>CM061553.1:214846834-215446834 GCA_030864225.1 Capsicum baccatum var. pendulum
CTCAAGGTGGGGCATGTGATGAAAGATATGATCCAATAGGCTCGAAGGGCTTCATATATCTAGCACTTAGATCATAATTAGAGGGTCAAAACAAGGACATAAGTTGCATAGGGAACTTGGACCTTATTCATAGGCACAACTTGAATAAATAAGATATTGGTAGAATGTCCTCTTAAACCGAAGTAGAAGGAATTTTCTAGAATAAGAATAGATTTATCATGACTCTTCCCTGAAACTCGCCACCATTAGAAAATTTAACATCTACCTTAGTTCATAATCTCCCCCTTAGCTTAAAAGTCACTATCCTAATCTTGTAAATGTACCCTCTCATTAAACTTATAAGCACAACACTCAACACCATGGGGGTATCACTATACATATGAATTGTAGACTCGGCCTGATAAAGTATAATAGAAAAAGTGCTAACTCCTTGCTATGGCATTCCTTCCAGGGGCACTACTCTTAACTTTCTCTAGCTTCCAACCTTGAACCCCAACCTTAAAACTCTCAAGATGAGTTTTGACGATAAAAATAGCCTACTTAAAGTGATTACGGATGTTTCAAGGATTAGAAACGGTTTAAGTAAAGGTGGGATTGTTTATAGAGAGTGAAAAGACCCAAGTACCCCTAAAACATTTAAAAACATCAACCCATCGATGAAGATGAGAAGGATCGCGGTACGAACCCTAATGTAGAGGCCCAACCTCACGTCACCGGTCCATTGCGAGGCTCCCTCTTTGCAGCATGATGCTCGATGCAGAGATGAAGCAGTAAGCCCTCGCAAGCATGCTCGCGGTGTGGGGACATTGAGAATCGGCCCCCACACAACACCCGACCTATTTTCTATGCCCAAACTTCCCCTAATGCATTATATCTCATCCTAGGGCATTCTACACTCAATCTAGGGATCACGTAGGCCCATTTTAAGCTCAATTTAGACTCCTCAAACATCTAGGGTGTTATAAATTCATTGTCCTAACACTAGTTCTTTTGTGTGTGTGTGTGTATATATATACAATAATTACCCACTCCAATATTTAATAAGCCATCAAGCTAAGTTGTTTTACACATTATATAAGCCTACTAATATACTACCGAAAATCTCACACCACTGTCCTCGAGATAACATTTTTTTTATCACCACACTCGACATCTAAAGTTCAAACTTAAAATCTATTACCATTCATGAATTTCTAATGAAACATCCCATATATTGCACTATTCCATCAAAATACGTGACAAATTAATTAATCTAAATTCCTTATTTCACTTAACTACGATCTACAAGTGCATCTTTTTTACAAAATTACTACTACACCTTAAAATTTACTACAAATCTTCTCACCTACTAAACTGGCTTAAAACTACTAGATAAAAATCAAGGGACCCTCAGTGTAGTAAGACCATATAATAAGGATAGTCGGTTTTAATCCTATAACTCAACCCATTATGTCAATAGAACATTCACCTTCATCACATCACATCTACTTACCCATGTATACATCCCAACTACCTTCAAAATTCTATAAACATCACTGAGTCCCTTTTTTCTGATATCTCCCCAAGTGAATGCTAAATTTATATGTTATTAGTTAACCAATCCTCTCATTCACAACCTATGATTAATTTTATGAATATAATATCTAGTCCTCATGATCTCCTTTCTTATTTCAACAAAAGACTCAAATATTTTAACTAACCAATATTTTCTTATCGACTACTATAAGTTTGCTAATTTTGGTACACCTAAACCAATACTATAAGTACATAATAACCCCAACACTAACTTTAAGGTTACGCAAATATAACTACCCTTTTTTTACTGAAAAGTTACCCTCACTCCGACTTCTAAACTTAGGACTTCATATCACTAACCTTGGGAACATCATATTACTCATAGGTCATATCACCCTAATCTATAAAACCTCTAGGTTGGAAATACTATCCCAACAATCAGATACATATTTTTCTTCCTTAAATAAGACGTTCACAATAAAGTTTTTGAAAGTGACTAAATGCACATCTTACCTCGAGATGGAAAGCACTATTTATGAAGATAAAGGTATACACTTGAATCAATATACTTTGATGCACTAATGGACTCTTTTCAAGTACTTGTGTCACTTTATAACTTTCGATGACTTATTCAAAAAGGACCATATCATTAGGAAGCTAAGCCTTTGCACTTGTATCGCCTCAATAATGAGACATAGCCAAAATATATTAGAGAAATAAAGGAATTTGGATAACTTTGATATGGACAACACTATTGCATGAGCTAGAGTGAGAAAGAATAAGAAATATTTCCTAAATAACTGATAGCCTCCAACACACCCTTAAGTAAGACTCTACTAGACACGGCTTTGTAGATATCCTGGGACCCTGAATTGTGATCTGATACCAAGGTTGTAATGACCCAAACCAAGGCCTTAGTCGTGAATAGCACCCTAAGCCAATAAAGGCCTGAGATGACCCCTTAGCCTTTCATCATAAGCATAGTAAAATAAGAAAGATGCGAAAGCCAACCCATTATATAAGGAGTATGATAAATCATAAAAAGAAGTTTGTAACTTAAAACCAAATCTAGAAAATAATAACCCAAGTAAACTAGTGTCCATGTCTTAAGAACAAAATCAAAACAATAACCCACGCCATCTAAGAATCCTCTAACTTAAAGAAAAACTCTTACGTCGGGACGTGACTCCTACTATACCATAAAATCAAAAAATACCAGTATGGAAACATTTGTGAAAAGTATAAATGCCTTTCGAACGATGGAGGGCTCGCCACTTCTCACCAGCTGCCAAATAGGATAACAAGCAACCTATGTCACACAGGTTCACAAGAAAGGTCTCCGAACCTACATTATGAGACGTGTAGCGTGATGGCCAGTAAGCTGAGTACTGGCATGCAACCCAAGAAAAAGAATAAAATATACATTTACCAAAACCAGTCATAAAACATATGCTCAACAACCATCAAGATAATAGAATGTCAGGGTAGGGGACAAGAAGTATGAAATATGACCATTTAAAAGAAATTTGATCCTGAACTATGTAGCTCATACCGACCTTAAGTCACCCACGGGCTAGATGGGTCCAGCTCTCCTTGGTGAAGGGCCCCAATCCATGTTAGCTGTATAAACTGAGGAAATTTGGCTATAGACACAAAGGCAATAGCCATCTAAAATATACTAAGTGAAGTAGACACAATGGCCATATACCCCCAACATCGGTAAATGTGATTTCCATGGTTGGTCCCTCTGGGACTACACTTTCTCAGTGAGCGATATAATTTCCTTTAAGCCCAATTAATAACATTTTTCACATACCAATAACCAATAACTATAGAGTCTTTATTAAGGCATTTTTAAATTGGTATGGTCATACCAAAAGACTTGCATGCTCATCAAATTATGACTTACCTTATCCAATGAACTATTTAGACTCTAAAATCTATTTAAAAACCCATAATCATAACCCCAATGGCATTTCCAAAACCTTTATACCGTTTTATCTTTTAATGTTATGCAATGTTACAATAAACATTTTAGACACTATGAAATCCTAGTTTAGAAATTAAATTATGACATGGGTTGAGGTTCATGACATTATCAAGCCAAAATCCATAAACACTGGGAAACCCAAAATTTACCAAATTCCACCATTATCATAATGCATTAGTTCAATTCATAATCCATCATCTAAACTAATGGGAAACCATTAAAACAAGGGAAAAAGAAATGCATATAAATTACAATCCAAAATCCTCAAACCTAGTTTAAATAACCATTTAACTATAAGAATATCAAGTAAATTAACAATTTAAAGATAATTAAAAACAAGGGAGTGTCGAACATCCCTTTTTGAGGAAAGGAATTTGGGAAAAGCTTGAATCCTTAAATTAGAAGCTTAAACCCTAGCTTAAAATTGATATGAAGACTTAGATTTGTTTCTCGTACCCTTGATGATGAAATTTGTGAGAAAACGTTGAGAAGAAAATATAATCTTTGACCTTTTCTTAAAACTTTAAATTGGGAGTTTAGGATTTTAGGGAGAAAAGATGAATTAGGGATTAGAAAGTGATTATCAAATTTTGAAATGAATTTAGGGATTAAAAAAGGATTGGGGGGGGGGGGGGGTTATATAGGGCAAAAGGACCATTTTACCCATGATTTAATATGGGAAGAACATGTTATTACAACAGGTAAGGTAGGTGTTGAACTACGCCTAAACTATACCTCCAATTGAGGATAAAGTGGTAGCTATCAAGTAAAGTAAACCAACTAGGTTGGGGTCGAAGCTACAGGGAAGACGTGGATGTATATCTCTAGCTTGCTGAACTCAACGGGAGGAAACTAAAAGTAAATAGAGGGTTGTTATTTGTAATCTCGAACCAGCAGCAAATCTCAACTTTTATTGTAATCAATCGATGACGAAAACTAGGCTTGTGTTCCCCATGGCTTCTAACTCAGTACGCTTATTGTATTCAACCCAACTCTTCAATTATTGTGCATGTAGAATCTGGTAAGATAGGTATCACCAACCACCTCTCAACATACTTTGGTGAATTTTATGCACCTCCTCTCGATCTCAAAGTGTCACCTTCCTATTACTTACCTTAGATCCTAGTTTCAACTATCTCATCTCATTCTCAAGTTGATTAGATGGAAATTAACTGTCTTATGAAGATAGTACAGATAAGCTTATTTTGGAAGTTAACTCTAAATAACTGTTGTGATCTCTTTTTTCCAATCTCTACCTCTTTCTAAGGTTTGTAGTGAATATAGGCTAGATCCTAATGTTTTCAACCGTTAAGAAAGCAATAAACTCGAAGAAAACCATAATATATGCAACAACAACAGTCTAGGTGGATTGAACACTTCCCATACTTTGTTATTTAGCCAGGGTTCCCACAACCCTAGCTAAGAGAATTAGTCGCTCGTGTTTGTACTATGATAAATGGAATTCATAATGTAAAGAATTAAATAATATTACAATTATCAAAAAGTAAAACCCAAAGTAACTAAATTATCCACCAAAAACCAATACAAAGCAATCCCAAGATCAAATTCGGTCTTGAAATAAAAAATATGTTTGTAAGTGTTAAGAGTGTGTCACCTAACTACAAAGCATCAAAAGGGTAAATATAGGATACAAGGAGACCCTAAAAATCAAAATCCAAACAAAAAGGGAAAATATAGGTCGGTGGCCACTTAGGCCATACACGGACCGTATGTGATCCTAGGTAAGTACCAGAACTTCTGTGTAAATCCTACAGCTCTCTGGACTTAGACCTATGTAATATACTTTGGTCACATACAAACCGTATATACTACATAGGCCTAGAATTGCCTCGAAAAGTAGCCAAAAACTTTAATTTTCATCTTTTTCTTCAGTTTAGCATCTAAAACCTGATTTCCTGCAAAACATACCCAAAACACATCATATCTCACAAAACAACCTAAGAAACTTGCATATTTTTATATTTTTAAGATCCAAAAGTACTATAAATCCATAGAACATTAGGGGTTGTGCCATAGGTCCAATAGCAGGCAGAAGTTTTGCCTCGCGCGGTCCATCATGTACCTCGGACAATGTCTTACTAAAATGTGCATAACTTTTTACTCCGAACTCGAATTGATGAACGGTCAATGGAGTTGGAAATAAGACTTGATGTTCTTTAATTTGGTTATAGTAGGCTACCTAACTCATTATATTACAAGAGTAATAGTTGCTGGAATTTGACCCAAGTAAACATGTATACTAAAACTCAATCGGTAGGAAAGTTCTCAAGTCAACTTCGAGCTAGGAGATTTTTGCGACTTCAATTAATATCTAAAGGTGTTCCCACACTAAAGAACTTATCATCACACTCATATTTATCTATAAATCATTGGGTTCGGGTCTATACGCGTATAAGGGACAGCTCAAATTCTAGTCCAAAAATGTGGGGTGTTACACTATGTTTCTGTTGTTTAAATCATACTCATAAAGAAATTGTAAATTTCATAACTTATCTAAGATCATTAGATCATAATTGAAATCTGAATCATACTGTAATAAGCCTGAAAACTGAAATAGTAAGTCTGAACTTCGTGTAAACTAAGAGAATCATGATAAATTAATATGCTATTACTTGTAAACTATCTGAATCATGTTAAAATCATGTACATTCCTTAACTCATGAACTTTCATGTCGAAGTACTAAACTTAATCACATAATAACAATCGCATAAGTAAAAACATGAGTAAAGGTAAATTCTTGTGCTAATTTATCTTTAAATCACATAAGCGTGTCACAATTTTGAAAAACATGAAAAATGGATATGAACTCTAGCCATCAAATCTTTAAAATTCATATAAAGGTTTAGATTTTGGGCACATGGAAGGAAGAATATCCTTGTTCAAACCCCACTAGAATAAAATAGAAGAGAACACAAAGAAATACTTTTTCTTCTTATTTTGTGATGCTGGGTTCTCTTTAAGACAATTTTTTTGTTATTTTTTGGCTCCTTATTTAACTAGAAAAGCTTGTTGATTTCTGGGAAATAACCTTAACCAGTGAAATTTTCTTAAAGACATGATAGAACACACCTCAAGCTAAGGAATTTATGTGGTTCCAATTTTAAGACATGAAGTGACAGGTGTATGTTTACCATTGCAAAAACTCTCTCTTATCCATTTTAAAGAACTTATTTTCCTATAAAAATATTTTTAAAATATTTTGATCAATAAAATATTAAAAAATTTAGAAATATTTTTTGAAAATATAATATGTTGTGCTAATTATTTTTAATTAAAAAAAAATAAGCTCGATTTGACAGAGAATCATATCTACCCTTCTTTGTACACTCTATTATTTGAAAGAATATGACTGTAATTTGAATGAGAATCCTCCTACCCTTTCTTTGTCTTTCACTCACTCCGAGCTGTAAACAATTGTATTCTATACTACTTGAGAAAATAAACCTGTCTCTCTACTATTTTATGGCATGCTTTCCTTTTTAATTTATCCGAAAAGGAATATCATTTTTTTATTTTTAATAACAATTTAATTATAAAATTCTCTTTTTATCCTTAATTAAATAATTCAGAATCACACAAAAATTTAAGAATTATTTTAGATTATAAATTTTAAAAATAATCTTTTTTTCTTAAATACTGTGTCAAGATAAATACATGGCCAGCTCAAGGGCCAAGCAAGTGAAGCAATCGCTTGAGGCCTCCAAGATTGTAGGGCCTCATTTTTTCAATTATTGTATGTGATGTAATTTGACTTGATATAGAATTTAAAAAATAAAGATAAATATTTGTTTAATAGAGATCCAAACTAAGACATAAGTATTTGTATGGTCATAAATTATCTTAGGATAAATGAGATTTAAAATAAGTTGTTTTAAAAAAAATTGAAAAGTATCATCTTTTTTTTTTGTTGAAATTTTATGGTAGAAAAGTACAAGATCTTTATATAAAAAGTTACTTAGTCAATGTAATTGATAGTCAAGGAAGGCTAATCTATATTTATTTATAATTTACCTTTCATTTTAATTTATGTGTCTTAGTTACAATTTAGAGAGTCGAAAATTATTTTTCTTTAGCATGATTTTTTAAAATATGTTGAATTGTTAACTAAATAGAGTTAGACTGTTTTTTATATAGTTTCTAAATATGTAAATATTTATATAGTATATGTAAATAGACTTATACTATATTTTTTATTTTACAAAATTGAAGATTTTATGTTTAAATTTACGTAAAATATTTGTTGAATTTGAAGCCTCTTAATAAAGTTTCACTTTAGGCCCCAAACGTTCTTGAGCTGTCCCGGGTTAAATAGTGTCACATAAAATGGGGTAGAGGTAGAAAGGGAGTATAATATAGTTAACTTACTAGTCTTCTAACTGACAAAAATCTTTTATCATGTATAGCTCCAAATTTTAATTTTCATGTGCTATGTTCTTTCTCCGGAAAGCAATTGCATAATAATGGTTTCAAATACACTGTAACAAATTAAAACAAAAACTCCCTTCATTTAAGTGTATATAATAACAAAAACTTCTAAGCAAGTTAGTTGGATGATGATAAGCCTGTAAAACGGGTCGGCTGGACCCGGCCCGAAAAGGCCCATTTAATGAAATTGGTGTAGCTTGACATGGCCCGGTAAATTCAAAGGCTTTAAGGTACCGAATTTCGGGTTAGTTTTTTTTTGTTTTGGGCCTAGTTAACTCGGCTCGGATCCAATCCGGTTGGAGCCTGTCGATTAGTTGGCCCGTTTTGATTTTATTTTTTTATTTTTTAAATTTTGGGCCAAACTAGTCGTTGGCCCAACGGCTATATAGCCGTTTTTAGGTTCAAACGGTTAGTTTGGGCCCATTAATTAAAAAAAAATTGCATTCAAAATTATTTTTTAATCCCAAAAAAAATTCTATAAATACCCTACACCTTCAAATCATTTTTCACACAATTTTTAATTCTCTCAAATCTCATTCTCTCTCAATTCTCAATTCTCAATTCTCAATTCTCAAATATTATATAAATTTAATTTCCTAAAGTGCTCACTTTAATTTTTTAATTTTACGATTACAAAATACGAGTGAAAGTTTCTAAAGTCGCAACCTTCGGATACTTTTAAAATTTGGTATTGTCGTTTCATCTCTTACATTTAATTTTTATTTAGTGTATAAATTGTTGAATATTTAATTTTATTATATTTGTGTATTTTGAATTTTTTAATTTAATTTATATTATGGATAAATTAAGAAACCTCACTATGAAAGGTGTTAAAAAAAATTATTCTAGAAGCGGTAGTGGTAGTAAAAAGTAAATTACTAGCATTAGAGGTAGTTCAAGTAGTAGATATATCCGTGTGCCTCCGACACCGCTTAGTCAACCTTTTGAGGAAAAAGTAGGTGTACCTTTAGGTGTAGGTGCTCACTACATGGATTATGTAGAAGATTAGAAAAATTACGGTATAGAAGAAGAAAATGAAGTAGATGCGGTTAATTTAGACTAAGATGATGAAAATTTTGGTGAAACACCCGCAGTAGAAAATGCTAACGTTAGATCTGAATCGGTTAATCTGTTTTCCCGTCCTCTCCGTGCCCCAAGAGCTCGTAAAACAACTAGTATTGCATGGCAATTTTTTGAACGTATATCAGATATTGAGGTGCAATGCAATATTTGTCAACAAATATATAAGCATAAAAGCGGAGGCAAGCAAAGGGGTACGAGTTCGTTAATGAGACATATAGGTGATGCTCACGAAAGAGAATTAAATATTGCACGGCGTGGTGGGGATGTTGGTGGGCCAACGCAAACTAGAATGGACCCAGCAACCGGTCAGGTAACGAAGAAGTATAATAAATTGAGGGACCGGGAAGAAATTACTAAAATGGTAGCTGTGGGTTGTTTGCCTTTTAGTTTTCCTTCTTCTGATGCATTTATTCATTATATTCAAGCAATTTATAATCCTATGTTTAATGGTGTTCCTAGAAGTACTTGTCGATCTGATATTTTTAGACTTTATTCACAATATTGTTTTTATTTATCAATATTGTTAAAAAAATATTCAATGTAGATTGTCTATAACTTCTGATCTTGGTTGTGCTGTAAATAAAAATAATTATTTAACCGTTTCTTGTCACTGGATGGATAGTAATTTTGTAATGCAAAAATGTATTCTTGCTTTTTTATATGATGAAGATCGTAAACATACTGGAGATTTTATTGTTGATTCTATGGTTAAAGTTTCCGGATTTTATTGTATCGAAAATAAAATCTTTTGTATTGCTTTTGATAATCTTCTAACAATAAGACTGTTATAAAAAAATTAAAATCTAAGTCATTTCCGCTGTTGCCTGAAATTTTTCATATTAAGTGTGCATATCATATATAATTTAATTGTAAAAGATAGTCTTGAGTTTTTTGACCTTTATATTAAAAAAATCCGTCTTGCTGTTGGTTTTATTCAAGGAAATAATCGACGAAAAAAAAATTAGAGAATTTAAAGTTAAATGTCAAGAAAATGGACTTGCACCGATATTGATGCTTGAGGAAATTGATATTAGATGGAATTCTACGTATGATTTTTTACAAACTTGTTATAAATATAGAGTTCCTATTACACTATCTTTTAACCAACATTGCGGTTCATTTGTTGATTCTGCTGATTACATGCTATATGATTCTGATTGGGTTGTAATTAATGATCTTGTTAAGTTTTTAGAAAAAAAATTATGTAGCTACGGTTGAATTGTTCAGTGCTTATTATCCTACTGTTTGTAACATTTTGGCATATATAACCGATATTTTTTGTTCACTTAAAGAATATAAAAATAAAGAAGGTTATAAAGAAGCTGTTGGTGCCATGTTTACTAATTTTTTAAAAAAAAATTCTCGATTCCCCTTATTTATTTGGTTGGTGCTATGTTAAATGCGTGCATGAAATATAATACTATGTCCCACTTTAGTACTATTATTTATGCTAACTTATAAATAAATACTAAAAATGATTTTGAACAAGTACAACCTGATTTGTGGACAGCTATGGGTGATGCGAATGAATACATAGAAAAATTATATAATCACTATGATGGTTTATTTGATTTAACCGTACCTACAAATATTACTCCAACTGTCGTTCCTCATCCTCCCGAGTAGTCATCGTCTTCTAAAAGACCGGCACATAGTAGTTTTCCTGATTCTTTTTATGATTTACCTTATTGGAACAGTGTTGATGACAGAACTTATACATCAACTTATCGGAAAGAGATGAAATATTATTTTCGATCACCGCCAGAGAATCACAGACGACGGATCAACACATTGGATTGGTGGAGAAGTAATGAAATACAATATCCTGTACTTTCAAGATTAGCTAGAAATATATTGAATGTTTCAATGTCAACCGTTACATCAGAGAGCACCTTTACTCAAGGACGACAGCAGCTTGGAGACAATCGACACTCATTGGTAAGCAATGCAATGAATGTTCTAGTTTGCCTCACAGATTGGATTAGAGCGAAAAGAAGAAACCAAGGAACGAAACCAGAGCCAAACGACGAACTAAAACTTGAAGAAATTATGTCTTCACGGGAGAACTCAACAGAAGAAAGTCCAATGCATGGTTTTGCCCCCGTTGACTTTGACTATCCTATGCAAGTTCCCGTTAATATTAACATGAATGGGTTGAAAAAAATGATGCATAATTTGTAAATTTTTCATTCATGTAAATTATAAATTTTGAATCATTTCGCAATCAATAAAATTCAACATTCATTCACTACTTAGTCCTTACTTTTTAATTTTTTTCATTTAATGATTTAAATTAAATTTCTACTCTAAAGTAAAAACTTACTTCTAATATATTATTAATTTACTACCAAGTATTATTAATTTACTATATTAAGTAGCATATGTTTTGTATATTTATGTATATATCATCTATAGATGTGTATATTTAAAGAATACATGTGGATATGTTTTATAAATTGTATATATATTGTAGTGTGTGTGTATATATATATATATATATATATATTGTAATATGTGTTTTATTAAAAGTAGTACATATATATTGAATGGTGTGTATATGTGTGTATATATTTTCTATAGACGTGTATATTTAACGTATATATGTGTATATGTTTTATAAATTAGTATATAACTATAACTATAACTCTATACATATATATATATATATATATATTATATTTTATTTAAAATAGTACATATACATTGAATGGTGCGTATATGTGTATATATATATCTTCTATAGATGTATATATTTAACGTATACATGTGTATATATTTTATAAATTAGTATATAGCTATATATATATATATATATATATATATATATTAATGTATATATATTGTAGTATATTTTATTTAAAATAGTACATATATACTGAATGATGCGTATATGTGTGTATATATCTTCTATAGACGTGCATATTTAACGTATACAAGTGTATATATTGTATAAATAAGTATATAACTATATATATATATATATATATATATATATATATATATATTGTAATGTATATGTATTGTAGTATATTTTATTTTAAATAGTACATATATATTGAATGATGCGTATATGTGTGTATGTATCTTCTATAGACGTGTATATTTAGCGTATACTTGTGTATATATATATATATATTATAGTATATTTTATTTAAAGTAGTACATATACGTTGAATGGTGCGTATATATGTGTATATATCCTCTATAGACGTGTATATTTAACGTATACATGTGTATATTATTTTATAAATTAGTATACAACTATAACTATATATATATATATATATATATATATATATTGTAGAATATTTTATTTAAAATAGTACATATATATTGAATGGTGCATATATGTGTGTATATATATCTTCTATAGACGTGTATATTTAACGTATACATGTGTATATATTTTATAAATTAGTATATAACTATATATATATAACTATATATATATATATATATATTGTAATGTATATATATTGTAGTATATTTTATTTAAAATAGTACATATATATTGAATGGTTCGTATATGTTGTATATATCTGCTATATACGTGTATATTTAACGTATACATGTTTATATATTTTATAAATTAGTATATAACAATATATATATATATTGTAATGTATATATATTGTATTTAAAATAGTACATATATATTGAATAGTGCGTATATATCTTCTATAGACATGTATATTTAACGTATACATGTGTATATATTTTATAAATTAGTATATAACTATATATATATATATATATATATATTGTAATGTATATGTATTGTAGTATATTTTATTTAAAATTGTACATATATATTGAATGGTGCGTATATGTGTGTATATATCTTCTATAGACGTGCATATTTGACGTATACATGTATATCTGTTTTATAAATTAGTATATAACTATATATATATATATATATACATTTTAATGTATATATATTGTAGTATATTTTATATAAAGTAGATATATACATTGAATGGAGCGTATATATGTGTATATATCTTCTATAGACGTATATATTTAATGTATACATGTGTTTATGTTTTATAAATTAGTATATAACTATATATATATATATATATATATATATATATATATATATATATATATATATTGTAGTATATTTTATTTAAAATAGTACATATATATTGACTGGTGCGTATATGTGTGCATATATCTTCTAGAGACGTGTATATTTAACGTATACATTTGTATATGTTTTATAAATTAGTATATAACTATAACTATATATATATATATATACTGTAATGTATATATATTGTAGTATATTTTATTTAAAGTAGTACATATAATTGAATGGTGCGTATATGTGTGTATATATCTTCCATAGACGCGTATATTTAACGTATAAATGTGTATATGTTTTATAAATTAGTATATAACTATAACTATATATATATATATATAGTAGTATATTTTATTTAAAATTTTAAGTAGCAATATACATTGAATGGTGCGTATATATGTGTAATTATGTGTATGTGTATATATTTTTAAAATTCCAATGTAGTATATACTATATATATAATATATATATATTTTTTAACGTATTTAAAATATTTATAGATGGCTATATATAGTGTATATTATAGTATATTTTATTTAAAATAGTACATATATATTGAATGGTGCGTATATGTTGTATATATCTGCTATATATGTGTATATTGAACGTATACATGTTTATATATTTTATTAATTAGTATATAACTATATATATATATATATGTATATATATATATATATATATATATTGTATTTAAAATAGTACATATATATTGAATGGTGTGTATATGTGTGTATATATCTTCTATAGACGTGTATATTTAATGTATACATGTGTATATGTTTTATAAATTAGTATATAACGATATATATATATATATATATATATATATATATATATATATTGTAGTATATTTAATTTATAATTGTACATATATATTGAATGGTGCGTATATGTGTGTATATATCTTCTATAGACGTGTATATGTGACGTATACATGTATATATGTTTTATAAATTAGTATATAACTATATATATATATATATACACATTGTAATGTATATATATTGTGGTATATTTTATTTAAAGTAGTACATATATATTGAATGGAGCGTATATATGTGTATACACATGTATACGTTAAATATACGCGTCTATGGAAGATATATACACACATATATAACTATAACTATAACTATAACTATAACTATAACTATAACTATATAACTATATAACTATATAACTATATAACTATATATATATATATATATATATATATATATATATATATATATATATATATATATATATTTATATATATATATATATATTATAATGTATATATATAGTAGTATATTTTATTTAAAATTTTAAGTAGCAATATACATTGAATGGTGCGTATATATGTGTAATTATGTATATGTGTATATATTTTTAAAATTCTAATGTAGTATATATTATATATATAATATATATATATTTTTTAACGTATTTAAAATATTTATAGATGGCTATATATAGTGTACGGTGACCAATGAATTTAAAGTCACTCATCTTTCCGATGAAGAGAAAATCCAACTACACTCACCTTGAAAATACTTTCGGCAAAATACCTCGGTGGACCCTTGTACTTGATCTGATATGTAAAGTGAATACTCCTACTTACACATTTCACATTTGGACCCTTGAACCAATTTAAAAGCAAATTTTTAAACCCTTTAACCATTGACCAGCCTTACGTGACATTTGTTTTGCTGACCCTTGAAATTATGAAGAAACAGAGGTAAAAAATTATAAAGAAACAGAGGAACTTGAGCCAACTACTCTTCTAGTATTGAAATGTGCACTGAATAAAATTCTAATTTCTGACATTTCTTCTTCTTGTTATCGTACTGTTGATTCAAATTTGTTGGTGATTTTTGTTCACAGTTGATGTTCTTAGTATGTGTGTGTGATGTGTTGGTGTTGCTGGGTTGATTTGTTATTTGTCTTAAAAAAAATAGTATTAAAACAGATGAAACATTTGATGCAACAGATGAAGACATCTAATGCAATAGATGAAGACATTTGATGCAGCAGATGTTAATATATGATGCAACAAATTAAAATATGATGCAACTATGAAAATTGATGGAACAGATGAATAATCTAACAGATCATTCATCTGTTGCAACAGACGACTCTTCTGTTTGGAAGAAATCTAAATAATATTGATCCAATAGATAACTTATTTTCCAACAGATGAGTGATATGTTTTAACAGTTCAGTGATCTATTTTTATTCTCTCCAAGGGTTTACTTATCCGTTGTGATAAGTCAGTTATATGTTGCAACAGATAAAGTACCTGGTGCAACAGATCAGTGATCTGTTTTTATTGTTTCCAATGGATTATTCATCAGTTGCAACAGGTCATTTACATGTTGCAACAGATAACAAACTTGGTGCAACAGATTAGTGATCTATTGTTATGGTCCTGTTTGGAACAAATCTAAATAATATTGATTCAATAGATAACTCATTTTTCAATAGATGAGTGATATATTTCAATAGTTCAGTGATCTATTTTTATTCTCTCCAAAGGTTTACTCATCGTTACAACAGGTCAGTTATATATTGCAACAGATAAAATACCTGGTGCAACAGATCAGTGACCTATTTTTATTGTTTCCAATGGATTACTCATCCATTGCAACATGTCATTTATATGTGTTAATAGATAACAAACCTGGTGCAATAGATTAGTGATCTATTTTTATGGTTTCCAATGGATTACTCAATCGTTGCAATAGGTTGGTTATATGTTGCATCAGATAAAATACCTGGTGCAACAGATTAGTGATCTGTTTTATGATTTTCAACGGTTTACTTATCTGTTGCAATAGTTGGTTATATGTTACATCAGATAATATACCTGGTGCAATAGATTAGTGATCTATTTTTATTATTTCCAACGGTTTACTCATCTGTTGCATCCAGGTCGGACAGATTAGAGATCTATTTTTATTGTTTTCAATGGTTTACTCATTCGTTGCAACAGATCGGTTATATGTTGCAACAGATAACATACCTGGTGCAACAGATGTGTTGTCTATTGGAATTATTTTTTTATCGTTGTGTGTGTTAGATTTACTGTTATCCTTTTTTAACGATGCATTAATCAATTATAATCTATTTTATGTTCCTATTAATTTAAGATAATATGGTTCCAAAAAGAAAAGAAATCGAATCAAGTCCAAGTAAAGGAACACGTGTTGCAGCTCGGCTATATCCACCACTCTATGAGCTTGCTTTACAAGCGTTATCTCAATCAGAAGCAGAAGATAATGAACACGGGGAGGAGGAATGTCTCAAAAGAGATGATCCAAATGCTAATAGCACTTCCGTCGAAGAGTTGGTCAAAACCTTCAACATTGATCGTTATCCTATGAGAATACAGTGTGATAGTGCCACAGATTTAATGGGTGATTTTGTGGTTAAGTCAGCCATGGGAAAATATTTCGACGCCTTCAGAAAAATACTCTGAGAACAAAAATTGGATGTTTATTTCAGGAAAAGCTACTTTGGGAAATATCTTGATTTACCGAAGAACAACAATGCTCATTTCCAGATGAAAATGGTATACGATCTTCTCAAGCATAAGTTTATGTATGAAAACAAAGACAAGATAGATGAGGTGTGGATAAATTACTATGACATGCCTATTTGTTTTGGTTAGAAGGAGTTTGCTATAGTTACCAGACTAAAATATTATCCTCTTTCTCCTTCTCAAGTGATACCTACTTTGACCCAAAAGAAAGCACCCCACACACCTAAAAAAGGCAAAGGCAAGTCGAGTGATTGTGAGGACCTAGTGTCCATTATTGGTCCAAGCTTCAAAAATAAAAATTTGATAGAAGTGTTGAAAGATAAAGGACTCTCAAAGAAGCACAAGCAATCATTGTGCTTGGTTTGGTTTGTACATAATATTCTTTGGACGAGAGACGTTAACAATAACATAACACTAGTTTAATAAATCTCTTCGAGGATCTTAAGGCATTCAACAACTATCTTTGGGGTTATGAAATCTTCAAAAAGATTGTCCAATATTTATTGACTCTGTTGATGCCAAAGACAATCAACTTATATGGCTTTTCATGGGCCTTCATGGTAAATATTTCTTTTATCATGATATGATTCATCATTTTTTATTCAATAATGCTTTTGATTTATTGGTGTTATGTTACAGGCTTGGGCATTTGAAGTTATTCCTTATTTGAAACAACAAGTGAACTACCAGGAGAAGTTTCCTGTCCAAGAATCCTGAGATGGTTATCGGCCAGAACCGATAAAAATGTAAAATTTCTTGATCTTTTCAATCCCCCCAAGGAAGCAGTGAGTTCAATTCTAATCAAGTTTTTATTTTAATTAATGATTATTCTAAATGATTTCATCATCATTCTAATATATGTATCAATTTATTTTAGATTGTCTATCCGTGGCTTGTTCCGACCAACCGAGAGTTGAAGATGCCATTTTTTCTTACTTTACGGTCTGTGCAAACTTTACCGGACCCTAAGGTCATTCATGGAATAAAAATAAAATTATTTGGAGCAACATCCATCACAAGAAAAACAATTTTGGAGGGTGGGCTTGTTGCTGTTGACGATGGTAGTCATAGTAGTAGTGGTAGTGGTGCTGCTATTGGGGCTAATGATGCCTCTTACCTTTTTTAAATAACAAGCCATTATGATTATGATCATACTAGTTGTACAGATTTTTCCACATCTAGCGAATGTTCTGCATGCAAATATCAAGACTACAAGGTGAAACACGATGAAATGATTAATGCTATTAATGCACTAACTGTTTCTGTAAAGAAAATGACATCTAAGAGGGGTGTCATTCCATCAAAGAGGATTTCATATCCATACACTCCACTAGAGATCAAGGCGGCTAAGAGGAGAAGGAAAGATACTTCTAAGGCATCATCAAGCATTGAAAAAAGTAAAATTGCAATGCCTCTATCTTTGTATTGCACCGATGTTCAGTGTGCAAGGGCCACAGGAGAGCAGCATGAGCCGAAGAAGGTGAATGTACACCTGTTCCAATAAATAAATAGGCACATATCTGTTTTAAACAGATGATACATCTGTAAAAATTATCAATCATATATATACATCTATTGCAACTGTTGTCTAACCTGTTGCATCAGATGCGTTATCTATTGTAATCGATGAGTCTTATATTGCAACAGATGGATCATCTGTTCAAAATTATCATACTGCTCTGATTTACCTGTTTGAAATCATTCCAATAGATGACCCATCTGTTGCAACATAAGAATCATCTGTTGCTACAGATGGATAATCTGTTGTATATCTGTAATTAGCATTGACAATTTTGACTTTCCAGATGGATGTCATGGTAGAAGCTACTGCTGAAGAGTATAATATCACAATTTATAATCCATCAAATTCTTCTAAAGAAGAAGAAAAAGTGGAGCCTGTTAGTTCGGGAGAACGAAAGAATTACCCATACGAAGGGTTCAACATCTCGGACGAGGCTCCAAAAAACTAACACAATTGATTAATGACTATTCAGAAAGGATTGTCGACGGGCTGTTAAAGCATCATGTCGGCAGGTACATAAATTAATTTTAAAAGATATTAGTTTATACAATTCTTGTTGTAAGAACGTGACATTAACACATATAAATTATTATGTTGAAAATAAAATGGCGAACGCTACAATGAACTAATTGATTCTTGGTTTTAATTCGTTCGACTTTGTTGTTGCACATCTCGGAATGAAGAATTGGTTCTATTTGAGGTCACAACCCTAAACTTGCTGGAATGATGAGGTTTAAATGCCATACATATTACTATTAATTAATCTTTTATTTAACTACATCTGCATATTAATTTTTTCGTTATGTAATCTGCAATGTTTAATAATATGCGCAACACATCAATGTCATTTTTTACTACCTCCGAAAGAAGGCCAAGTTACAAACACAAGAACAATCCAGATATACGATAGGCAATTATTTATACAAAGTTTACATCAATAATGCCTACAATAGGTATTGTCAACTACAGTCTGAAGTTTTCCGAAATGAGGAATGCTTAATCAATATCATCAAAGGTTTTAGCATTTCGGCTGGCTTAACTTGACATTTGGTCGACGAAGGGTATATCTCAATCAATTGTGGTGATGAATTCCATTGAGTTTTGGCTGTCGTGGTTCTAAAAAAAAAGGCGCATCTAAGTTTATGACTCAATGTCGCGAAGGAGACGTTCCGGGCCTTCGTCTTAGATACAAAAGCTGATCAAAATATTGCCTACTTACCTTGATATGAGTGAATTTTGGGACCAAAAGGTTCGTACTGATTGGTCGACGATTGAAGCATACTGGGATAAAATGGGTAATTCATTTGACGTACAATATGTTGAAAGAATTGCTCAACAAACCATTGGTAGCCTGTAAGTATAAGTGTCATGATTTAGTTTCATTTCATAAATTTTGCAACGCTTGCATGAACTACAAGATATGGATTATCTATTGTAACGCCCCGAAAAATGGGTCCCAGAGCGTCACACGGTGCTTGAGGCTACGAGTAGCCCCAAGCTAATCCCTTGAGCCATTTTCATTTAGTTCAACACAAATCAATAGGGTTTCCATAAATAACCCTCAAATATCAACAGAGTAATTATCATCCAAGAATAAAAGAATTTCAGAAAGTTAACAAAATATGACTTATTAGTCAACTCCCAACATCTATACTAGTTTGACAAGTCTCTAAGAAAATCAATAAAACCAGCGAGCCATTGAGACATGCCCCAACTGACTCATACTCAGTTATCAAATGTAAGCAATTCCGTGAAACCAACATCAGACATCACGTCCTCGGAACATGAGGACCACAACAGAGAATATAGAACATCGTGCCCGAAGAATCACTGTCGAACCTGGAACTGAGCACTTGAACCTATATTCCGAGAAAATGCAGCCCACATCCAAAGATGTGGGTCAGTACCATGGAAAGGAACCGAGTATATAGGGGTGTATGTAGTTGTATGAACATCATCATCATAAATATTTATAAGAAATATGTAGGATGTATGAAAGACTCATATAGCCTGAAGAAAATCATCATAATCATGAGAGGATGAAATAAGTACAATAACATATGTGATTCATCATATAATTTATCAATCACTTTCAGTTCATCAAGAATATCAATTCTCATAATGTAAATATCATTTAAATCTTTGGAAAGAATAACTTCCACAATTCCAATTTCAAATCACTTCACCATTCACCATAGACACAAGGAAACACACACACACTGGGAGATCCTATAACCGACATAAACCATGTGAGCTACATGGAGTCCAACGTACAACCCACGTTGGGGAGAGTCGTCCTATGCTTGCCATCGGAGTAGGACTATTGATATCAAATCCACACAAACTAGTGATCACTATATAAATTAGCCTCAGGATCACTCCTATGGGGACACGTAGTTCTAGGGAAGTAAGGTCGCTTTATACCTCCCACTAGGTGCTAAAAATTTCTCTCGAACTTAGCTCAGATCATTTCAAAGACAATCCACAACAAAATAATTTTAGTAATATATAAATATAAATCGGGAGCCATCATGCTTCCCATCTATCAAAATAAACCACGTTATGGATTTCTTTCACACTCGAGTTCAAAACAACTCCATTAAGACCAAAAGGTCAAATCATTCAAAATATCTCAAATATTCAACATCAACGTGCTTATAACACACACTTTCTAAAAAAACACAATTTTCAATAGGGATTCACGAACCAAATATCAAAATCATGATAAATATCGTTCAAAATTCATGCTTTATATCTCCACACATGTAAATTCATCTTTTAAAATCATAAACATCAAGATTTGATAATAATCATCATAAGATATGGGTTCATGCTTCATATTTGTAAAAATCAAATAAAAATCATGCTTTTGTAAAGAAAATTACTTTTGGGCACAAGAACGAAAGAGAGTTCTTGTTGAAAAACCCCACATACCTTGAATGATGAACTTTAGATCGATACTCATTTTTGAGATGTTAATCGTGACTTTGAATGATGGTTCTTGGAGTTCTTGAACTAGGAACTTGAAATCTTGAATAAATTTGCAGAATTAATGGTGAACTTTGGAGGTTATTGAAGTTGGATGTAGGAGCTTAGGATTTTCTTTTTGAGGGAGTTTGATGAAATATAACATATAATGCTTCTAATAGGCTTTAATATATGGTTTGGACGAATTTTGGGTGAGGGGGAATGACCAAAACACCCCTAAAAATTAAATAATTCTTGAATCTATCCTTTGGTGCTGTTTTGATAGTCTGAAGTAGATCAACCATAACGCTTTACTCCGATATCCAAATTGGATGAAACCAATTTCATTAGAAAGAGAACTCTCATATCTTTCCGTTGATATATAGTATCTCACCCAGATCATTGTGTACGAGGAGTTATGATCATTTGAAGTTGGACCAAAAATACGCCAGGCCTCAGTACTTTTTCCTGCACGTTTTATTGTTCACTACTATTCACGGTTCAATCGGAATGTTCATAACTCGTGGCTCGGGTGTCCGTTTTGGATGATCCACATATAGTTGGAAATCTTATTCGATACTGTACGTAATGGTGGGTCATAATATAAGACATTTTGTACGAAAAATTTATAATTTATTCTAGAAGATAGAACCCAACACGTTTATTCACAAAATTTTAACGAAAAATTTTCTGGGGTATTACATCATCCCCCTTGGAAACATTCATCCTCAAATGATGCTAGATATGCCAAGATTAGATAGGGAATAGAGCATACAGCTGAAACCATTCGTTAGACTCATCACCGCATCGTTTCTCACTCCGAATGCGACATAGAATGCATAAATTCAAGAAACTACAGCTGAACACATAATAAATGACAGCTGAACTGCTGCAACTTTTATCAAAAGTGCATGATTTAGGAAAGAACGGTACCTTCGGCTTGATCAGAGTTCGCTAAAAATAGGTGCGGGTACTTGGATCTCATATCTGCCTCAGCTTTCCAAGTTGCACCCTCAACAGATTGGATTCGCCACAACACCATGACCAAGGAAACTTCTTTGTTACAACAGATATATAATCTGTTGCATTATAAAAATTCAACTTTCGCCAGATAGAGAAATCATTGCCACCATATGTAAAGTAAGGTGGATTAAAATAAAAAATTATTATCGTATTCGTCTCCATCTTTGTACATATTATTCCTTATACACAGACTCCAATCATTTAGTTAGGTCATCTGTAGAAAATTATATAACAGGTCTTCCTACTTTTTTAATTTACTCCAATAGATTACCGATCAGTTTCAACAGATAGATTATATGTTGCAACAAATTGTATATCTGTTATGACAGATAGATCGAGAAACATCTATTAATGCAATAGACGACCAACCTACTCCAATAAATAATTAATCTATCACAACAGGTATTATATATGTTACAACAGATATACTATCTGTTGCATTATAAAAATTTAACTATCCATAGACATAAAAATTATTGCCACTACATGTAAAGTGAGGTGGCTTGAAATAAATTTTTTTTATCGTGTTCGTCTTCGTCTTTGTACATTTTCTTCTTTATAAACAGGCTCCAACCATTTGGTTAGTACCCTATAATCCCATACCCATTGCATCTTTTCCACAATGGTGTCGCACATACCGGTCATTTCTGTGTCGGTTAGCAAACACTCGATGTATGCAAGTGAGTACGGCACGCACGCTGCACCGGTTCTATTTCTCTGGAGCTCGATTATCTTATTTCAACCTTCAAAATCCCATGATTCCTTCGTCAAGACTTCTGCCAGCAAATGATCCATCAACTTACTCTGCGTCAACAACTTAGGCAACAACTTCAAGAGTGGTTGCATGTGGGCTAAAAATTGTCCTCACTTAAGACAGTTAAGTTGCGGTCATAAACCTTAATCTTTCCCTCATAGAGTAGTATCTCAACAGCGAAAAAATATTTGACTTTGAAGTTTATGACTGCAAGGATTCTCTTTGCCTTGGTGCAGCTCTTGTCGTGTGGATATAGCCTCTTTCCTCTAACATATTTAATCGCTCGTTCATCCTATTAGAATGTAGAAACTAACTGATCAAGTCTCGGGCCACCGAAATTAGCTTTCTTACAGAGATCGGCATACCTATCCTTGAAATTATTGTAGAAATTAAGGTCCATTATCCTATCGGTAGCATCATAAGCATCCGGGTATGCTAATTGCTTGCCCCTCATGAGGCAGATAATTTCATCAACATACTATCGTATAAGAAGCTAATTAATTTAAGTAGGTTGGTAATTGTAAAGAATAAAAACACAGTGGAAAGAATTTGATGCAGAGGGTTCTCTGAATCAGTTCACAGATTACCCAGCAAATGCAACTTATGTAATAGATGTGTATTATGTTACAACAGAATACCAAGTTGTTGCAATAGATTACACATCTTCTGTGTAGATTCTTCTTCATGGAGTAGATTGGAAGGCTAGGTAATCAAAAGTAAACTTACATTGTCCTCGTACCACACACGTATATTTGTCATATTCTTGAAGTCTTTGGCGGCAAATGAATGCATGGTGTATTATTTTTGAACCTTTCTCCTTCCATTCATGATTTGTTGCAGTTCCTTCTTTTTCTTCTTACTAAGCATCGCGAATATGTCCACCTTCTTTAGTGGCCCCAGAACAACAACTCTTGGAGCAGGAGAAGTTGCAGTTTTTGTTATTTTTATAACCGAGAGAATCTGTCTAATTTTTATTCTCTTTCTCCTAACCACCACTGTAGGAGTGCATGACTCCCTCACCTCGTTGGATGGTAGACACCTCTCCTGAATTTCAAATCCTCGGTACCTTCAGTAATAGCCTCTTACATTTTAAGGAGTTTATCCTCTTTATCCTTGCACACTTGATATTTGCCATAAGAACATGAGGGTGAGGAGGGATGAGAGGGACCACTGTAAGGGTGAGAGGGACAGGTGTAGGGGTAAGAGGGACCTGTGCAAGGGGTATTTTCAAAAGTATTTATTTTTAGTTGATCATGCTCATAATCATGACTAGTAGTAGCAAGATGGCTTCCACCATCACAAATAAATCCACTAGCAACACCCATAAAGAAGCACCCGGATTTGTTGTGGTTTGAGGTTGGTTGTGAAGAGCTTTAACATTAGGCAAACTTTGTCTAACTGCTCTTCTTATGGATGTTTCTCCAGCCAATTCCTTCTTAATTAACTCCACCATTGGGTCTTCTTTTGTATCAACAAGACCCAGAGTAAGAAAAAAAGTCATCCTCAGGTCATCATCAGTAGGCACGATCCAAGGATGCACAACCTATAAAAAAGACAGGAGGCATTTAAATCATATAACAATAATTTGTAGTCAATTGAGTTACATGGATGTTAACACAGTCAACTTATGCAATAGATGATCTAGCTATTGCAACAGCTGATCTGTATGTCGCAACAAATTGATAATATGTTACATCAGATTATACGTTTATTGCATAATTTGCATCAGATGGGTAATTCATTGAGTTAAATTCAGAGAACCAGAGCAACAGATGGTTAATCTATTGCGAAATATAAATCGTCTGTTGCAACACATTACCCATCTATTGCACCAGATGCAGTTGACGGGTAATTTGTTGCAACAAACGAACCACTGTCACAACAAATAGAATATCTGTTTCAATATCTTTCTTTGAGGTAAATTATTTTAGTTGAAAAAAGACGTACTGCATCATTCGGAGGGTTAAATAGATCAGTGTCCTGCTCCTTAATATTTTTTTGCCTCCCTTTTCAACCGCCAACCACCTAAGGATCCCTGGATGAGAAACCTCATCCGGGTAATCCTTGAATTACTTTTGGAGGGGAAAAATGGCTTCACATGCCCAAGCCTGAAAAATGTTAACATAAAGAAAGCAAAAAAAAATCATAATAAGTATATAGTCATTATAAATTAATGGATGAGTAAAAATAGTGATCAATTTTACCTTGAAAGCCCAGGAAAAGTCGTATAATGTGATCATCCCTGCAGATAGCTTTGTCAGTAAATATTAGACAGTAAAGTAGTAGCTGTCATATCCCCAAGGATAGTCGTTGAATTTGTCAAAATCATCAGCAAGTGCCAACAAATCATCTTCTATGACTTTCCCGATGTCTCTTGCCAATAAAATGGAATGGCAAACCAAACTAAGCACAATTTCTTCCTGCAGTGCTTTGGTATGTCTTTATCCTTGAGATCTGCCATCAAATTTGCTGCTTTGTAGCTACTACATCCAACAATGCCCAACAACCCATCTTTTTTTACCTTATGTTTGTTGAACCCTTTGTGGGGTGTTTCTTTGATGAGAGGTTCTTCTGGACAATTGCATCTCAAGCCCGTCACTATGGCAAACTCTTTCATTCCAAAATAAATCGGTATGCCACAATAGTTTATCCAGACTTCATCCATCTTTTTTCCACCCTCCTTTTCCACATACTTGATCCTGTGCTTGAGAAGGCCATATACCATGCTTATTAGGAAAAGGAGAGTGTTGTCTTAAGACAGATTGAGAAAGTATACAAAGCAGCTCTTCTTAAAAAGTCCATCTATGTTTTCATTCTTCATAAAACCAATGCCACCAATACCAACACTAAGACCACCGACACCACCACTAAAAATACAAATACCGACACCAACAACAACATCCACCAACAATACCACAAACACCATCCAACAATACCATGATAATCAACAAAATACTAAGACAAAATTAGGGTTTTCTCGGGTGCTTCCTATTTCTTTAGCATCAAAACACAAAATTATTAACCCATTCTCGAAGATAATATAACTAAAAGTCTTATTTTTCATCATTAACTAAAAAGCCCTAATTTTTAGAATAAAGAACAAATGTAGAACTCTTCTCAAACACTGTTACCTACGAAGATAGAGAAAATAATGGATACAAGTGAGAATAAAGTCGAAAATAACAACTATGTGATCGAAAATGAAAAGAAAATCGATCTATTTTGAAGGGTTAAGCAATATGTTGAGTAGTTGTTGTTTGTGTTATTGAGGGAGAAAGACAGAGAGAGAGAGAAGCTAGAACTTGAGATTCGAAATGAGGAAAAGTTTTTCCTGCAAGTGGACAATTTGTATGGGTTGATTTGTAATTTTGGAAAAGAATGCCAAGTTTTGAAACTATTAATTTGGTTCGAATTGATCTTAATTAATTTCTAAAATTTCAAAAGATATAGTTTTTAAAATATTAAGTTAATAAGAACTCATTTCAACTTAGAGTGTTCGATCGACGACTCGGGTCGGGATGAACGCAATACCAACACCATGCAAATTCAATGACTTAATTAAAGTTGTTGTTGACCCTGTGAGATCATTCATTTATCCATAGTTCCACCTCAATTAATGTAAGTACTATTATTAATCTTAACATTAAGTTAATGAGAACTCATTTCAACTCAGAGTGATCGATCAACGACTCGGGTTGGGATGAACGCAATACCAATACCATGAAAATGTAAAGACTCAATTGAAGTTGTTGTTGACCCTGTGAGCTCATTAATTCATCCCTATTTCAACCTAAATCAATGAAGGTACTATTATTAATCTTAACATTAAGTTAATTAGAACTTATTTCAACTTAGAGTAATCGATCGATGACTCGGGTCAGGATGAATGCAATACCAACACTATGCAAATACAACAACTCAATTAAAGTTATTGTTGACCCTGTGAGCTCATTCATTCATCCCTAGTTCCACCTAAATCAATGTAGGTACTATTAATAATATTAACATTAAGTTAATGAGAACTCATTTCAACTCAAAGTAATTGATCGACGACTCGGGTCAGGATGAACGTAATACCAATACCATGAAAATGCAATGACTTAATTGAAGTTGTTGTTGACCCTGTGAGCTCATTGATTCATTCCTAGTTCCACCTAAATCAATGTAGGTACTATTATTAATCTTAACATTAAGTTAATGAGAATTTATTTCAATTTAGAGTGATCGATCAATGACTCAGGTCAGGATGAACGCAATACCAATACCATGAAAATGCAATGACTTAATTGAAGTTGTTGTTGACCCCGTGAGCTCATTAATTCATTCCCAGTTCCACCTAAATCAATGTAGGTACTATTATTAATCTTAACATTAAGTTAATGAGAATTTATTTCAACTTAGAGTGATCGATCAATGACTCAAGTCGAGATGAACGCAATACCAACACTATGCAAATGTAACAACTCAATTGAAGTTGTTTTTGACCCTATGAGCTCATGACTAGTTCCACCTAAATCAATTGTAATAAAATCTGTTGCAACAAAAGACTTAGCTGTTGGATATTTGTAAAAAGATAATCATATCTATTGCAACAGATAACATATCTGATTTAATTATCAAATAGACAATTACTTCTGTTGTGACAGATGACTGAGATATTGGAAATTTTCAAACAGATATTGATATCTGTTGTAACAAATGACATATCTGATTTAGTTATCAAATGAACATTTACATCTGTTGTCACAAATGACTGAGCTGTTAGAATTTTTTAAACAGATATTTATATTTGTTGCAACAGATGACATATCTTATTGAAAATCTTTTTTTCTTTTAATTTAAAAGCAACCTTCTATCCGAGTAGATAAAGTAGTACTACTAAAGGCGATCAAAAGTATTTCTTGGATAACTCAAAAATCACATTGAGTAGTCTTGTCTTGTCTTTTCAGTGTCACTCATTTTCTTCCTCGTGCCCCTCAAATTATTAATGAATAGTATTAATTAATAAATATTGAAACTCCTTATACTTCCTCCGTTTCATATTATTTGGCCCCTATTGACTTGGCACACCCATTAAGAAAATACTACTATTAATTTGGGGTTTATTTTACCAAATTAGCCTTATTAATTCTGCTTTAAAAATATAATTTAAATAAATACACTTTATTTAGTCATTCAATTCTAATGGTAGTATATCTAGAAATTAAAATTATCTCATCTCTCCTTCAACCCTAAATTTATTTTATCTGTCTCTCATAGTTTTTCTTTCTCTTCCATTTAGGGTTATCACAACCTTTTCTCTCTCATCTTTCTCATAAATATCCTTTCGGATCTAAACCGATCCATATCTTAGATTTCTCGACTGAAATTATTGTTTTGATCCCCTTTTGACATTAAGGTATGGTTCACTATTGCTCTTTCATTCTCGTCTTCTTCTTTGCAAGTTATTTAAAGTTGTTTTTTTATTTAATTACCATTTACCCATATCATATTTATTTAAAAATTTTGAAGGAACTTTTAATTGTTTAATAAACGAACAGAGAATTTTTATTACAATATGCGAAAAAAGTCATTTATTGGGAGAAGTTTAAAAGCCTTATTGGCAGTATCATTTTTTTGTATATATTTTATTTGTTTATTTGTTGTTGGTGATGTTATTAGTGTTGTTGGTGGGGTTGGCGTTGTTAAAACTTGTGGTGTAGTGTTGTTGATGGTATTGGAACATATGATGTTGCTTCTTTGTTGTTGATGATGTTGTTGGAACAAATAATGTTGTTTTCTTTGTTGTTGATGTTTTTTATTTATTGTTTCTTTATAGTTAATATTGTTGTTGATGTTGCAATAGACGGAGAAACTGTTAGAATAAATCAAACCACCAGTAAGGCTAGTTTGATGTATTCCAACGGACTCTATATCTGTTGTATCAGACTCCACATTTGTTGCATCAGACTCCACATTTGTTGCATCAGACTCCACATCTGATGCAACAGACTCCTCATCTGATACAACAGACTCTACATCTATTGCAATAGATGGATAATATTCTTTCTGTGATATTAATTTTTTCCTCTTCTTTGTAGATATAAGGAACTGAAAGTTGATCAAATTTTGCCCGACCATCACAAGAGGGTACAGTAAATATGGGTTCAGAGGAATAAGCTGCATGCAGATGGAACCACTTCATATGTGGGAGGTATGTATTACTGATAATGTTATCGTGTAAACACACATAAAGTACACTAATTTTGTGAATGTTGTTTTTACCGATTAGTCATAGATCATTCACACCAGATATCTGTAATTTTACAGTTAAGTTTGGTAGGTCCAAACTGATAAGGCTGAGGGACCATGAATATGATTCTGATACCGTGTTAAGATTTAAAGTTGGTTGTTGTTCATGTTTATTTGTCAAGCATTGTGAAGGGATCTAGTTTTAGTGTCATTGTAAAGAGATTCAATAGCGATTGGACTAACTTTTAGGGTGCATTGGACTCTGAGAAGGCCTTTAAAGCCTAGCACTGCATCTAACAAGAACGAAAAACCAATATAGTTATTGCCCTAGCCAAAATTTATATGGTTGGGTTGCTCGTGGTGATGATTATACACCAGAAGGTGCGGTAGAAGAATGCCTTTAAGGAAAAATGAGTGGTTGATGAAAGACTATATCATCTGAGAGCTAATTGAAGAGGACACATAGGGTAGAAAGTAAATTCTAGTGAATCTGGCCAATAAAATTATCTTAAAACACGAGAAATCTATATTAAGTGCAAATATGAAAATGTATCCGGTAATGTAAATTCGTTTGTTGTCTCTGTAAGAGAAAAATAATAGAGATGGTCACTTTGCTAGGGAGCTGCGACTAGGTAGCGTGGTCGGTATTATCACCTAGATAGAAAATAGCAGATGAACAAGAAAGTCGCCTTAAGGGAATCGAGGTTGAAATGTTTTACAATAACTTTAGAACACTTCCACAAATAGCAACTGCAGTTAAAGAAGGAATCTAAGTGAAGGCGGCAATTTTTGAATTTTAAATTGCATCCCATGCCTTCTTATTTGTGGTTCCAATCAGGTCCACTGTTGTTGACCTGATCGGAATCACAAACGTGATTGAAAGGTAGATTGAGTGTTACTACTTCCTTAGCAATATGGTTATAATTAACTGTGTTTCCTAGCCTTAGCATGCTTTCAACATTCCTTAGAGAAGATCAGAGGCTTGCTGTAATATATGAATATCGATAATTTTCAAGCTTGCCTCCAGCTTGCCGATTCGGTCTTCAAGTTTGTCGTTGTCGTCTTTGAATTTGGTACAGAGTTCCTGATCTCTTGTGAGCTCAATCAGGAATAGTACCTTCAAAGTTGTGGCATTGTAGAAGCCCTTCAAAATACCTTCTTTAGAAGCCTTAAAGGATACATGAAGGGTCGCTGTGTATGTTTTTAGGTCAAAATATATTGATGCACAGTGAAGATGTGGTCCCAACAATTGAATAGCTCACTTTTATCGAGCGTTTCTCAATGCAGCCTGTGTAACCAACCTTCAAGGGTTTTGATAAATTAATTAGTAAGGAGTTACATAATATTTGATCTAAACTGACTCTACCAAGCCTATCAAATGTTACGTAACTGCAGGTTTGTTACCCTATTAAAACCTTTGCCCGAGTTAGTGAACAAATTAAATGATCTGAATATCTCAGCCTTTTTACTGATCTCTCTTCTCCCATATAGAGGACAACATATTAGTCATAAAAAAGTCTACACTGTCGCTAAAAATACTTACCATAGCGAAAGTCTTTAGAAGACTTGATTATGAGCCTCTTAATATCAGTGTTATGACTTTCGTGATGTCTTTTCCAATTATATTGGAATTGACGAACCAAACTAAGCACAATTGCTCAATATGTCCATTCCAATATAATTGCAAGAGACGTCTAGAAAGCCATAAAAGTGATATTGAGAGATTACTTGTCATGCCTTTTATAGACTTTCGTTGTGGCGAGCATTTCTGGCTATGGTGTACACTTTTGCATAACGGATATGTTTTCCTCTATATATGAAAAGAATGATCAGTAGAAAGGCTGAGATATTGAGATCATTTAATATGTTCACTAACTCGGGCAAAGGTTTGGAGATCTTGCCCCTCCTTGCTTATCTTGTGCATGTAAATGTGAACAGTGCAAGGCAAAATATGATGGAGTGATTAATACTGTTAATGCATTAACTGCTGATGTAAAGGAATTGATATCTAATAGTAGTGCCATTAGATCAAAGAGGATTTCAGTGTCATTCACTCCATTAGAGATTAAGGCTAAGATAAGAAAAAAAAGCAATTTCCAAGGCATTATCAAGTATCCAAAAAATATTTCAGGTTTGAAAAGGGTGAAAAGATAAAAGGGGGAGGAATAGAAAGGAAAAACTGAATGCTAGATTTAGTTCATTTTGTGTCGTTATGTCGAGCTACTGAGTTACTCTATCTAATTTTGAGAGCTTTTTCTTTTCAAGATAGTGAGGAAGGCAGAATCTCCCCATCATTAGCTAATACCGAAAGCAAGACATCCAATGTTATTGAACCACCAGACTGCCCTGTGTAGTCTGATAATCTAGAATACGTCTTTGCTCGAGTTAGTCAATAGATTAAACGATCTCAATTACTTGGTTTTTCTGCTGATCAATCTTCTCCCGTAGAGGATAAGATATCAATAGAACTGCTTGACATAGCGAAAGCTGGTATCGAGAGATTACTGATTATGTTTTCTCAAGACTTACTTCTACCAGAAAACTGTTCTGCATTAAGTATTGCACTATCCATATATGTTGCAGCACCAGATTTTCTAACAGATGTGGCATCTGTTATAACTTGATAGTCATCCGTCTATTCAATTTCATTGAGATCATCTAATTTTTCATAACATTTCCTGGCCTCCAAACTCAATATTTGCTCTTGGATTTCTTTTTTTTTTCTTTGCATCCTTCAAGATGGCCTCCAAACTCAATTTTTGCTCTTGGATTGCTTTTTTTTTTCTTTACATCCTTCAAACTATCCAGGAAGGGTTTAGAGGCCAGCTTGAATGATGTAAAGAGAAAAAGAGAAGTAATCCAAGAGCAAAAATTGAGTTTGGAGGCCCGGAAGTGTTTAGAGAAATCTGATGCTCTCGATATAATTGAATAAACAGATGACTAGCAAGTTGCAATAGACGCCACATCTATTGAAAAAGCAAACTGATATATCCATCTATTGTAACAGATTGTCAGTATGTTGTAAGTTATCTGACAGATGAAATATATTTTGTAACAAGTTACCCATCTGTTAGATTTATTTTAAAGTAATTTTTTTTCGTTCTGAAATACAATAAAAAGATAAAATGTTGTGTTTAGATCCTTTTTTTTAATTTACATATTTTTTTTAATTTACATATTCGAAAAGTCACCAGTTTTATTTAATTAAGGGATATGAACAGTCATGACTTTTTGTTTGACTTAGTCACCCCTTCCAATTTAATCATTTTATAAATAGGTCCCTCAGGCCTCCTCTCACTCGTTCATTCTACTTCACTTACAAGACAAATATGTTTGATCCAGATTTATACAAGAAGATTCATATCATGTCCTTGCAGGAACTTTAAAGGCATTTTGATGAACTCCAGAGGAATTTAGCCGATTTCGGAGCAAGGCTGAGGAGGACCCTGCTGCTGCCGGATAAAAATTGTCCGGTTGACAATACTAATAGTAGTAATAATAATAATAATAGTAATGATAATAATAATAGTAGTAGTAGTAGTAATAAAAATTAGGTTATGTTTTTTTTCTTTTAGCGTATGTATGTATTTTCCTCCTTTAGTATATCGGATCTACCCAAGGAATTCAAAAATCTATGTTTGATGGTCGACTTTAAATTTTTAATTCTTATTTAGTATTTAATTATCATTCTTGCTTATTCCTTATTCTCAACATGTCGACAGAGGTTAATCTGATGTGACAGATAGATCATATATTGCAACAGATGGTTATTAATAAAAAAAGGTTATTGTTATTGAGAGGGTGAAAAGACATGACTTTTTGATTATTTAATATGAAAAATAGTTCGTAAATAAATAATAAGAAAATAAATGATAAATGTTATAAAACAAGAAAGAATAAAGAAGAAGAGTAGAGAGAATAGATAGAGTAATTGTTATTTCTTCTCTTGAGGGATGAGAGATTATATGATTGTAAATACAATGAACAAAATCCCTCTATTTATTGGAGAAATTTACTCCTAGTCTGAGTAAAAGACAGATGCTTCAAATCCTAATAGATATCAAAGTAGATCTTGATAGACATTCACTATAATGTAAATACATTTATAACACTCCCCTTGAATGTCTAATTAGTAGATAATGTGCCTCGTTAAAACCTTACTAGAAAAAACTCAGTCGGAAAAAAATCTAGTGAAGGAAAAAGAGTACACATCTCTAATAATACACATTTCGGCTGCCTCATTAAAAACCTTACAAGGAAAACCCAGTGGGACAAAACCTTGTAAGGGAAAAAGAGTACAACGCATATTAACTCCCCCTAATGAGAACATCCTTGACCTTTGTATCTCGATCTTATGCAACATCTTCTTGAAAGTTGCAGTTGGAGAAGATTTGGTGCATAAATCAGTCACATTTCCAGTTGAACGAATCTGTTGCACATTAATATCATTATTTTTTTGTAGCTCATGTATGTAGAAAAGCTTTGGCAAAATGTGCTTCGTTTTATCTCCATTTATGAACCTTTCCTTAAGATGTGCTATGTATGCTGAATTATCTCTGTATAAAATTGTGGGTAGATTGTCATATTTCACACCACATTTTCTCAAATGAGATATATCATGGACCTCAACCATACACATTCTCGGCTTGCTTTATGAATAGCTATTATCTCAGTATGATTCAATGAAGTGGCTACGATAGACTGCTTTGTATATCTCCAAGATATGACAGTACCACCACATACGAATACATAGCCTATTTGAGACCGAGCTTTATGCGGGTCAAATAAGTACCCAACGTCAGCATGACCAATAAGATCGGGACTGCAATCTTTAGAATAAAACAAGCTTATGTGTTTTATCCCATTTTAATGTCTCATAGTAGGAGCAGAAATATACCTTGCTAACAAATTGTCTGAAAAGGCTATAGGCCTTGTAGTATTTGCAAGGTACATGAGTGCATAAATTGCACTAAGATATGGTACTTCATAACCAATCTAATTCGATATATTTCAAATTTCAGCAAATAATCTATTGCTTTGAAAACTCTCCAAAAGTTCCAATGATGTTCAAGCAATAAGCTTATACAATATAAGGATTGTAAATAAGTTTCCCAGAAACTTTTATATGCTTCAAGCAGTTTGAATCCTTAAAAGTTTTCACATAAGTTTCGTCAAGTGACAATATTCAACATTTCATGAGTGACATCTTCAAGTGTCTGGACTGAAAATCAAATAAGTTTTACGCTTACCAAAATGCATCCTTTCATGTCACTTGATAAATGTTTCTACGTCAACATGCTTAAATAAATGTAGAATTTAGATCCTCATAATCTTTTACAATATTGCGCCAATATTGTGTCAATGATATTGATCATATATCATTTTGTATCGGTTCACAATACGACATAACATTTTCAGATCTCATCACTTCATTATTTTCAGGTACATGAACCTCTCATAAGGTTTCATGAAGCGGTATGTCATAGGCTTTTCAAGAGCTCATTGACTTCTTATTATGATTATTTACTCCTTATTTTTCAAGAACTATTTTATTTGGAACCGATCAGTCTACCACGCTTCACGAATGCATATACTTTGACCTTTAGGAATACAAAATAAGAGCACTTGCGCTTAATATGAGATACTTTCAGCATTTGACTTGAATTATCTTTTGGGTGAGGATATAGTGATAATTCCTAACATATTTCATAGCGCTTATAATCTCCCCCTTATGTTAGAAAAACTAACATACATCCTCTACTTCTTTGAGGAATCCATCTTTGTGCATTATGGTATATTCATTAATCGTATACCGTATATCAAAATTATTAGATGGAATAATTGGTTTCCAACCTTGAACCAATTGAGAGGGAAGAAATAATCATAATTTATTGGTCTAATGCATACAAATGCTATTGCAATATATCATATTATGGACCAATTCATGAAGTTTTGTTCTCATTAATAATGGTTTAGCTATTTATCGAAGGCATTCAATGTCAAACCATCATTATCAAGATAACTTTCTTGATTGCACAATCTGAAAATTATGTTCTTAACTTAATTTTATTGAGCAAGCAACTTTATGAATGTCAAACTGCAGGTTGACAATGAATGTACATGTGATCATCTTATTGATGCATCTTTTCAACATATCACATGATAGATGAACGGGCCCTTATTCACCTTTTATACTTTTCAGATTTAAAGGGATCCAATCCCAATATTAGTTAGTCCAACCAACTTATCATGAGAACAAACGACATAAACAATTCTTGAAGAATCTTCTAGTTCTTCAATACATGCACAACTTTGAGATGTCACAATCGTTCATATCAATTTATGAACTTTTATTCTAGTAAATTCCAAGTTTACCATGACATGTACTTTTTTTAGTGAATTTCAAATTTACTATTACATGAATAAATTTCAGATTTACTACTTTAGAAGTAGATTTTTAAATTATTCAACCTCTTTCGGAGGTGAGTTGTGATACAATCACAATCAAGTGCCCGTTTGCATTACTAAGTTTCTCATTCCCCAGGAATGGAATATAGCAAATCGAGGCATACATATGATGTAGAGAATTTTTTTTCTCTAACATATCTTATAATCATATAAGCGTGTGAAAATATCATCACTTTTGATGATCATTATCATATTGTCCCTCCACGCGTATATTTGTGAATTCAACCACTTGTCTTCTTTCAGACATATTATGCACTGCTACAACATACACCTCAAGAATGAAGTAAGTTATCATATTTCAGACTTATCATATATTGCTACCACATTCACTTCATGGAATGGAGCATATTCAATGGGTCGAATTTCATAACTTTTCATCAAACACCCATTATTTTGTCTTAGCCATCACAATATCATCAATATGGTGTATTGAGATTCAAACTCAATATTTGATCCATATAAAGGCGTCTTAGGCATGAATCGATGGGACTTTAACCCAACATATTATCATCCTTTTTGATAATATTATTCTTGAGGAATAAATTTAAAATATAAATGGTTCCAAACCAATTTTTTTTTTCAAATCCAATAATAATTATATTAGTAGTAGCAAAAGAAAGATAACATATAGAATTACAAGATAACATATAGAATTACTAACCTTGAAATCCTTCAGATTTATAATATCACCTTGTTTGGCAGAGTCTAGTGTTGATAACGTGTTATAAAATAAGAAAGAATAAAAAGAAGAGTAGAGAGAATAGAGAGAGTAATTGTTATTTCTTGTCTTGAGGGATGAGAGATTATCTGATTGTAAATATAATGAAACAAACCCCTCTATTTATAGAGAAAATTTACTCCTAGTTTGAGTAAAAGACGGATGCTTCAAATCCTAATAGATATCAAAGTAGATCTTGATATACATTCACTATAATGTAAATACATTTATAATTTATTATAAAACAAGAAAGAATAAAGAAGAAGAGTAGAGAGAATAGAGAGAGTAATTACTATTTTTTCTCTTGAGGGATGAGAGATTATATGATTATAAATATAATGAACAAAACCCCTCTATTTATAGGGGAAATTTACTCCTAGTCTGAGTAAAAGACGGATGCTTCAAATCCTAGTAGATATCAAAGTAGATCTTGATAGATCTTGATAGACATTCACTATAATGTAAACACATTTATAACAATAAACACAATTTATAACCATAACAAAACGATTATTTAATTTTAATAACTGATCGTGACTCTTCGACATATTTTTTTAAAATCTGTTTTTTAAATTTGTATAATAAAGACTACCAAATTTGAATTAAAGACATGTTGATTATTAAAAAAGATAACTTATATGTGCAACAGATATATTATCTGAAGCAATAGATTGTAGATTTATTGCAATAAATGGTATATCTATTGTAACTGAAAAAATGGTTACTGAAAAGAACTTATCAAGTCACAATTTTCACAGTAATCAAAAAGCCACTAGTATTAATAAATGGAGGTGAACAGTCGTACCTTTTTATTTTTGAATCTATTTTTTTAATTTATATAATAATAAAAAAGTCATTAAATTTGGATTAAAAATAAAGATATGATGATTATTAAAAAAATATATGTTCGTAGATTTGTTGCAATAAATGGTATATATGTTGTCACAGATGGGTTATCTAATGCAACAGATATATAATCTGTTGCCATAACTCAAAAAAATAGTCATTGAAAAGAATTTATCAAGTCACAACTTTCCACAATAATCAAAAAATCACCAGTATTAATAAATGGAGGTGAACAATCGCGTTTTTTTGTTTTTGAATCTATTTTTTAATCTATATAATAAAAAAGTCACCAAATTTGGATTAAAGATAAAGATATGATGATTATTAAAAAGATATATGTTGAATAGATAAATTATCTGTTGCAACAGATCATAGATTTATTGCAACAAATGGTATATCTGTTATCACAGATAGGTTATCTAATGCAACAGATATATAATCTGTTGCCACAACTAAAAAAAATGGTCACTAAAAAGAACTTATCAAGTCACAACTTTCCACAGTAATCAAAAAGTCACTAGTATTAATAAATGAAGGTGAACAATCGCGCCTTTTTGTTTTTGAATCTGTTTTTTTAATTTATATAACAAAAAAGTCACCAAATTTGGATTAAAGATAAAGATATGATGATTATTAAAAAGATATATATTGTAATAGATATATTATCTGTTGCAACAAATCGTAGATTTATTGCAACAAATGATATATCTGTTATCACAGATGGGTTATCTAATGCAACAAATATATAATATGTTGCCACAACTTAAAAAAATGGTCACTGAAAAGAACTTATCAAGTCACAACTTTTCACAGTAATAAAAAGGCCACCAGTATTAATAAATGGAGGTGAACAGTCGCGCCTTTTTATTTTTTAATCTATTTTTTTAATTTATATAATAATAAAAAAATCATCAAATTTGGATTAAAGATAAAGATACGATGATTATTAAAAAAATATATGTTGCAACAGAAATATTATCTATTGCAATAGATCGTTGATTTATTGCAATAAATGGTATATCTGTTGTCACAGATGGGTTATCTGATGCAACAGATATATAATCTGTTGCCACAACTAAAAAAAAATGGTCACTAAAAAGAACTTATCAAGTCACAAATTTCCACAATAGTCAAAAAGTCACCAGTATTAATAAATGGAGGTGAACAGTCGCACCTTTTTATTTTTGAATCTGTTTTTTTAATTTATATAATAAAAAAGTCACCAAATTTGGATTAAATATAAAGATATGATGATTATTAAAAAGATATATATTTCAATAGATATATTATCTGTTGCAATAGATCATAGATTTATTACAACAAATGGTATATCTGTTGTCACAGATGGGTTATCTAATGCAACAGATATATAATCTGTTGCCACAACTTAAGAAAATGGTCACTTAATAGAACTTATTAAGTCACAACTTTCTGCAGTAGTAAAAAAGTCACCAGTATTAATAAATGGAGGTGAACAGTCGCGCATTTTTGTTTTTGAATCTGTTTTTTAATTTATATAATAAAAATGTCACCAAATTTGGATTAAAGATAAATATATGATGATTATTAAAAAGATATATATTACAACAGATATATTATTTGTTGCAACAGATTGTAGATTTATTGCAATAAATGGTATATCTATTGTCACAGGTGGGTTATATGATGCAACAGATATATAATCTATTACCACAACTCAAAAAACGCTCACTAAAAAGAACTTATCAAGTCACAACTTTCCACAGTAATCAAAAAGTCACTAGTATTAATAAATGGAGGTGAACAATCGCACTTTTTTGCCTAACTCATTCAAATTCAATCCTTTATAAATAGGTCTCTCGTTACTCATTCATTCTGCTACACATATCTATTTATTTCTTGCTCTTGTCTTTCATAATATTACACCTTCAACTACTTTCTCTTCAAGAACTTGATTATTTTTTCTGTCTCTGATAAGTTTTTTTCTTGTTTTTTGTGTAAATATACATTGTATTACTTCTAGATTCTTTTTTTTTTTTACTTTTATTTTTGCTTTTTTGTCAATTTATTCATGTTCTAGATATGGGCGATCCAGTGTGGGATGTCGTTATTTTACGAGATGACGTACGGGAATTGCAGAGGCAGGTACATTATATCCAGTGGGAGTTGGTAGCTGTCAGAGTAAGGATGTTGCGGAAGATCCGCAGGATAAGAAGGGTGTTGCTGCTTCCTGTAGAATATGCGGCTGGCGATAATAATAATAATAATAATAATAATAATAATAATAATAATAATAATGAAGAATCTATTAATAATAATTAGATTATTTTGTTTCTTCTTTCTTTCTAAGTCTGTATATGTATTTTTATTTATTTTAGTTTAATAAAAAAATTACGTTTGATCAACTTTGACCGTTTTAATTCATATTTAATTTTCATCCTGTCTGTTATCTTCTCAACAAACATGTCAACGATTGGACGTAAGGAGTAATTTTGAATCCAGTAGCAATAGCAAGATTTAAGATTTATCTGTTGGTTTTGTGGCAGGGGTTGATTTATGTTGTTCCAAATAGATTACTCATATGTTACAACAGATAACTAGTCTGTTTCAACAGATAACTCCCTCCGTCTCAAATTACCCTACCCATCTCAAATTTAAATGGTATATTGATTAAAAAAAATAATTAATAACATGTCTAGTTTATCATAATAACCCTATTAAATGATGTTTACATTTTAATTTGAAGAAAAAGTGACTAATGCAAAGGTTAAAACATGGATTTTTTTATCTCTTCTTGACTAATTAAAAAAAAAAACAAGTAAAATGAAGAATCAAATTAGAAAATTTAGGATGGGTAATTTGAGACGGAGGGAGTATTTAATTTTCATTCTGTCTATATTCTCAACAAACATGTCGACAATTGGACATAAGAAATAATTTTGAATCCAGTAGCAATAGCAAAACATATTGGTTATCTGTTGGGTTTGTGGCAGGGGTTGATTTGTGTTGTTCCAAATAGATTAATCAGTCTGATGCAATAGATAATCAGTATAATGTAACAAATAATCAATCTGATGCAACAGATAATCAGTTTGATGCAACAGATAATCAGTTTGATGCAACAGATAATCAGTCTGATGCAACCGATAATTAGTCTGATGCAACAGATATATCTTCTGTTGCAACAGATTACTCATCTGATGCACTAGATGAGTTATCTGTTTAAATTGTGGGCACTTATGTTGGATTCATGATCAGCTTCTGTCCATTATTGAAAAATATAGTAGTAACTTTGTAACCCAGACAACAAATTCGACTAAAAATCATAATTTGACTTACCAAGATCTCTTATGAAGTAATGTCAAAGTGAAAAGCGGTGATGTTCGAAATAAAATTTGACCTAAGAAATTGATAAAATAGCAATATAGCTGTAACAACAACAACAATGATCGACAAGAAGAAGATGAAGATGATAATGAAGTAGAAGATGATGAATAAAGCAGCAGCAGCAAGAATGAACAACAATAGTCGTAAAGAGAGAGAAAACAACAACGGATGAGAAAAGAGAGAAACGCGTCTTTTTTTCCTCCATTTTTTGTTATATTAACTAACATTTGAATCAAAGTATAAATTTAAAAATATGTGGGTTATTTTCAAACTTTTCAATTTTCTTAATCAATAATAAAGTAATTGTCACCTCCACCTAATAATTAAGACTTGTGTCACTTACACCTCATTTTAAAACTCTTTTGTCACTTATAGCCCAAAACCCCAAGTTAGTTGCTCTATTAATGCTTGTTTAGCTGTTACATCCCTTAAAACATGGTAATTAATTTAACTAATCCCTTAAAACATGCTAATTAGTTTAACTAATACATGTATCTATAAGACGTATCTAACTTAACTTATATTATCTTCAAAGACTAAATATTGGGATTTAATGAAATTTTAAAAATAGTTGGGATTTTTAATAAATACTAGTAAACATATTGTTATATATATATATATGTGTGTGTGTGTGTAATTTTTACTTAAAAATAGAGCTAGGCCCAAAGCCTTCTTTACAATATGGCTCATGTTTCACAAAAGACTTTTATCTCTTCTTGATTAGCCAAGTGGGGATTAAATGTGCCTAAAACTTGTACATTGTTTCAAAGTGCAGATGAAAAACTATAGAGCACTTGTTTATCCAATGCCAGTTTACCCTCAGCCTATGCAATAGAGTACTCTCATGGATCCAGAGGCTAGGCTTTTCTTCAACAAACTGGACCACCTTTCTTACAATGGAGTACTAAACATGGTAACGGTAAATCTCAGCAGACTCAAGTGTTTAAATTTATATTACCTGAATGTGTATATGCACTGTGGATTGAAAGAAATATCAGTCTTTGTGAAAAAGTGTAGAAGTGTGCAGGATTTGTCCAAAGAGATAGCCTACATTTCTATAGTTAGAGCCCAGCTTGATATTAAAACTACATCTCTATGCCTGAATGAGTTTTATTGTTTGAGCTATAGGTATGTGTTAGAGCTCTAGTTTTGGTGAAGTCTGATTTAGATCACAACCTGTTGGGTTAGCTGTTTCTTTGTAATGATTTGCTACTGGAATTAATAAAAATCCGCTAGTTAGCCAAAATAAAAAGAATAATTAATTTAACTTTCTTATTTTATTCTTAAATTTATATATAACCATAAGAATGTTATGAAATGTTTAAGATCAAATATTTCACAAAAGTTCTATTTTCTTCCTTAAACTAGTTGTGTAATAAAACTTTGTCACCTAAATTGAACAGATGGAGTAAGTTATATTACTAACAATTACTTCATTTGTTTTAATTTATGGGATACTTTCTTACTTAGTGACTGTTTGGATTGGCTTTTAGCTTTTGACTTATAAATCATAAACCATAAGCTAGAAATTCTAACTTATAGTTTTTAGCTTATTTTTAGCATTTTAAGCCAAAAGCCTTAAGTTAAAAATTTCTAACTTATAATTTTTGGCTTATTTTTAGCATTTTAACTTAAAATTAAATGTTTATAAGTACTTTTTAAATTTATCCAAACACTTCATTAGCTAGTCAAGATGAAAAAAGAATAACATCTTTTATATTTAACAATTTAACTTTTCAACTTTTCATTTTATTTCATAGTGAAATAATTTATAGAGACACAAGTATATATCTATGACTTATTTTCGATGAAAAGTTTTAAAAGTTTTAGATTCATATTCATATTCTTGTACTATTATCTTTTACTTAGATATGTGACATTTCTTGTAGCCATGTATTTAGAAGTTATCCAGTTTATAAAAATTAAATCTGTGGTCTGGTTTTTGAACTTTAAACTCTGAATCAAGTGATTGCTCTGAAATTCCTAGGCAGCCATCCTTTTATAAGGATTTAAGGGCCGTTTGGTAGAGTGTATAAAAATAGTATTAAAAAAGTGTATTAGTAATGCTGAGATTAGTAATGCAGAGACTAGTAGTGCTGAGATTAGTAATGTTGGCTTATTTTTTATGCAGTATTTGATTTGATGTATTAAAATAATATGCATTGCTATATTTCTTTAAAAATATTATTTTCTTACAAAAATACCCTCAACATTCTGTAGCTTTTATCAACTATTTTTTCATGAACTCGTTATTGTTAATTGATTTTCAGTACTTTGTTACATTTGTTTTTTTGTTTTTTTTGACCTATTTCAAAAAAAAAAATATCTATTAAAGATAATGTTTTTTTATGAAATTTGGGTTTATTTTTAATAGAAATGTAACCCTTGTAGAAAAAATCTCAATTATGTTTAGTTTTATTATTGGTTAGTTTTGTGAATGATTTGTTGATTCATTTGCAGACGAAAGAGGAGTAAATGGATAACATAAAGGAATTATAAATAGAAAGTTAAAAAATTAGTTTTTCAACCGATCAAATCGAATTAATCAATCCTAATTATTGCTTTGTTCTATATACTTGAATACATTTTTTTGCAAGTAATTTATGTTGAATTACAATGAAAGTTTATCATGAAAGCTGTTGTCACACTATAAGTTATTTTAAGTGAATTTTTTTGGAGTGAGACAATTATTTACCATCAAAAAAACTATTGATCGAAAACATCAACTTAAACTTCGGGAGGTCACTTTGTATTGATTGGTCTTGAATTTATTTAGCAACGGACAACTTTCTCTAAATAATAAAATTTGTAAGCTAATTTACTTAAATAAATTTACTAGTACAAATATAAAACATAAATTCAAGAAAATAAACAGAATGGTAAAGATTTGAGGGGTATTTTTGTCTTTACATACATAATCCCATAGTATTAAATCTAAGGTATTACTAATACCACAAAATAAAAGGTACTATTAGTTATAGACCCAATAATACCATTTAGGGTGTATGAAAAGGTTTTCACTCTATTATATTCAGAGAGGGGTTTTGCCTCAATATATACAAGATTTATACAAAGTATAGTTGAACACAAACTCTCTAAGAGATAAACTATACAATTCTAATCAAATATAAATATATAATATGTGACTATTATGGTGTCCTAACATGCCCCTCGCAAGCTGAGCAGCGGCTGGGCAACTTCAAGCTTGGAACGCAGGAGGTGAAACCAACGGGAAGGAAGGCTCTTGGTGAAGATGTCTTATAACTGATCTAACGAATTGATGTAGCGAACGTTCAAGTCCTTTGAAGCCACTTTCTCTCGAACAAAATAAAAATCTAATTCAATATGTTTGGTTCGCGCATAAAAAATAGGATTGGCAATGAGGTAGGTAGCGGACAAATTATCACACCATAGTATGGGAGCTTGGGGAAGAGAGACATGCAACTCTTAAATAAGATGTTCCATCCAGGTAACTTCAACAGTAGCCACAGCTAAGGCCCTATATTTAGGTACTAGATCGTGCAACCACTCGCTGCTTCTTTGAGCTCCATGACACTAAATTAGATCCAAGAAATAGACAATAACCATTGGTAGACCGTCGATCATCTGGGAAGCCAGCCCAGTCCGCATCTGTGAAGGACTGAAGTGGTAAGGAGCTAGTGGAATGCAAATGCAAGCCAAGGTTTATGGTTGCCTTTAAATAGCGCAACAAGCGTTTCATAGTAGTGAAATGAGACTCCATAGGATTATGCATAAATTGACATAATTTGTTAATAGTGAATGACACATCTGGACGCGTGATGATTATATATTGAAGAGCTCCTATCAAGCTACGATACAATGATGGATCTGAAAACGATGAACTCTTATGTTGAGACAATTGAAGTCATGTGGACATAGGTGTACCAATTGGCCTCGCACCATCCATGTTGGAACGAGCAAGGAGTTCTCGTATGTATTATGATTAAGTAAGGATCAATCTAATGGGATGATAATGGACCTCAATACCAAGAAAGTAGTGTAGCTTACCAAGATCTTTTACAGCAAAGACATTAGACAATTGAAGAATAAGGCTTGCAATGAACTCATTAGAATTTCATGTAACAATAAGATCATCTACATACACCAAGATAATAGTAATATGGCCGTCAAAATTGCATATAAAGAGAGACATATCAGATTTAGAAGGTAGAAAATTGAGTTCAAGCAATTTCGAGCTAAGTTTCTCAAACCATGCTCGAAGTGCTTGTTTAAGGCCATAAAGGTCTTTGTGAATCTTGCACACATGGTTGGGATATCTTGGATCAGTAAATCCAGAGGGTTGAGACATGTATACCTCTTCATGTAATTTCCCGTGAAGAAATGCATTTTTGACGTCGAGTTGCATTAAATACCACCCTTTGGACAAAGCTAGAGATAAAACCACCCGAATTATTATAGGCTTTACCATGGGACTGAATGTTTCATGATAATCCACTCCGGACTCTTGTTTAAATCCCTTTTCCACTAAACGAGCCTTGTAACACTCAATGAATCCACTAGGATTGAATTTTAACTTAAAAATCTATTTGCATCCCACAACATTCTTTGTCGTGAAGGATGGGGCAAGGGACCAAGTACCATTTTGCAAAAGGGCATTGTACTCTTATTGCATAGACTTTTGCCATTTTGGATACTTGTTGGCTTGGGTAAAATAGGTAGGTTCAGGTGGAAGGGTAGATGGAGGCAAGGGATATTTTGTGGCAATGTGATCTTGGGGAAGTTGTGATTTGGTTTCTCTCCTAGAGACCATAGGATGAGGTACAAAGAATGTGGTCCGAGCAGCCGGTGGTTGAGAATTATGAGCAACGATAGGAGTATCAATAGGTATTGAAAGATCAACAATAAGGTTAACAGCAGGGATAGAAGATGGAGGCAAATCGAATAGGACCAAAAAACACACCGGTGAGCTTTGACATGGACTTGGCGAAGAAGGATTTTACGAGTTTAATGATGGAATTGGCGAGGCAGAAGCTTTTATGGAACTATTATTGGTAGAAGTGATAGGCGAAGAAGAATTACAAGTAGCAATGACGGGAAATGAGGTCATGACAGGAGAGTTGGAGGTCGGTGCTCTATTTGAAGTCGAAGATAAACTAGCAAAAGAAAATTGTAACTCGTCAAAAACCACATGCCAAGAGATATATATTTGGACACTAGGGAGATATAAAAACTGATATCCTTTATGATTTCCACTATACCCCAAGAAAATAATTGTAAGGATCAGAAAGCTAGTTTGTAAGAATTATAGGGACGAAGGAATGGGAAACACGCACAGCCAAAAGTTTTCATAAAATGGTGATCAGGAATTTGTTTGAACAACTTCTCATAAGGTGAAACATTATTGAGCGAGGGTGTTGGGATACGATTTATAGTGTAAACGGTAGTAGCAAAATCATAATCCCAAAAGGTGAGAGGAAGGGATGCATGTGAGAGAAGTGTTAAACCCATTTCAATAATATGACGATGTTTTCTTTCAGTAATACCATTTTTCTCATGGGTATAAGGACAAGATAAGTGATGAACGATCCCCTCCCAAGCAAAAAAGTTGGATAATTTCCTATATTTGCCACCCCAATCAGATTGTACCGCTTTTATATGGCGCTCAAATAACTTCTCGACTTGAATTCTAAACTGTAAAAATATTGTATAAACTTCATTTTTGGAACTCATAGGAAATAGCCATGTAAATTTGCTAAAATCATCAATAAAATAAACATAATAACGGAATTTATTACTAGCCAATTGTGGAGCAGGAATCCATACATCACTGTGGATCAAATCAAGGGGAAAACTAGCACTAGAACTAGAATTAGAAAATGGCAATTTGTGACTCTTGCCATATTGGCTAGAAGAACAAACATTAGACTGAGGACTAGATTTGACCGGCAAAGAAAGACTCCTAATAACACCATTGACTGCTCGTAGAGACGAATGACCTAAACGACTATGCCATAGATCAAAACATGACTTGAAGACATGGAAAGCCTGTGATTTATCAAGAGTCCCGTGCAGTAGTACTTTCCCAATTTCTCAATCCTTCATAAGACAAAAATGAGGGTGAAACTCAAATATAACATCATTATCAAAAGTGAACTTTGCTACACTAAGCAAATTCTTGGTAATTTTAGGCACCAATAATACATTAGATAAATGTAAAGGTCGACTAACTGTAGGTAAGATAGCATTACCAAAGTGAGAAATTGTTAAACCTTTGCCATTACCAATATGAATTTGATTGTTTTCCATATATTCTTCTCGTATGGACATATTCTGCATATCGTTAGTTAAATGATGAGTAGCCCCAGAATTCAGATACCAATTCGAGTCTCCAACCATAGAAGGTTGTGTAATGAGAGCAGTCATATGCTATTTGGAAAGAGCTTGACAGACATGGTCAAAATGATAGTAGCAAATGGTGGAGTGACCAAATTTATGGCAAACTTGACATTGATTTTAGTTGGATGAGCTGGCATTGCAACCTTGACCTCGTCCTTGTCCAGATCTGCCACCATAAGCTTTATAATTATTGACATTAGTAGGCTTCTTAAAGGAGTTATCATTCTTAGTATTGTTGGATTGTCTAGTAGACAAGTTGGCTTGGCTTAATCCTTGTTTTGTACTTGTCATCTGCTCCAAACGATACTCTTGACTTAAATGCAAGCCATAAAGATCGGCTAATAAAATTAACTTAGCCCTAGTAGTGACCGAGACAACCACAACATCATATTCTTGCTCAAGTCCTCCAAGAATATATAAGACAAGATCATCATTAGTGACCGGGTGTGCCGCTACCGCAAGATTATCGGCACAAGTCTTCATCTTTTAAAGATATTCTACCATAGATGAGTTGTCTTTCTTTGTAGTTTGTAATTGAAACCTTAGATGCATTATCCTAGCCTTGGATTGCGATGTAAACATCGTCTCAAGTGCCTGCCAAACACCTGAAATGTTGTACAACCGACTACTTGGGCTAAACTCCCTTTGGTAAGGGTTGAGAGAATCCACCTCAATAAAAGTTGGTCTTGTTTGATCCATAAGTTGTACGCTGGGTTGATAACCACGTCAGTTGACGTTGCTTCAGAAGATGAGAGTGATTAACGTTTATTGTGAGCGACGAAAAATTCTGGAAAGGGGTTTGCGAGGTGATACTAGTAATTGAGGGAAGTGCCATTGTGCGACGTGAGTCTTCGCAAGGCTTTGATACCATGAAAAGGTTTTCAGTCTATTATATTCAGAGAGGGGTTTTTCCTCAATATATACAAGATGTTATACAAAGTATAGTTGAACATAAACTCTCTAAGAGATAAACTATACAATTCTAATCAAATATAAATACATAATATGTGACTATTATAGTGTCCTAACAGTGTATAACTAATTCATGTATTAGTTATATATTGATCCAAAATTCTTACCAAACATATTACTAAATAATATCATTCATAATACATGAATTATTTCTCCTAATACACTCTATAAAACGAACCCTTAGTATAATAAATTATGAGGGATCACTTTGATTTTGATGTGTTAAATGACTAACTCAAAGGACAATACAGTCTAGTTCAAAGCTGTTAGATGTAAGTTAGGAGCTTTAATCAATTAGTTAGGACTAGTTTGGTTGGGAAACAATTTATCCAAAATTACAGGTCTTCCTTCGCAATCGCAGGTCACCCTCTGTGTCCACGAAGAGCAAACTCACACCAGATAAACTAGCAACTAATTTCTCTAAGTCACAATACTTAAACATGCTCGTTAACTTGTCCTCAGACACAGCTATGACCTCCAATTTTGGCGTACACAAGTAGGCACTTAAACTTGTATAAAGCTGAACAAGTAGACACGTATGTCCTATGTGGCATCTTACGTGATCAATTCATGTCCCACGTGGCGTCCTGCGTGTGTTATGTCACATAGATGTGTGTGTCTACTTGTTCAACTTTATACAAGTTTAAATGTCTACTTGTGCACACTCAAAGTTGGATGTCATAAATGTGATTTGAGGTCAAGTTAAAGGACATCTTTATATATTATGCCTTTCTCTAAAAAGGCCATAAATTCTTCATACAATCTCAAAGTTTGATGATTTTTTTGTTACAATTTCGTAGTCACACAATAAAAAACATAATTTAAATCTCATTTGCTTAATGTATTGCTATAAATGCTCAAAGAAACGACATTAAACATCAAGCGTAGTGCTATTTGGCATGAATGGCATAAAAATCATAAAAAGATCATAATGCCCTCTAGCTCCAAAACAATCTATCTTTCCCTTCAAAATGTAAAACCACCTCTTTCTTGTTTTTTTAGACTCCAAAACCATTTATTTTTCCCTCCAAAAGCAAAATCATTTTGACTTTTATTTCTTATTTCTTATTATTCTTTCATAAATCATAACTTACTTTACTCTTTTAATTACTCCTTATATTTCTACTTTTTTATTCTACTTTTTACTTACTTATTCTAAGCTCTTTCATCTGATTTGAAGTCTTTTAATCATCATTTTTGACTTGTCTTATATATACTTTTTTCTTTCAATACTTCTCTCTTTAGTTGTTTTACTATACAAATTTTTAAAATTTTTTACTTTTTGATCCTTTTTAAAATTTTAAATCCTCCATATATATCATCTACAAAATTCCTCCTATAATTTTTTAAAAAAATGAATCCAAAATAATTAAAATATTTAACTAAGAGAAACCATGAATGAAATTTTTGGAATTGAAAATAGTGATAGTTCTGTAGCTAAATTAATTTATTTATACAGTAATTAATAAATAATATGATTGTTGACACTCAATTTTGGCTCACACTTTTTCCTTTAATTATTTTTTTCGATGCTCCTTGGCCCTAAATAAGTTTTAAAAATAAAATAAGAAATAAGATTCGTATTTTTATTTCTATTTCTACAAATTTTTAAATAATAAAAGGGAATCTATTTTTCCTATCGTATTATAAAATATTTTAATCAAATATAATTAAATATTTTAACATAAAAAAAAAATCTTTTAATAATCGCATTCACATTTTTTCTAATTTTATTTTTAGGCAATAAGGTGACCATATATATATATATATATATATTTATGTAAAACAAATATTTTATATTTTATTTTTATTTTCAAATATATCTTATATCCTTATTTGTAGATACACATATATACGTATATTTTGTTAATATTTAATCACAAAAGATATTAAGTCGGGAACGTATACAAATTATATGTAATTTATATACGTTGAGACTAAAAATAATTTTATGACAGCAGGAAGCATCGATAAAAATTAATTTCAGTAGAAAATGAGTATTCGGGCTGACAATAATCCAAATTCAATTTTTTATTTTTTTATCTTTTATTATTATTATTATTATTATTATTATTATTATTATTATTATTTTTAACTAAACCCAACTCTTATTTTATAAATTTCTACAAAGATCCCAAAAATTAGCCCGAAACCCAATCCAATTTTATTCAAACAAGCAATTTAATCTGATCCGTTGATTGCTTTCCAATTCAAGGATCCCAAATTTTTAGTTGTTTATATATATATATATATATATATATATATATATATAAGATATTTATTTTAAACCGTCTTGCAGGGGTGGCAACAATATAACAATATAAGAACTCAGAACCAAAATGAGCCACAGAAGTAAAAAAGTGACCAAAATAGGTCACCTATTTAAAAAGTTACCAAAATAGGCTAAACATAATAATTTATTAAGTTTTACACTTTTTTCTTAACGATCAACTAACATAGTTGACTTTTAGAAAAACGTAAGAATTTCTTACGTTTTACACTTTTTTTGTAAAACGTAAGAAATTCTTACGTTTTATAAAAAAAATATAAAATGTAAGAATTTCTTACGTTTTACACAGTGATCGAGGGGAAAATGTGCAGTGAATTGTCAAATCTATTAAATCACTTTTCAAAAAAAATATTCTTAAACGTAATAAAATGTTACGTGTTTACCTTTTTCAAATAGTTGATGTTGTCCCCCACACTTTCATATTGTCCACTTTTCCATGGTCTTATGACGGTCCCCATAACTATTTTTTTACATAGAATAAATATAAGAAAATTATTAAGTTAATGATCTAATTGATACTTTTTTTAAAATTTTGTATGTAAAATATAAAAATTCATTACATGGAGCAAAAATAAATTATTTTAATTAGGTATAAAATCTAAATAAATTTAACTATATAAAATTATAATTATTAAAAGTACAAATTTGAAAAAATTAAGGGTGGGGACTGTCATAAGACCATGGAAAAGTGGACAATATGGAAGTGTGGGGGATCACATCAACTATATAAAAAAGGTAAACATGTAACATTTTATCACGTTTAAGAAATTTTTTTCTGAAAAGTGATTTAATAGATTTGACAATTCACTGCACGTTTTTCTTTCGATCACCGTGTAAAACGTAAGAAATTCTTACATTTTTCTAAAAGTTAACTTCGTTAGTTGACCGTTAAGAAAAAAATAAAAAATATAATAAATTATTACATTTAATCTATTTTAATAACTTTTTAAATAGGTGACGTATTTTGATCATTTTTTTTTTACTTCTGTGAATTCCAAGTTCACAATATAACAGAGACGTATCTTTTCAGGGGTGGCAACAATATAACAATATAACAAACCGTTTTAAACTGTCTTGCAGGGGTGGCAACAATATATAGAGACGCGTCTTTTCTCTGGAAAAATAGAAGCACTCATTTGTTTCTCTTCCCAAAAGTCACCATCTCTCACCATCAACTTTCCCCAAAAATACAGAAAATCAAACGACTTTCTTTCTTCTCTCCTCCCCTCTATTCTCATCTCCCCAAATTGAAACCCTAGCTGTGCCGAGGTAGTTATAGCTGCCACCCCTACAAGATTTTCATCCCTTTTTAGCCATAACAACCCGTGAATCCCTTCAAGATCAGAAAATCAGACCCAAATCAGTGCTTCCACAGAAATTTTATTTCAAATTCGCATTAAATGCACAAAATCGTCCAAACTCGTGAAGCCATTTCAACGTTTGAACGTCAGATACATCCCTTTTGATTTGGCCGTTGGTTTCTTTGAAAATTTTAGTTTTAAATCGGACTTTCAAGTCCGGATTTGCCTATAAATACCTGCTACTTTATTCATTTGAGGGGCAAGGTTTTGTTGGAGAAAAAAAAGAGACCATTGAAAAGATAGTGAACTTTCGAAAATTGATCGAAAAACATTCAAAAAAATACTCGTTATCAAAATCAAGTACTTGTTTCTCTCTGCTGCTTTCTCGATTTTACTTATTGCAAACTCGAGTTTGAGAAGTTCGAATTTGATAGCCGAAAAAATCCTTGACGCCAAAGCTCCGGCTTGCTACCCTACAAAATGTAAACGTCCGCCCTATTGTTTTTCCGTCATCTTGTTTGACCCAGTGAATACATAATTTGCTTTAAGTTTCAAGTTTGCGTTCCCATCGCTGTTTACTCAGACCGATTTGCCTCAATGTGCGGCTATTTCATGCTCACAGTATACGAGACATATGCAAATCCATTCTTTATTTCTCTTTAGTTTTCGCCTCCTTCACGTGGTTGGGTCTTAAGCTTAAGTTGTGGTTGCTTTCCGTTGACTCTGTCGTTAAAATATAATTCTGACTTTTGAAGTGATGTCATGTGAAAATATAGGCAAGTCTGTAACTAGGTGAACACATTATTTCCCTTGGTCTCAAGTCTTGTTATGGCGTTGCTTCGAAGATCGATTTCAAGAGTATGATTTCGTATCTTTTAATCTTTAAAAAACTCATTTGTTTCAAGGGAGGCTGCTTTGCATCCTAAGTGTGAATCTACCGTTGCTCTTAAATTTCAACTTTTATCTGCTTTCATTTCACGTTATTTTGGTTCCATGAACATGTTGTTTTTACTCTAAATTTGATCAAAGTTACGCTATTGTTTTGTTGTTTGATTCTGGAAAAGTGGTTTGTTAACTGAAGAGGCTTGGGGTGTGCCTCCAAATGGTTATCTATTTCTGTCATCTTAATGTTAATAGAGAAATGGCTATGTTCTTGTTTGTTGCAGAGGGATATGTCCAGTTTTAGTTAGCGAGGGAAGAATTCCTAAGTTGTCCTCCGACTTTTTGAAGTATGAATGTATGTCTTCTCAAGTTTGGCAAATGTGGTCTCAATAAGTTTCTTTTAAACCTTACATGTCTCAAGTTATCAAAATATTGTTATGCTTGTCTCAGTATTAAAAAAAAATTGATCAAGTCATTACACTTTGTTTTAACAAGTCACCTGTTAACGTCATTCTCGAAGTCAAAGCTTTTATCTTCTTAATTTTCCTTTATCGGCCTTTGCCATTTTATGTTTAGAGAGTAACTTTGAAGTGTTCCTCAGGGTGGCCATTTCCTGTTACTTATGCAGATGTGATTATGTGCCCCTTAAGTGGAAGTTTAAACAAAAGTTTTTTTTTCTCAAAAAAAAATATATATATATATATCATTAATCCCCCCTTCTTTCAAGAATTTAGTAAAAGTTCAATTAGGATGAAATATCACCCCTCGATATTTGATATTTTTATGCTTAGACATATTCTTAATTTTACCTTTGGTGAAAACTGTATAAGCTCCTTAGAGTGTCGGTATTCATTCGGATTTTGAGTATTCACATCTTGCCTCAAGTGTGTTTTCATTCAAATTATGTTTTTCTCTTAATATGTACCTTAATCTTTATTTGAATAGCTACTAATCTTTATTATTTTTCTTTTATATTACATGTGCACTCGGGAGTCGGAGTTTCCATTGAAACTCATTTTGACCCAAAGATCGGGGCAACGGCTATAGGAACTTATAGTATCGGGGATCTACATCGCTAGGAGTCATTCGCCTCAATAGGAACTTATAGTATCAAGTTCTTTACCCTCCTTAATCACTTTATTATTTGTACATATTTTATTGACCTTTGTATATATTTGGATTATGAATTTGCCAAATTTTGATTAAAGATGTCAAACGGGCCGGGCCGACCCGGCCCGACCCGGTCCGAACCGGCCCGAAACACCAAACCGGACCGGTTTGACCCGGCCCGGAAAGCCCTAGGGCTTTAGGGTACCGGGTCCCGGTCCGTTTTTTTTTTTTAAAATTGGGCCCGGTTAACCCGGCCCGGACCAGCCCGGTCCAGGCCCGCCGGTTAACCGGCCCGGCCCGGCCCGACACCAAAAAAAATAAATAATTTTAATTTTTTGGGCCAAACTAGCCGTTGGCCCAACGGTAATATTACCGTTTTTGGGTCCAAACGGCTAGTTTGGGCCCATTTAATTAAAAAAAAATATATATATATATAAAATATTTTTTAATCCTCAAAATAAATCTATAAATACCCTACAACTTCAAATCATTTCTCACACAATTTTTCACTCTCTCAAATCTCATTCTCTCTCAAATCTCAATTCTCAATTCTCAAATATTCAATATATTTAATTTCTTAAAGTGTTCACTTTAATTTTTTAATTTTTCGTTTACAAAGTAAGAGCGGAAGTTTCTAAAGTCGCAATCTTCGGATACTTCCAAAATTTGGTATTGTCGTTCCATCTCTTACGTTTAATTTTTATTTATTGTATTAATTGTTTAATATTTAATTTTATTATTTGTGTATTTTGAATATTTTTAGTTTAATTTAATTTATATTATGGATAAATTAAAAAATCTCGCTGCTAAAGGTGTTAAAAATTTTTGTCCCGGAAGCGGTAGTGGTAGTAAAAAGCGAATTATTAGCGGTAGAGGTAGTTCAAGTAATAGATATACCCGTGTGACTTCGCCTCCGGTACCGCTTGGTACACCTTTTGAGGAAGAAATAGGTGTAGGTGCTCACGATATGGATTATGTAGAATTTCAAGAAAATTACGGTATAGAAGAAAATGAAGTAGATGCCATTAATGTAGACGAAGATGATGAAAATATTGCTGAAACACCTGCAGTAGGAGATGCTAACGTTAGATCTGAATCAGTTAATCTCCCTTCCCGTCCTCCCAGTGCCCCAAAACCCCGTAAAAGAACTAGTATTGCATGACAATTTTTTGAACGTATATCAGATATTGAGGTGCAGTGCAATATTTGTCAACAAATATATAAGCATAGAAGTGGCGGTAAGCAAGGGGGTACGGATACGTTAATGAGACATATAGCTGAAGATCACAAAAGAGAGTTAAATATTGCAAAAGGTGGTGGGGATGTTGGTGGGTCAACGCAAACTAGAATGGACCCAACAACCGGTCAAGTAGCGAAAAAGTATAATAAATTGAGGGACCGGAAAGAAATAGCTAAAATGATAGCTGTGGGTTGTTTGCCTTTTAGTTTTCCTTCTTCTGATGCTTTTATCCGTTATATACAAGCAATTTATAATCCTATGTTTAATGGTATTCCTAGAACTACTTGTCGGTCTGATATTTTTAAACTCCATTCACAATATTGTTTTTATTTATCAACATTCTTAAAAAATATTCAATGTAGATTGTCCCTAACTTCTGATCTTGGTCGTGCTGTTAATAAAAATGATTATTTAACCGTTACTTGTCATTGGATGGATAGTAATTTCATAATGCAAAAACGTATTCTTGCTTTTTTATATGATGAAGATCGCAAACATACTGGACAATTTATTGCTGATTCTATTATTAAAATTGCCGGATATTATGGTATAGAAAATAAAATTTTATGTATTGCTTTTGATAATGCTTCTAACAACAGGAATGCTATAACAAAAATAAAATCTACTTTATCTCCACCCTTTCCTGAAATTTTCCATATTAAGTGTGCATGTCATATCTATAATTTAATTGTAAAAGATGGTCTTGACTTTTTTGAGGTTTATATTGAAAAAAATCGTCTTGCCGTAGGTTTCATTCAAGGAAATAATCGTAGAGCGAGAATTAAAGAATTTAAAGTTAAATGTCAAGAAAATGGACTTACACCGATTTTAATGCCTGAGGAAATTGATATTAGATGGAATTCTACGTATGAATTTTTAAAAACTTGTTATAAATATAGAATTCCTATTACACTAATTTTTAACCAACACTGTGGTTCTTTCGCTGATTCTGCTGATTGCATGTTACATAATTCTGATTGGGTTATAATTAATGATCTTGTTAAGTTTTTAGAAAAATTTTATGTAGCTACGGTTGAATTTTTCGGTGCATACTATCCTACTGTTTGTAATATTTTGGCATATATAGCCGATATTTCTGATTTGCTCCAACAATATAAAAATAAAGAAAGTTATAAAGAAGCTGTTGGCGCTATGTTTACGAAATTTAAAAAATATTTCTTCCCGATTCCCCCTATTTACTTGGTTGGTGCTATGTTAAATCCGTGCATGAAATTTAATCATATGTGTCACTTTAGTACTCTTATTTATGCTAACTTAGAAATAAATACTAACCGTGAGTCTGAACAAGAGCAGCCTGATTTGTGGACGGCTACGGCTGATGCAAAAGATTATATAGAAAAATTATATAATCACTATGCTGATTTATTTGATTCAGCCGTATCTACAAATATCAGTCCAACTGTCGCTCCTCATCCTCCCGAGGAGCCATCATCTTCTAAAAGGCCGGCACATAGTGGTTTGCCTGATTCGTTTTATGATTTAACTTGTTGGAACAGTGTGGATGAGAGAGCTTACACATCAACTTATCGGGAAGAGCTGAAATATTATCTGCGGACGCCACCAAAGGATCGCAGACGACGGATCAACTCGCTGGATTGGTGGAGGAATAATGAATCACAATATCCTGTACTTTCAAGATTAGCCAGAGATATCTTGAATGTTCCAATGTCAACCGTTGCATCAGAGAGCGCCTTCAGTTAGGGACGACAGCAGCTTGGAGACAACCGACACTCATTGGGAAGCAACGCAATGAATGTTTTAGTTTGCCTTAGAGATTGGATTAGAGCAGAAAGAAGAAACCAAGGAATGCAACCAGAGCCAAGCGACGACCTCAAACTTGAAGAAATTATGACTTCACGGGAGAACTCAACAGAATCAAGTTCAATGCATGGGTTTGCCCCCGTTGACTTCGACTATCCTATGCAAATTCCAATTAATATTAACATGAATGAGTTGGAAAAAATGATGCATAATTTATAGATTTTTCATTCATGTAAATTATAAATTTTGGATCATTTTGCAATCAATAAAATTCCACAAATTCATTCACTCCTTAGTCGTCGTTTTTTATTTTTTTTTATTTATCAATTTAAAGTTTTATTATCTTCTATACAACTGGATATTTAATGTATACATGTGTATATGTTTATATATCTTATATAGAAGTGTATATTTAATGTATACACGTGTATATATCTGTTATAGAAGTGTATATTTAATGTATACATTATATATATCTTCTATAGAAGTGTATATTTAATGTATACACGTGTATATATCTTCTATAGAAGTGTATATTTAATGTATACATTGTATATATCTTCTATAGAAGTGTATATTTAATGTATAGATTGTGTATATAGCGTATATATAGTGTATATTTGACCTTTTTTTATCCGGGTTTGACCGGGTTTGACCGGGTTTTAGCGGGTTTGATCGGATTGGGTTAAGTGGGCCGGTTCCGGGTGGGTTTTATTTTTTTACTGTGCGGCCCGGCCCAGCCCGGACCAGTTAAGGCCAAAACCGGCCCGTAACCCGGTAAGAGAGGGGGGGGGGCGGTTCCGGGTTGACCCGGCCCGGCCCGTTAGACAGTCTTAATTTTGATAGTTTTTGTTTAAGTTTTAAGATGTCTATAATTGATTCTCTTTGGCTAGTCCTTTATATATTCAACGCTTATATATGTAGTAACGATATATTATTCAACCATTATTTTTATACTCATGAATAAACTCCTTTTTAGAGCAAAAGAGGCAAATTGTGGTTTAAAGGGGGCTCTTGGAAAGAAAATACAACCTTTTTGAAATTGGACAAAATGGTTAGTTACTTTTTATCATTTTAATTGAAGTTCTTCAAATAAATCACCAAGCGACTTTAGTTAGTCAAATCTCTTTTCAAATTGGCAAAATTACTCACCTATCAAAATTTGGCTTTTACACGATCTCATATCGTTCAAATATTTACCATATTCAATATCTATTTTTTAACATTATTTTGGGTTTCAGATTTCTCAAATCTCCAAAACATAAGGTATATGCATGCAATTACACTGTCATATGTAAGATCTATTTTTACTATTCCTATTCTACTATTACTATATCATCATTTACATGCTCGGTTAACTCTATTATACATATGCGTTTTACTATTATATTTTAATTACCATTCAATTTCAAACTATTGAGATTTCACCATTTAATGAATTTTCACGTCATTTTCATATACTTTCAAACACATGTATTTATATTTATTTTGTTATAAGTAATTTCTCATATAATTTAAAACTATATTTTCCGTACTTTATAATAATTTTATTTTCATATTTTAACTTTTACATTTTTATAAACTCATAAGATTTTTTTACTCTCTAACAAATGTTTATTACAACACGTCCTCTTTTCATGTTCTAAATTGTACACATTTTGCAATAACCATACAATTTCTTATACATGGTGGTGTTACATCTTATATACCTCGAGTTTTTAAAAAAATAAATAATAAAAGTTCTCTTTTACCTATCACTTTTTTTTGCAAATTACAAGATAAATATTTCCCAAATATTTTTCTAAAACTAAGTTTAAGGACTATCTTTGGATAGGCTTTGAGGGGTACCTAGTACCTTCCTCTCGAGTAACCAAAACTCTTACTGAGAATCTCACTGGTTTTCGCAGATTAAAAAAAGAGTTTTCACATCATAAAAAAAGTTTTCCTAGTTTTTCCTTAAAAGTTAGGTGACGACTCAAAAACAAAACAATAATTTTTCAAAAATCAGAAAGAGTCACTTCGATCACCAATACGTTGCGGACTGTTTCGGCCGGTCCGAAATAGGGGGCGACAATGATTACTTTTAAAGTTAAATCCATTTTTATTTTATTTACAAACAAAATAAAATCGTCTTTAAATAGAATTCAATTGATAGTTATCAACGTGATATTTCAACTATAAATTAATTAAGTTTGACTTAAAAAATTTAGTGTAGAAATTTTATCTTGACTCCAAATAACTCGCATGTTGAGTTTATATAGGTTTGACTGAAAATTCAATTGCATGCAAAAATTAAGTACATAAATAAAAATTATTGGGATCGTCATATAATGTTATTCTAACAAACTGGTCAAAAAAAGTATAATGATCGGGTTACAAGTTCGAGACTAGGTAGTCGCGATAAAACATATAAATTTATTTTATTTAAATTATATTTTAATTTTTTGAAGTATTTTATATTGTTTCACTAAAATTATAAAGTATTTTCATAATTATTTTATCTAAGAAAACTAATTAGTTAGTAAAATTGAACCCAAAAAAAAATTTCAATCCAACATTTTTTTAATTTTATTTTTCACTTCATCTCATAAAAATAAATATTAAAAGGAAAAAACTACATGGATGAATAAACATAAGCTCTTAATTATCTTATTTAGCCTAAGATTTAATTAATTAAAATTCAAACAATCCCTAGTAGAAGAGGAGTGAAAGGAGTTACAATTCATTGTCTCTCTTTCTAATTAAGTACATATATATAAGTGCAAACTATAAAATAGAAATACAAATAAAATTGTGTCAGTGAATACAAAAATATAAATGTGGTGCGAATACAAATACAATAAGTAATTGGGTTATTTTTGTTATCATTCATAATTTATGCTCGACGTAATCATATTTTTTTAAAATACAAAAAAAATATAAAAAAGAAAAGAAAAAATTCAAAAAAGAAAGAGAAAAAGAAGTTAGAAAATGAAACGAAAGTAGGAAAAAGAAAAAGAAAAAAAAGAAGGAAAACACACAAGAAAAAAATTGAGGAAAAAGTACGAAAAAAAACAGAAAAATTTAAAAAATAAGGGAAAACGCGAAAAAGAAAAAAATGAGCAAAAAGTACCTAAAAAGAAAAAAGAAAAAAGAAAAAAGAAAAAACTTGAAAAAAAAAAGAAGAAAGGAAAATAGAAGTTAAAGATAGAAGAGAGTGCAAAAACAAAAAGAAAAAAGACAACGAAAATAGAAAAGAAAAAAAGTGAAAAAGGTTGCATGTAATTGCTTTCATTGTATTTATATCCTATATCGAATAAAGTCAGTTGTATACAGTTGATACATTGGCTACATACGATGTGGGAAGTTTCATACATAGCATAGTTTTGTCCATAATTAGGACTTTCATAACAACTATTTCATAATTACGAATAATAGTAAGTTGTATTTTGTATTTTAGGTAAAGTTTGTTATATGAATATATATACAAATGAAATAACAGTTCCTTTTTTAACCCAAATCAGTTGAGTTAAATAAAAAACAATCAGTCCCTTAATTTGTTGCCCTTCTTTTAGTCAAATCAGTTGAATTAAATAAGGAATAATTATTATATCTATTTAAAGCAGTAAATTCTTTTTTTCAAAAATTATTCTTATTTAAAGTAGTAGATTTATTTTTCATAAATTACTCTTATTTAGACTAGTGGATTCCTTTTTCCAAAACAAACTCAAGTCTGAAAAATATTATTTTAATGATCTTCAAAATTTCAAAATAAAACTTTATTACTGTTTTTTTTCTCTCATTCACTCTCTTATATTTCTAACTTTTTTTGCTTATTGGTTTTTTTCATCTTTTTTTATCATTTTAAATTTTTTTATTTTGATTTCATTTTTCTTTTCCATTTTTTTCTTTCTACTTTATTTTTTGTCTTCTATTTCTCTTCTTTTTTTTTTTCCTTTTTCCTTTTTTTCTTTTTTTTTTCCTTTTTGGTTTTCTCATTATTTTTTTCTTTCTCATATTTTTCTTTTTCTTTTCCTATTTTCATTTTCTTCATCTTTTTTCTATTTTTATTTTTTATTTCTGTTTTTCACTTTTACTTTTACACTTTTATTTCTATTTCTCTTTCTTTTTTTTTTCTTTTTCACTTTTTTTTTTGGACTTTTCTTTTTTGTTTTTGTCTTTTTTCTATTTTTGTTTTTTAAACTCTTCTATCTCTAGTTGATATTTTTAAAAGATAAATATCTATATTACATATACATATTCAAAAAATATATAAAATAAATAGGCATACAGATCTACATATGTATTCACAGTACAAAACATACATATATATCTGCATATGTATCTACAGAAACACATATCTGACTCATGTATATATAAACATATAAAACACAAAATCTTTATAATAAAAATGACAACTATATACATATACATATAGATAATCAAAAAATACATGATATATATCTTAAACAGTAAAAAATATAAATAAATACATATGTTTCCCTCTAGAATGACATTGAACAGTTCAAAGATAAATTCAATACCGTACAAAAATATATATGAATATGAATTTGTATATACAAAATACAAATACATGCACATATCCCACAAAAAAATTATAATGCATTTGTGACATAATACATCTGTCTAATTGCGCTTGAACTACACATTTTTTCTTCTTCATGTAGATACCACAAATATTCTTATGATAAAAAATCTTGTACCGTTCCTTTGATAGCATCGCCTTAATACGTTCTTCAATATCATTGACTGTGTGATATCCAATATATAGTGCAAACCTTGAAAGTACTCTTGCTATGAATATATGATCACGTGGCACCTATAGAATAAACTAATGACATAAATCTATATTACATGTACTTTTCACAAAGAAAATAATAAAAAATACATAGTATGCATATGTTTTCATTTACATAATACATATTACATTACAAAAAAATACATATAGCTCTACATATGTATTTACAGAATAGATGCCTGATCCATATGTATATTACCATACAAAAAATATAAATATGACTTTGGTATGTATTTACAAAATACGTATCAGATTCATATTAAACAGTAATAAACATAACTATATATCTTCATATGTATTTGCAAAATACAAAGGTGACTCATATAAAACAATAAAATACAAATGCATATCTTAAACAGTAACAACTACAACAATATACATATACATATAACTAAATCAAAAAATACACAATACATATCATAGCATAAGATAATAAAATACAAACACAAATACCTCTTCAACTTTATCCTCTTCGAATTCATATTCAGAAAAATTTTGACCAAGAGGACTTGAAATTTTACTTGATTCTCCCATTTCTTTTGACTTCCTCCTTTTCTCAGATGTCTGGATTTTTTTTTTTTTGGGGGGGGGGGGGGGGGGGGGGGGGGTTTGAAAATGAAGGTTTTCTCAAACCTTTTCGTTTCAAAATTTCCGCAATCTTTTCTGGATCATTACGATGCTTCGATCTCACCTCTTCTATACTCACTTTTTTCTTCGACTAAATAGGCATAAAAATCAATTTAAGATCTTCATCTTGTGTTAATCCAAGACTAAATGATGGTGGATTATCAAAAACTAAATTAATAGGTGGTATACTTCTATTTGAACTTCTAAAATATGTGTGTTCTGCCATTATAGCAGACCTCCACAATTTTACAACAAAAATTCACAAAATCCCTCCAAAAAAACCCAAGAACAAGGTTGAATAAAAAAAGATTTTTTTTATAGAATATATGAAAGAGATAACATGCAATAACTGTAATTTGATAGTTACTTTATTTGATGGAGTACAATATTTATCTACATTGTGAGAAAAATTGAATGAAATTTAAATAAAATATATATATGATTGAATTGGAGAGAGGTAAAATAATGGAATGAAAATAGAAAAGAGGTAAAGTAAATGGTGTGAAACACACTTGTGTGGAGTTAATGGGCAAAAAAATGCTAAATTTTGCTATAAAATGCAATTTTGTGAAAGTGTTGCTATTTATTATAATTATGGTCTTAAGTTTGTCACTTCCTATAATTTTTTCATATTATGATAATTTTGAAGTTAGATTATGGGCTCCCTCAATTTGCAGAAAGTTAGACTATTTTTTGAAAGTTTTTCACCTTAAAAATATACATAGGAGTGAATTAAGTTATTAGAAGTTAATAATTATGTTGACTAAAAATTTAAATTATTTTTATATATTTTATCTAAAAAATTATATTAATAATTGATCAAAATTGAACTAAAAAAAATCAAAGTTAATATCTTTTTAAATTATTTTTCACTTAATCTCATGAAAATAAATCTTTAAAATATACAAAAGAGTGAAGTTGAGTTATTAAAAGTCAACAATCATGTTAACTAAGACTTTAAAGTATTTTTTCATATTATTTCACTTAAATTTTTAAACAGATGATCAAAATTGAACTCAAAAAATTCTATTTTTATTATTATTATTATTATTATTATTATTATTATTATTATTATTATTATTATTATTATTATTATTATTATTATTATTATTACTCCATCCCATTAAAAATAAATTTAGAAGTGAAATTAAGTTACTAGAAGTCAACAATTGTGTTGGTGAGTCGTGAAATTCACAAATTGAGACTCGATTTAATCCTAATATATATTGAATCAACATTTTTTAAGTAGAAGTCAACCATTTATGTTGATTATAGTGATAAATTGACACATGATTCAATCCTATCATATATTCAATCAATATTCCCCATTTAGAAGTCAGTTATTTATTTTGACTATAGTTATGATAAATTGAGACTCGATTCGATCATAATAAAGATTGAATCAATATTTTTCAATTAGAAGTAAACCATTTATGTTGATTATAGTCATGAAAAATTGAAATTCAATTCAATCCTAGCATAGATTCAATCAACATTCTCCAATTAAAAGTCAACTATTTATGTTGACTATAGTTGATCAAAACAAATTGACGCACAATTCAATCCTAACATAAACTGGACTAATATTTTTCAATTAGAAGTCAATTATTTACGTTGATTATAGTCGTGATAAATTGAAACTCAATTTAATCCTAACATGGATTGAATCAATTTTTTTTAAGTAGAAGTCAAACATTTATTGATTATAGTGGTGACATTGAGAATTAATTTAATTCTAATATAAATTGCATCAATATTTTACAAAGAGAAGTCAAACATTTATGCTAACTTTATTCATGACAAATTGAGACTCAGTTTAATCGTAATATAGATTGAATCAGCATTCGTCAGTTAGAAGTCAACTATTTATGTTGATTATAATTGTGACAAATTGAGACTCAATTCGATCCTAACATATATTGAATCAGTATATCCCAATTAGAAATCAACTAATTATGTTGACTATAGCTGGGACAACTTGAGACGCAATTCAATCCTAACATAGATTGAATCAATATTTCTCAATTAGGAGTTAACTATTGTGATAACTAAAGTCGTGATAATTTGAGACTCAATTTATATTTTATTAATTTGTAAAGTTTAATTTAGTTGTGAACATTTTAAAATGTTAAAAATGTGAAACTACACCAAATCAACTATATAAATAGTCATTTCAAAATTATTATTGTACATACACATATAAGATGATTTGTATCATCTCTGTCCCAATTGATATGACTTACTTTTTTAATCAGTCTAAAAAAGAATAACATATTTCTATATTTACTAACAACTTAAATTTTAAAATACCATTTTATCCTAAATGAAATGATTTACAGCCACACAAACATCTATCACTTATTTTAGAACACAAATTTTAAAATTCTTTCTTTCTTTCTTTCTTTCTTAAACTTCGTGTCAAGCCAAGTAACTCATATAAATTTGAATGGAGGGAGTAATTTATATTTTGATAATTCTAAAACCTAATTTATATTCAAAATGACTTGTTTTTAATTTTATAGTTATGTTGAAGTCGGATATAAAATATTTATTAAGGAGAAGAGAACTAAAGAGAAAAAGAAAAAATATTTATCAAAAAAAAAAAATAGAACGTGATAACTCAAAAGAAGAACTTTAAAAAAATGGAGGAGTAGGACCCATTAAACCACTTGTCAAAAAATTAGAGTAGCTCACGTAGAAAATTTTGTAATGGTTAAGGCACAAATATGACATGGTGCGGGAGGAATTATTTTTGGATTAAAAAATATGCGGGTCCCACATATGTTAATCCCTCTCCCCCTTTATATATTCTCCCCTCCTTTTACTCATCAATCGATTTTTCTCAATTTCAACCCTTTTCCTTTTTTATTTAATTGTTCTGTCGTCTAATTTTTTAGAAAGATGTTATTTGAATTTTTTTCATCCATTTTGTTTATATCACGCGTATAGATCTTCTTTCATTTGATAATCGAAACATATATTTTATTTTTAAATTTTTTATTATATTAAAATGGAAGGAGAGAAAATAAAAGAAAATTACAAAATGAGAAAGTAAATTCTCACCAACATGATGAAATTTAAGTTGCCAATCAATTTAAGCTAAATTCCTCATTTGATGTGTATATAAGTCTTGATTGGTCAGTTTTTTAACTTATCAAATTAAAATTGCCAATTTTTGTATTAATGAGCCATATCTAGATAATAAAATTAGATTGTTTGATTTTCTTGATTTTTTTAGTTTGATTTGAAGTACACTATATCTTATTAATACATATATTGTTGTTCTTCCTATCTTCAAGTATTGCATGAAAATTGAAGTGTGTTTTTTCCTATTTGTACACGTGGTGAAATGAAAGCTTTGTGTGTGAGTGAGAGAACTCATCCAAATTACTACTCCTGTGGCGGATGAACATCTTAGGTAAGGGATTTAAAATTAAAAAATATGAATAAAAAAATTAATCGAAGTAGATTTAACGTTTGCTATATATACATAAAAATAATTTCAAACTTATATAAATAGTATAGTTGTCACAACCCAAAAACGAGGGTCATGATGGTACTTGTCACGACGTACCTTGACAAGTAAGCCTATCACCCAACCTGAAACGAATAGAGAAAAAGATAGAAATACCCCAAGGTAAGGCTTCTAGAATAAAGCCGAACCATATAAATAATCATAACAATACAGAAAAAACTTATCCAAACTACCAATCATGCCCAAAACCAGGTGTCAATAGTGTAAGAACTACTAATACAATCCAAGAGTCAAATACATCGGAAAAATAACCACAAAGGAATAATAATTGTCTCCGAATACTAATAAAGACATAACTAGTATAGAAAGATAGAGGTGAACTTCGGACGCATGAATGTCCAACCGTTACCTTAGAAGCTCCAACAATCGCCCGAATCAAATAAGCTCGAGCTAGGACCTGCATCGAAACGGCGCAGTAGGCATGAGTACGGTCCACTTGTACTCAGTAGGTATCATAGGCCGACCAAGCAAAGTGGTAAATAAAGCATACAAAATATACACTAAGGGCACATCACCTGCAATTAGATAATGTCCCATAACGGTAGCCCACACCGCTTGCACTAACAGTTCTAGTATATCTCACATATATTACAAAAACACACCAAGATACGAAACACAAGTATACATTATGTCACATATAATATAACAAGAAAGAACATGTAGATACAAGATCATCAAATACAAGTAAAGGAAAGTAAGACAAACACATAGATGACAAGTCAATAAGGCAATACAACACAACATAAACACAATAAAGTAAGTTCAATATATATGATAATGATGATGATGATGATGCCCGGGGTTGTCGCACAACCTCCGGGATCGTCTCACAATCCCCGTATACACCTACGAAGCTAAAGCTTTCCGATGTAGGACCCATGAGGGGTTCGTCAATCCATATACAATCCACATATCTCATATCTCCTTTCCGGCACATCCCTCAGAAAGAGTTTTATAAGGTGTTACAATATTTTAAAAAAAACGTTGCCAGTGTTTCTCAGATGTTGCCATGGTGGTACCAATGTTTCATGAATAAGTATGATATGAAGATCTAATGCTCACAACCAATCACAATAAGTATTTCCACAACCAACCACAATGATACATTTTCAACAACCACATGAGCCAATATCCAATCGTTATTTTTATTTCATCCATGAATTTCCACATTTCTCATATGCCAGTAAAGTATGAATATAATCACAATACACCCATGGTACCACATTAAACAATACAATACACTTATTCACATGTATTCAAGGCTATCAACGTCACATAGGACCTCACACGGTCAAACATATCACATAATATTTTAATTTTGACAATTACATCACATATAGGCCCCCACACGGGCACAACACGTAGATAGCCATTTTTCATGATTAATTCCCACTCTTAACATGCATTTTGTACCATCATTTACTACTCAACCCAGTCTGACTACTCAACCCAGTCTGAAGAGTTAAGTCATAACCTACCTCAAAAATCGAAACTGGTCAGCTACACTTGAACCCGCGACCTTAATTTTCACGAACAATCCCGAACTCTACTAAAAATATCAAATATGAAATCTGCACTTCAAAACAAAACCAACGACACCCATATTGACTACTTTTGGTTTGGGGTTAAAACGAACCCCCAAAATAAATTTTCGAAAAAAAAGGGTAAAATTGGAACTTTACTTCAAAAATATGTTCCCCATATTTTTAGGAATCTACAGCTGAAAACCCAAGTTAAATCGAGTAAAATACGGGGTTCAAATTGAAGAAAAATCATTTTTGAGCTTTACCTGGTAAAATTCTTGAAATCCGGGTTAAAGTCAAGAACCAGAGTTGTTTTGAAGGTTAAATTGATGAAAAATTAGTAATTATAAGATAAAAATATTATTCAAGTGAAAGGGGATGAAATTTGGGTTTAAAATCATGCCCTAAGATTTTTGGGGTTTTGAAAAATTTATCAAGAAATTTCTAAGAAAAGGATGAATTCTTACCTTAAATCCGTAATTAAAATCAAGAAATAGGTGTTAATCTAGCTTCCCAAGCTCTCACAAACTTTACTTTTAAGCTCCCAAAATATTTAGGGTTTAACTCTCAAGAGATAAGATGAAAAATGAGAAAAATGGGCCAAAAATGTGAAAAAGTTGCTATATATATTGCAGATTTTTCTGCATAACTGAGCAGTTTTTTTATTCTAACTCGAAATGGACTTCAACGGGGTGCTCGGAATTTGTTCGGAGTTCGATTTATGCAAACGAACTATGCAACCACACTAAATTCGACGTTCCGGACGCGATGGTGATACCATATTTTTCATAAAAAATCATTTTCACAAAATTGACCCTCGAGACCCGAAATCACAATTTTCCAAATTGAGGGTCGAAATGAGATTTAAAAGCCGTAAAATCATACCAAATATGCTAACACACTAAAATCAACATTTCGGATCTATTGGCGAAGTTGGATTCCATACGAGGTCGTTTCGATCAAATATGGATCCCACACCCATATTTTCAATTTTTCAACTTTCCGACCAATAGGTCGAAATGAGCTCGGGTGAACCAGGACCCGAACCAAAGGTCTACCTAGCCTAAAATCGATATTTGGAAGCTTCTAGCGTAGTCCCTTCGGTCATCCGTCGCACGGATCAAAATATAACCACATAAGTCCAAAATAAGGCTCTCGAAGCCATAAAAAATCACAATATTGCATAAATAATACCAAAATGCATCAAAAATCATGTCAACCACTCCAACACCCTAGATATACCATAATGCAACTACGGGGAAGGGTAAAACAGTCAAATTATACAGAATCACAAATTTCACATAGTTCATCAGTTTTTTTTTAGGTCGTTACAATAGTTTTTCACTAAAGGCAGTTCGAATGAACCCTCTCATTATTTGCTAGCTCCGCCCCTGCTTCCTCGATCTAACAATACTTATTCACTACTTATTGACTTAGATAAATATCTTAAAAAATAATAAATATAGTATAATTTTATTTTCACCTTTTGAATATAATAATTTAATTAATATTTTGAAAAATACATTAGGTCTAATGAATAGATTTAATATCAAGGATAAAATAGGCACAGATAGATAAATTGATTCATTGTTTTTCAAGATGAACAAGTATAATTGAACACTACTTTTAGTAATATAGACAAGTGAAGATGGACGGATGAAGTAATTTTCAAAGTTAAATTAGATTAGATTAGATTAATTCAATATTGTAGAATTAAAATTTAGATATTTAAAAATTATACGTAAAGTACCATAAATTGCAATCTTTCTCATATTAATATGATAAAAAAATATCTTAAAATACTGTTGAAAATTTAAATTATTTGATTTTAAAAAAAATTATGATAAATATTTTGATACTAAGGGTTTTGAAACTGGGGAGTATTGAATCTCTTTGGAATTAAGTTAAATATATAGTGATGGTGTAAAGATTTTAATATACTGTTAATATTAGGAAGAAGGATGGTTTGGTCCCTCAGCTGTTCGTAAATTTTGATTTTACTTTTTGTGATATTTGTTTCAGGACATTTTATCTTCAATTAATTCAATAACATATTTTAGATGTAAAAATGTTGTTTACCAAAAGATTACCAATATAAAGAGTTAAATTTATGGAAAAGTTTCAAAAATAGCAACAGTTTGACACAAAATTTACTTTCCATAGCCACACTTTACAATATTATCATTTATAGCCTATGTATTCGATTCACATCTGTTGCATTTACTTTTATTCAATAGTCTGTATTAATAAAAAACATTGAGATGATGACGGAAACATCATAACCGCACATTGTATTTGTATTTACCATCATTTTTTTATTTTATTCTTTTCTCTTTTTTATTTTTTCCTATTTTCATTTTTTTTGTGTGTTTTTTCTTTTTTTCTTTTATATTTTTGTTTTTTTTCCTTTTTTGGTTTCTGTCTTTTCATTCTGTTTCTTTTTTTTTTTTTAATTTCTATCTTCTATTTTTTTTTTTCTTTTCCTTTTTGTTCTTTTTTCTTTTGGGTTTTCTTTTTGTACCTTTTTAAAACTTTTTTTCTATCTTATATTTTTTGTATTTTTGAAAAATTTGGCTACTCGAGTACAAGTCACGAATAATAATAAAAATATCATAATTGCTTATCGTATTTGTATTCATATCATCATTTATATTTTTGTATTTGTTGATACAATTATATTTGTATTTACATTTTATAGTTTGCACTTATTTTTGTATATTTATTATAGTTCGCATTTGTATTTGTATTCCATAGTTCACACTTATATTTGTATGTTATAATTTACATTTGTATTTATATTTTATAGTTCGCACTTGTATTTGTGTTTGCTAGTTTGTATTTATATTTTATATTTTATATTTTTTTAATTGACTGAACATTATATTTATATTTTGTGGTTTCATTTTATTTGTATTTGTGTATTATTTTTATTGATGCACTTGTATTTTTAAAGAATTATTTTGTATTTATATTTGTAAGTTGACTGCATATTATATTTTTATTGTAATTTAATTTGTTTCATTTGTTTTTATTTGAATTTGTAGTTGACAAAATCATTTATATTTTTAAACAATTGTAAACGAATTTTTATTTTTCTTTCTAAGAATAATTGTATTTATAAAATGATAAATTATACAAATACAAATTTTAAATTTGCATCAAATAATACACGTTTATACAAATTGAACCATATGCATACAAAATGATACTTGCTTATATACCAATACAAATGATAAACTTGAAATGCAAATATAACGATACATTTGCATTGAATGACACATTGCATATTTATATATTTATGACCCAAACAAATTTAATTAATCCATATACTTTTTTGCATACAAATATAAATATTAAATTATACATATTCACGGTTAAACTATTCAACTACAAATAATAGTTTATTTAAAATATATAATATGATACAAATAAATATAAAATATAAAAAAATATAAAATACAACAACAACAAAAAAAAGAGAGAAAAATTAAAAAAAGAAAACAGGGAAGGAGAAAAAAATGAAAAGAGAAAAAAGAAAAACGGAAAGAAAAGATAAAATAAAAAAGAAAAACGGAAAGGAAAAAAAGAAAAAAAAGAAAGAGAAACGAAAAAAAGGAAAGGAAAAAATGATAAAAGAAATAAAAAAAAATAGAAAATAGAGAAAGAAAGAAAAATAAATGAGAGACTATGAATTATAATTAGGAATAATTAATAGGTAAGGAGAGGCTATGAATTATAATTAATTAAAACTTAGGATAAATAGAATACTTAAGAAACATAATGTTTCGTAAGTCATGTAGTTATCCCTAAATTTATTTCTATGGGTCTTTAGGTAAAGGTAATGATCAAAACCACTAACTAAAGGGAATGCACTTGGCATTTTTAGAGTCCTATAAAATGCAGCTAAACTCCGTCACTACATATCTCATAAAATAATATAAAAAATGCCACAATGTATTAATTTAACAATAAAAAATAAAACATTCCATTAAATTTGTGAAACAGTATACTCAGAATTTTCTCTTTCTCCTATATAATAAGTCACGGTGTGGCAGGTGAAGCACACACCACACCGTCGACATCCTTGCTTGCCGTCGTTTGATGTGCTTGCTCCGTAATTTTACTATATTATCTCTAATTAGTTATTATATATCATTTATATATTAAAAATATTAATTATATTTAACAAATAGAATAAAAAAGACATATATTACATGTTGCTTCAGCTACTTCAACGATAATTTTACTATATCATTCCTAATTAATTATTATAAGTCATCTAAATATTAAAAAATTGATAATATTTAATATTAAATTAACTTGACATATTATATGAAGTCTACTTAATTATTTTAACAGATATTTTTTATAGTAATTTTTCCATATCACTTCTAATTAGTTATTATAAGTCATTTAAGACATGTTTGTACTATATCATCCCTAATAATTATTATGGTCATCTATACATTGTGCTAATTATTAAATTAGAATAGAAAAAAATATTATAAATCACAATAATTAAAAAAATAAATTATTTAAAAAATATAATTGACTATCAATGTCACAAAAAGTTGGAACAAGGAGAGTAACATATATCATTTGAAAATTACATAAAACGTATTATAAATTACAATAGTTAATAATTTAAAATATCTAAAAAATAATTAATCTGTTATATATTCAAGAAAAATACATAATAAATTACAACATTTAATAACTTAAAATGTCTAAAAAAAATAATTAATTTGTCATATATAGCAGAAAATACGTAAGAAAAAATTATTAATCACAATAATTAACACCTTAAAAAATTCAAAGGATATAAAATATTTGTTTGACTCTCAAAATTATATCAATGTCACTTCAATTGGAATAGAAAAAAAGTTATTATAAATCTCAATAATTAAAAACTTAAATTATTTTTAAATATAATTGATTATCAATGCCACAAAAGTTTGGACAAAGAAAGTATCATGTTTTATTTGAAAATTACATAAAAGATATTCTAAATTAGAAGAGTTAACAAACTTAAAATATTTTATTATATATTTCATAATTACTATGTGAAAAGTAAAAAAAAATGACTAACTTTCGAAATAATCTGAGTGTCATATTAACAATTTAAAATATTCTTATACAATTTTTATTAATCTAAATATAATAATATATGTCTAACTAGGAATTTATAACAAAACAAATGAAGGTTTTAATTAAATGATAGATTATATATAACGCAAAATTTTCAATGATCAATTGGGCCGTGCGTAGCCCGGTTGGCTTAAGTGGCAAAGAAGCAGTTGAAGCAGGCAGCTTGGGGACGACATGCCTGCTTCAGCTGCTTCACCCGTGATTTTACTATATCATCCCTAATTAATTATTATAAGTTATTTACGTATTTCAAAATTAATATTATTTAATTAAAAAAATTAAATATTTATGACATGCTTGCTTCAATCGGAATTTTACTATATTACACCTAATTAATTATTTATAAATCATTTACGTATTAAAAATTAAAAATAGTTAATAAAAATTTTAAAAGAGACATTTATGATATGACAACTTCAGCTGCTTCAGTCGTGATTTTACTATATCACTCATAATTAATTATTATATAGGTTATTTAAATATTAAAAAATTAATAATATATAAATAAAAAATAAAATAGACATAAAATAACAAGTTAATTTCTTGATGTTTTTATATGTCACTTAAGTATTAAAAAATTAATAATATTTAATAAAAAAATAAAATAGGCATAAAATGGTAAATTATTTTTTGATGTTTTCAATTAACGTGACATCTTATATAGGACCACTTAAAAAAAAAATCACAAGTATTTTTTATAATAATTTTACTATGTCACTTCTAATTAGTAGAATAGAAGAAAAAATATTATAAATCACAATAATTAAAAACTTAAATTATTTAAAAAATATAATTGACTATCAATGTCACAAAAGTTTGAACAACTTAAAATATTGTTATACAAATTTCATCAATCTAAATTTAATAATATATGCCTAACTTAAAATTTATCAACCAAATGAATGGAGGTTTTAATTCAATGATAGAATTATACATGACGTAAAATTTTTAATAATCAACATTGGGTCGTGCGTAGCACGACGTAAGGCCACTAGTATTATATAAGAGAGAGTTGGGCGGCTGAAGTAGCTCTCCGTCAACATGTCTGCTTTAGCTGCTTACTCCGTAATTTTACTATATTATTCCTAATTAATTGTTATAAGTTATTTACATATTAAAAATAATAATATTTAATAAAAAATTAAAATAGATATTTATGACATGTCTACGTCAGCTGCTTTAATCATAATTTTACTAAATATTATCCTAATTAATTATTATAAGTCATCAAAATATTAAAAAATATATATTTAATAAAAAAGGATAAAATAGATATAAAATTATAAGTTAACTCTTAATGTTTTAAATTAAATTTTTTTTCACAAGTATTTTTTATAGTAATTTTGTTATATCACTTCTAATTAGTTATTGTGGGTCATTTAAGACATTTGATTTGTTGTTTCAATCGTGATTTTATTATATCACCTCTAATTAATTATTATGGTCTAAGCATTATGTCACTTAAATTGGAATATAATGAAAAGTTTTATAAATCACAATAATTAAAATCTTAGATTATTTAAAAAATGTAATTGTCTATCAATGCCACAAAATTTTGAACAGGGAGAGTAACATATATTATTTAAAAATTAAAAAAAAGTATTATAAATTACAATAGTTAATAACTTTCAGCTGCTTACTTCGTAATTTTACTATATTGCTCATAATTAATTATTATAGGTTATTTACATATTAAAAAATAATAATATTTAATAACAAAATTAAAATAGATATTTATGACATGTCTACGTTAGCTGCTTTAATCATAATTTTACTAAATATTATCTAATTAATTATTATAAGTCATCAAAATATTAAAAAATATATATTCAATAAAAAAAGATAAAATATATATAAAATGATAAGTTAACTCTTGATGTATTAAATTAACTTCACGTCTTATATGAGGTCCACTTAATCTTTTTAACAAGTGTTTTTTATAGTAATTTTGTTATATCACTTCTAATTAGTTATTGGGAGTCATTTAAGACATATTTGATTTGTTGCTTCAATCGTGATTTTACTATATCACCTCTAATTAATTATTATGTTCTAAGCATTATGTCACTAAAATTGGAATATAATGAAAAGTTTTACAAATCACAATAATTAAAATCTTAGATTATTTAAAAAATGTAATTGACTATCAATACCGCAAAATTTTGAACAGGGAGAGTAACATATATTATTTAAAAATTACAAAGAAGTATTATAAATTACAATAATTAATAGCTTAAAATATCTACAAAAATTAATCTGTTATATATTTTAAAAAAATACGTACAAAATATTATAAATCACAATAATTAACAACTTAAAAAATTTAAAAGATATGAAATATTTGATTGACTCTTGAAATTATATCAATGCCACTTAAATTGGAATAAAATAAAAATATTATAAATCACAATAATTACAAACTTAAATTATTTTAAAAAAATAATTGACTATCAACGCCACAAAAGTTTGAAAAAACAAAGTAACATATATTATTTAAAAACTAAAAATAATAATTAGAAATTACAATAGTTAACAGTTTAAAATATCTAAAACATATTAAAAGTATGATTGATTATCTAAATTTTATTTGTGTCGCATAAATTGAGATAAAAAAATAACATATATTGAACCCGTGTTATCTAAAAAATAGTAATATACGCCCATAGAATTTTATTTTTCACACTCCTTATTAATTTATATATTTGTAGAGTTTAATTTTGATTGTGAATTAAATTTTTGAAATATAATTATATATTTGAATAATAAATCATAATTATTAATATAGTTATTATTATAATATTAATTTATAATAGATATTGCACGGCTTCTTCTCACTAGTCTTCTATTATAAGTGGTGCAACTTTTTTTGAAAAATTGCAATTGCTTTTTTTTTGTTTTTGTTTTCTATAAGCTAATAAAAAAATAAAGCTTTTGAGTTTATACGGCAATTAATACAAAAAAAAATGATAATCTTGATTTGATAAGTCAAAAAACTGACCAATTAATATTTATATATACATCAAATGAGGAATTTAGTGTAAATTTATCGACAACTTAAATATTTATTACACTGGTGAGAATTTGATTCTCATTTTGTAATTTTCTTTGGTTTTCCTTTCTCCCATGTTGATATAATAAAAATTTTAAAATAAAATATATATACCAATTATCAAATGAAGGAAATCTATATTATCAAATGTAGAAGATTTATATGCATGATATAAACAAAATGGATGAAAAAAATTCAAATAAAAATTATCTATAAAAATTAGACGAGGATTAAATAAAAAAAGAAAAAAGGGTTGAAATAGAGAGCGAATATTGTTCTTCGCATTTAGAAAAATTTTATTATGCACGAGTACCGAGATACAGAGACAAGAGTTGTAAGAGGTTTCATACATATTTTGCCACGTGTTGATGGGTCCCATTGTTAGAAAAGTGGGCAAAATAGTCCCCTCTCTCCCTTTCTAACTTTTTCACATTGGTTCAAGCTTTTTTTTTTTAATCTTTTTCTTTGTAAGTTATTCGCATTTTACTTCTCTTTCCTCATACTTTATTCATGGATAGTGTGAGATTCAATTTTTCTCATGTAATTAATCCTAAATTTATATTTTAATATTATTTTATAAAATCAAATTTTAATTATTTACATAATTAAAAATAGTTGTTCTCACTAATTTATTTCTTTAAGTGTTCTCACTAATTTTATTTATTTAAGAAAAATATTTATTTTATTTAATAGCGTTGCAGATGAAAAAAATATTAATCGATAATATTCTTTTCCTTATATTTTAATATTGGAGAGTATTTGATAGATTTAATTATTTTAAACTATGAAATTTCTACGAGAAGGACAAGTACAGTTTAATTTTACTCTTTCAAATATTTTTTATGCTCTTTAAGAAATCATAAATAAGAAGAATATTTTATTAATTTACTATTTTCACACTTTTTTAAGACACACTATTAATTTTTTATTTATTAAAATCAAGATTAAAAATAACAGAGGAACTTTTGAAACTTTACAATATCTATAATTTAAAAAAGAAATTAATAATATGGAAAAATGGAAATTTTTTAATTAATTATATCTTAATTTTGTAAATTGACACATAATTCGGAACATATACTTTTAGTGACTTCTTTTGGAGGTTGTGGTATGACCTGCGTACATTTTACCCCCTCAGACCCCACTAGGAGGGAGTTCACTGGGTATGTTGTTGTTGTTGTATATTTTTAGTAATGTGAACAAGTAATATTTCCTCATTCACTTTACTTGTCTATGTTTGACTTGACACGTTTCTTGAAAATTAATAAATAGAATATATATTCTCTTTGTTTAAAAAAGAATGATATATTTTGACTTGATATAAAATTTTAAGAAAATAAAGAAGATTTTTTAATCTTGTGATCGTAAATTAAAGTTATGTTAAATTTATTAAAATATCCTTTAATCTTATAATTTAAATATGCCACATAAAAATATAAGATAAAAAGATGGAGTAAATATAAGACAAAAAGAGAATAATGTAATATTAGAAATATGATGAGTTAGGAGAAAAATATTGAGTTTCTCACTTTCTTGAATAAAAACATTCACGTAAAATAAGTAGAAAAAATGGAAAAAGTATCTGTGGAAAAAAAAGCAAACTGAATAAAAATAATTGTTGTTTAATAAAAGAGAGAGAAATGGACTATCGAAAACATAATTTAAAAAGGAGAGAGATGGTAAGAAAATAGAGCTAAGACTTTGATGCATCTATAAGAGTGAGACCTAATAATATTAGAAAGGCACACAATGAGACTTTTCTCTCTCTTTTGTGTGGACAAGATAACTCTTGGAAAGAGTTGTGCTAGCTAATATCAGCCTAAATTTAGGGGTAGATCAATGATTAGTTAAAATCGGGTAGATATTAAGAGTGATTTTTATCGTAGGAGGGTAATTTGAGTATCAAAAAATTATGAAGTGATAATAAGACCCTCCCTTGTTATTTTAATTATCAAAATATCGTTCAAATAGTGTTTTTTAAACTCGGGATCAAAATAAGTCACGAAATAAAAAAAGTGGCCAAAATAAGCTACCTATTTAATAAGTTACCAAAATAGACTAAACAAAATAAATTATTAGGTTTTATATATTTCTCTTAACGGTCAACTGACAAAAATGAATAGTAAACACTATTTGTAAAACGTAATAAATTATTACATTTTACAAACAATGTTTGTAAAACGTAATAATTTATTACTTTTTTCACAAAAAACAAAAACAAAGAATAGTGTGTTGACACATCCATCTTTATGTCAAATTATGTAGTTTGTAATAATTTATTACGTTTTACAAACAATATTTGTACTTTGTAATAAATTATTACAAACTACACCTGTCCATGTTCCATCAACTTTACTTTTCCTCTTTTAAATATAACCCTCTCCCATCCCACGTAGCTAACCATCCCACCCCACCCCAACCCGATCCCATCCTTCTAAGTCAAGTATAATTTTGAAACATCAAATATGAGCGTGACACAGCCCAAACCTACCTGAAACTTTTCAGACTATCACCAAAACTTATGGACAAGTCCACAATCATCATACAAACCTGAACATTTCAAATCAAGAATCTGAGCTCATCTGATCAACTATTTGACCGAGGTCAACTCAAGTTTCCGAAACTCAATTTGGAAGTTGGAAGCTCCCGATACAAACTAATATGCAAATCAATCATAAAAGTCGAACTTGTTGGAATCATTAAAACACTAATCTGAGGTTGTCGTGACCAGCCGTTGCCTGGGTCAATCCAAATTTCCAAACATAAGAAGAAACTCAACCAATGTTTTAAGTCACTCCCGAGATTCTCGGGATCCAGGCAAAACATCCAACGAAGTTTTCAATAACCCTCTGGCAGGGGCGGAGCCACCTTTGGGTTAGGAATCCCTTCGACAAAAAAATATTCATTTATACATGATTAAAAATATTTTTATGTATATATAGTAGATATTGAACTCCCTCTGACAAGCTTGTATGTTTACTCTTGACCCCAGAGGCGAACCCAGGATTTGAAATTTGGGGGTGCACCAGTATTGTCAAAGGCGCGCATAAGATCTGAATAAAGACTCAAATTTGTGTTGATCGCTCACCTCGTTTAATGTGCAAGTTTAGTTCTAATTTATAAGTTATACTTTCAATGGGGCTTTTTTGGAGATACGAACACTAAACAATTGATATTTTACTTAATAAAAAAAAAATAATTTCGTGTTCATATATTTGTCACATGCTTATATTATTAGTCTTGCACTAGACATATGTTTATATTTTTTTCTCCTTTATGCTTATTTTTGTTAAATTTCACGCTTTATTTGTAATTTGTACTTAAATATAATTGACCTTGAAATTTTTTTTTGTCCTTTTTTGCTTTTGCTAAGGCGATGAGAATTGTGTTTAAAACTAGAACTTGGTTGACGAGAATAATATCTATCCATTTCAAATTTTCAATTCACAAGAATCAATAACAAATTCCTACAAAATAAAAAATTCATCGAGAATATAAATAAAATTAATTATTTAATTTTAATCAAAGTCCATAAACTTAAATAGAAGCAAGAAAAAAAATACAAATAAATTTTACACACTAACTTTCAAGCAACAAATAAATATTACAAGCATTAATAATTTAGCATTATCCAAAGTTAAATAAAACAATAAAAAAACAAAAGGAAGAGATATATAGGGCTTGGAATTTAGGGGAGTCAAATGGAGAATTGAAATTGCTTCAACTGAGCTGGTGACAATTAAATGTTACTATGTTAGGTAAATGAAAAAAAGGGGTATTCATCAAGAATCAAACCCGCAACGCCGGGGCCCAAAAGATGCTAGCATATGAGTTCAAAATCAGTGCACCCAAACATTTTTTGTTATTGAGGGTGCACAATTATTTATATTAACTCTTTAGCAGGATATCTATACATGTATATATACGATTTTTTTAAAAAAGTTAACCGAGTGCACGTGCACCCTCGGCTAACCACGTGGGTCCGCCTCTGCTTGACCCCCTTGAAAAAATCCTGACTCTGCTAATACCCTCTGGACCTATGAGAACCATCAGAACTATACTCCAAAGTATTGGCTTCGGTCAAATTTTCCAAATTCAAAACTTCCAAACTAAAAATCTTCTCAGCATGCATCTGATCACCTCAGGAATCGTGTTACCCATTCCAGCAAGTCATAAACAACATAATAATGCTACCGCAAGTCATAAACAGCATAATTATGCTACGAAATGGATCAAACTGAGGAAAAGTAATAAAACTACAAAACGACCATGAGGGTCTATAAATACACAACTTTAATATAATGTTGGACAGTCTAGTGTTCAAGAAAATCTCTTAAACAATACTGTATTGGAAGATGCTATACAGCTACTAAAGACTTCTCAATACTAACAAAAACTAGAGGAAGTAGAGATATTTTACACTTCACATGATGCAATACTGTATATGTTTATTTACAAGAAATCAGCACAACAGAGAGTCTTTGAGCATCTATTCTTTACTTTTAGCAGCATAGCCTTGTTTCGAGAATAACTTCCGGAGTAATCCTGGTGCCTTTGAACTAGATTTCTGCTGCGTATAGTCAATGGTAGAGCCGTTCGAGATGTCAACATCTGCACCTGAAGATTCTCCATCATTACTAAACAGGCTCAGTAACTCGAAAGCCAATGCCTTCCCTTTGCTATTTCCATTGGCACATATAGTGTCGAGATCAGAAAACACCCGTTCATTCGTATCGATGACTAGCTGACAGTACTGAACGCATTGAGAGCACAAAGAGAGAAGAAGAGCCACTGCATGCTCCTGATCCTCCAGACTTTCACTGTTGAGTAGTTTCACTATTGAAGGAATGCATCCATCGGTCTCAGCCATGGAAGATGCAGCATCTTCAGTGATGCACAGATTTTTCAAAATAATAAGAGTATCTCTTGCTAGAGCTGTATCTTCTAGAAAAGGGATCAACTTGGGAATGATTTCTTTAGGTGTAATCAAGGAAACAATTCTGCTGTTCACGGACAAGTTACGTAATATTTTGATGGCTGGTTGCTGCAATTCTCTGTTCTCGTCATCAAGCATCTCTAGAATGGGAGTCAGAGCACCTGAGGCCGCGATTTTTTGTTGACAATATTGGTGGCTGGACAACACCTTCAATACAGAAAGGGCTTCTTTGGAAACCTCCGTTCCAATAAATGATACCAAAAGTGCAAAAGTATCGTCATTCAAATATGGCAAACTGTTCCTAATACAAAGAATTCATGTAGGAATAGTGTGAGGAAAAAAACACAAGACTAAAAGAGCAAGAGAAACCATAAAGCAAATGAAACCACGGACAACTTGAGCTTGCATCATTAAACGTTAAGCAGGACTGTTTTTTTTTTTTTTTTTCTGAAGCACCTTAAGCTGGAACAAATTCATTCCCACAGTCTATTAAGGCTTACCTTAAAAAGGGTAATCAGAACTTGGAAACAATTTCACAAAAATTAATAACTCAACCATACACACACACGGGGGAGCAGAGAGGATACCTGCATTTCTGCAAAACCATTGACAATGATAGACATCCCAGTATTTGGGCATTTAGATCATTTAAATCATGTGCATCTTTCAGAAATCTAATCATTGCTGGAACAAAATCCTCGGATGACATCCAACTGCAAGATTGATCGTTATGTTTGAAAATGTTACTAATTTTTCCGACCAAGATGCACTGTGACCCCCAAGAAAGTGAACTGAGCCTGGTCAACGGATTCAGGTCCATATCTTGAATGCCTATACCAGATTGAACTTTGTGAATACTGTCACTGGTTTCCTCTAAGATTGCATCAAAGTTGTTTAGTGTCTTAGCATAGGACACAGGACCAGCATCTGAAGATCCAAGAGATGAATTGCTGAAGTCTATAGGAAGAGGTAGATTATTGATTGAGCTGCTCAAGCTAGCGATCGAATTAGAACGAGATTCCAATAAGTGAGCTCCTGCAGCCTCCATGTAGGGGTTGGTAACGGTGACTCCATGTATTACACCCCACCTTGATATTAGGTCCTTCATTGTGTGATTCGGGATCAAAGATAAGTTCGCCAATTTCCTTCTAGTTGTTGGACATGTATCATTACCTTCAGCAAACCATTTCTGAATACAATATCTTTCATAAGTTTGTCCAGATGCAATTACAACAGGATCATACATCAATCTCAAAGACAAAGGACATTTAAACTCATCTGGTGGTAGAGAGCTCCTCAGAACGTCCACTTCAGTATCATCAAGTCGATATCTCAAACGAGAGTCTTCCTGCTGAAGAGAATCATTCTCTGTTTGCTCTGTCACAATTGATTTTCCATGCTTATTAAGGAGCTTCAGAAATAACAATAAAATCCTCCTTTTTGTCTCACCCTCACCAACTCTACCTAGCAGCTTTTTTATGGATCTTTTCTCTATTAAAAGAGATTTTAGAGATGTGATATGAAGCTTGCACATAGCAACTTGAATTGCCTCAAAGGCATGTTCTTCAGCTGAATCTGTACTACTTGCATAACAATGAAGTAATTCCTTTATAACCTTCCCTGCCTCCTCTTCAGATGGGTCCAAGCTGAATATTGCACCCCTCAGTTCAGCAATCAGTTGTGAAATCTGCAGCCAGTATTTTTTTCATTCAAGTGAATTGCGACAGGACACCAAGCAAATAGAGAAGGAAAAAAAAAAGAAGAAAGGAATAAACCATGCAGAGAGAAGATGAAACATAATGAGCAGTTAAATTCGCAGCACGGACTTTGTCATTTAGTTAAAAAATCTACTAACTAGCATGCACCACAGGCTTGGATATACCCTTATAACTGAAACACATCAAGAACTATGACTATGCAATCAAGACCACTGGAATAGAAAATATGCACAGATGAATCTCTCAAACAAATGTTTCCTGACTGACCTCTGCAGCTAACAATATTGGAACCATATTTTGCACCTGGAATAAGCTTTGCTCAAGCAAGTTTCTTGATTTCTCACATCGTGAAAGTACAGAATCTCCAGTTAATGCCTGGAAACATGATACAGATTGTTGTTCAGTGAATGAAGACAACTATCATCATAGTACATTCATAATGTTTAGAAGTACTATATTGGTATCATACATACACATAATTGCATAAACCAAAGAACTATATTAGAAGTAGGAATGACAGTGCTATGAACGTGCCTCTATCATCCCAAATATATCTCCAATTAATGGGGAGATAAATCTAACAGAAACACTTAAAAAAACTTGGTTGGCTTAGCTTGTTCCAGAATGCATACCAAGTATAGCTTACTAGATTCACTGCAGTGCTGACGCAGTTTGTTGGCTTTGTCAATTTCAATGTTCAACCGGCAAAGTGCCTCTCTTCCAGAAGAACATCCTGGACGAGCTGCTTCAATTTCAGGAAGTAATACTGAAACTCTAGTTACAAACCGAAATAACTCCATGCACATTTGATGATGCACCTGTCATCATCACAACCAACAGGAGATATTGAGTTATATAGAAAAGGGAAATATAAGTTTAAAGCTTAAAGCAAACGGTACCATGGTACAGGAGAAATGGCAAGGAAATATCCAGGAATTGATAGATACATCATTGCATTTAGAAAACTCACAATATTTCAACGACAAAAATCCCAACCAGTAGAATTTTCCAAAGAAGCAAGAACCTTTTAATTTTAATAACCTTACAGTTCCCCTCATGGAATTCTAACTAGGACTAATTCTTTTTGACAACCGTGGTATCCGGGTCAGCTTGAGCGCGCCTCAACTAGTTCCACAGGGCACCTGTTACCTCCACCAGCACAGCTATCAAGTAACTCTATCCATACCTTGGCCAAGGCTTGAACAAATGGAAAGAAATCTCTAATTCTTTTTGACAACCGTGGTATCGGGGTCAGCTTGAGCGCATCTCAACTAGTTCCACAGGGCACCTGTTACCTCCACCAGCACAGCTATCAAGTAACTCTATCCATACCTTGGCCAAGGCTTGAACAAATTTTTTAATATTAGGTAACTCTGTCTACCAAGACTAGGATAGATGGGAAGAATCAACCTAGTGTTTTTTGTCTTTGCTGGGATTTGAACCCGAGACCTTGGGTTCTCGACCCACTTAATTGACCACTTGGCCACACTCTTGGGTGCACCCTTTTGGTGCTATTTTAACTAGGACTATTGAAATCTACAATTACTGTAAAAATCCCTCTTCTTTTAACTATGTATCTAATAACTTGTACTAAGACAAGCCAACTTTAGAGTAGGACTTCTCATTACACTAAAAATCTAGGAGCAAAATTTTCTCAATTTCTCACCCCTGGGGGATGCAAATAAGGAACTACAACACAGTGAGAAAGAGAGAAGCTTAGAATAATGTACCTTAATAGCATGATAATACAGCGGTGTCTCACTTACTTCAGCAGCATCCATCCACATGATAATTTCTGGCAAAAAGGGCAGAAAACTAAGTGTCCAATTTAACATACTACTAGTTTTGTTTTCTTTTGATCAGTTAACATAGTAGAACTACATATTATCAAGAGAAAATAGAAATACAAAGGCCAGGGGGCAGGGGATCATGAAACCAGAAGGCCAAATGATTTCATTTCCAAATGAAAAACATGCTGATGTAGCCTTGAATTTAAAATGATAGACAAATTTCTGGCAACAAAATTCTTCAACTTATTTATTTTTTTCAAATACTCCTCAAATTAATATAGAAAGAGAGGGAAAATATAAACAATCAGAACTAATCATTTCTCAATACGTAACCAAATCTCTTCCATTACAAGTTTACAACCTTTCCAGAGGATATTGTAAACAAAGATTACAACAACTGACCATTAAATTTTAGAATTTTAAAAAAGTGATAATTTTCCATAGTTACCAAGAACTAAACTGACAAAAAATTTCAAGAATTCTTACCTAGAGGAGAAAGATACAGAACCCCTTCTCTGCTTAAGATGAAAAACAAACTTAACACAGTTTCAGCAGTTTATTTTTTGATAACGTAATGTCGGACCAGCTTTCGCACACCCTGACTAATTACTTGTTACCTTCCATCAGCTACAACATGTACGAGGTAGCTATATCCACCGTTTCAGCAGTATATTCAGTACTGCAGAACTTCAAAACTGACGCAAAATTCACATTTCAGAACTCATAAATTTCCAGAAATTTTTCAAAACTTGGGGTTCAAAAGAGAGTTTTGTATTCTTTAGAAAAATGCAATTTTTTGTACTCACAGTTCAAATATTATAGAAGTCATTTCATAATTCAGTTGGTGGGGCAAGAACAAGAAACCCCACAATCGGGAAACGCATTTAGGCCCGTTTCTTCACCAAAATAATTCTTTTTTTACTGTTAGAATTAAAATTAAAGTTGGAGTTCACATTATGTTTGAATATGAATATAAATTAAAATTATTTCTAAAATTTTATGAAAGAAATATTATAAAAATAATTTTTTTAAAAAATAATTTTTATGATCAAATATTATTATTTTTATTAAAATAAAATAATTTTTTTTATAGAAATTCTCATGTCAAAACCTCCTTTATCGAAACCCCACAAGCAAGAAACTCATTTTTATTTGCATTTTGCTAACAACTCTATTTTAATTTGTTTGTTCATTTTTTTTTAATTTGTTTAAAACAGGATATTTCTTTCTTTTTTATAGCTAACACTTTAATTTCAATTTTTAAAGTATAAGATTACTTTTTCTCTATTTTATTGCAGTAAAAACAACGGATAGAATTGCGGAAAATGGACATTCTATGGTACTTTTCAAAATAAATAGGCTAAGTTTGATATATTTTTAAAAAGTAATCAGTCAGATATACTATTTTCACTTTATAATTATTTCTTAATTTGGATCATTTTATTCCACGTAGTTTAGATATAATTCATATATAATATTGATACAGTCCATAGACAATGCTGATACAATTTTTAACTTGAATCATTCAGCTCTTTTAAAAATATTTTAATTTTTTTTTTGCTATAATTTTTTTAACTGAAAAAATATTCTATTTTTTTTAATTATTTAGAATAATAATTAAATATAATTATATAAAAAAGATATAATTGTTATATAAAATATGTATCTATATAAGATATATGTATCAAATATGTATATGTGTAAAATATATATAAAAAATATAAAGAAAATGTATAAAAATTATATAATTATTATAAAATGTGTAAAAAAAAATGTATAATTATTGTATAAATTATGTATCAAAATTATATAATTTTCGTATGAAATATTTATATGTACTCCCTCCGTTTTAAAAAGAATGAGCTACTTTAACTTGATACAAAGTTTTAAAAAAAGAAGATAACTTTTGAATTTTGTGGCCTTAAATTAAAGTTGTGTCAAATGTACCAAAATATCCTTTAATCTTGTGGTACTAAACATATCATGTGGAAAGTTAAAATTAAAGTATTGTCAAAAAAAGAAAAGAAATCATTCTTTTTAAAACGGATTAAAAAGGAAAGTAAGTCATTCTTTTTTAAATGGGCGAGTATAAGATATGTATAGACACTGCATAGAAGTTGTATAGAAACAGTATAAAACAAGCCAACAAATTAAAATGGCTAGAAAGTGAAATTTAAATTCCATGATCATTTTTGTGGAAATAGTTTAATTTGAAGTGTCGATTCTGTCCTTTTTTCTTTTAATTAAATACCCACCATTTATAATCATGATAAATAGTGATGTGATAAGTTATTTTTTATATATATGATAGAATAATTTATCTCATGATAACTTATTTTCAACTAAACAAACTCTAAGATTAACAAATATTTTGATATAATTGAGATTTTTTAAAATTTTTAACTTACATATCAAGCCATAATAAAATAAATAAATTAAAAAGAAGAGATTACAACACACATTACTTCAAAGAGTACAAACCAAAAGACAAGTAGAAAATGCCAAAATCACACAGAAAAAGAGATGTTACGTCAAAGAGGTAAAGGCAGTAACTTTAACTAAGGTCATCGGAGACTCGAGAGAAAGAAACCAAACAATAGAGACTTCCATAAGAAAATGTGTGTAATAAATATGAAAGGAACAAAAAGCAGCAGACTCTCTTGAATGCTTGTGTTGTAGAGGGAACCAACGGACCCTACAAAAATTGCAATCTCCGTGGGTATTGTTTTCTTTTTTCTTATTTAGTGTCCCATATCATATTATAGTGAGATAATTTAAATCATACACTGCAAAATTCATTCTAAAAAAAATATTTTTAATAAAATTTTGTCTATATTTAGAGCTCGAATATGAGACTGCTGATTAAAGGTGAATTATTGAATATTGATATTGTTATGTATTGATAGCTTTTGTTGTTGTGAATGTTTCTTTTCACAAAACTTTTGAAAACAGTCTCTACCTTCCCAAGGTAGTGATAATGTCTATTTATACTCTATTATTCTCTAGACAAGCAGAAGTTCATCATATATGTTATTACAATTGTTATGTAAGTTCACTGGGTATATTATTGTACCTGTTATGTACTCATATAAAGCTTAAAATTTATATTATAGCCTGTTTGGCCAAGTTTTTTTTTTTCTTAAAAGTGCTTATTTAAAAAATTAAGGTGTTTGACCAAGTTTTTGAGAGAAAATAAGTGTTTTTGGAGAGTAGCAGAAATAGTTTTTAATAAACTAGAAAAAATATTTTTGAGAAATACATTAAAAACACTTTTAAAAGCTTAATCAAACACTAATTGCTTCTCAATAATGCTTGTTTAAATTTATTGGACAAAAATAAACAATTTCTTACCAGAAGTATTTAAAAAAAACACTTTTAAAAAAGACATTTCTTAAAATAAGCAAATTTATAAACTTAGCAAATAGGCTATTAGTAACACTTAATATTAGAAGTAAAATATTTTCTACCAATTCAATAAGGAATAATAATTTTGAAATTTGTTATTTTAGGATAAAACAATCAAATGATAAAAATCCTTCTTCAAAAGGAAGAAGGCTTTTTTAAGAAGGTTTAGGTTAAAATTGAAACATTTATTCAGATAATTTATACGTATATTATAAAATATACATTTCAAATATCTCATTTTCTTGAATTCAATATACTAAATATCCCCAGGCTTGTTTAAATTTATTGGACAAAAACAAACAATTTCTTACCAAAAGTATTTAAAAAAAAACACTTTTAAAAAAGACATTTCTTAAAATAAGCAAATTATAAACTTAACAAATAGGCTATAAGTATCACTTAATATTAGAAGTAAAGTATTTTCTACCAATTCAATAAGGAAAAATAATTTTGAAATTTGTTAATGATAAAAATCGTCCATCAAAAGGCGTTTTAGAAGGTCTAGGTTAAAATTGAAAACATACATTTATTCAAATAATTTATACGTATATTATAAAATATACATTTCAAATATCTCATTTTTTTTAGTTCAATATACTAAATATCCATTAAATAAGTACGTTAGATTAAGGAATACTTTATCCTTTGTCTTGAGCCGGGGGTCTATTAAAAATGACCTCTTTACTTCTTTGGAGATAGTGATATGGACTGCGTACATTTTATCCTTCATAGACCCAACTATGTGAGAATGCACCGAATTTGTTGTTGTTGTTTGATTAAGGAATATATTCGAGTTAGAGCATATTTGGTCAACCTTATTTTTTCCTTAAAATACTTTTTTTTTTTAAAAAAACAAGTGCTTATTTTTAAAAAATAAAGATTTTGCTACTTATGAAAGAAAATAAGTGATTTTGGGTTAGAACAACAGTTTTCCGCTAGCTAAAAAAAATGGTTTTTCTCTGAAAGCACTTTTGAGAAAATACTCCCTCTGTCCCAAATTTTTTAATTTGATTTTCCATTTTACTTATCTTTTTTTAATTAATTAAGAAGAGACAATTTTTTTTTTCATGTTTTGCCCTTTGCATTAATTAATTTTTTTCAAATTAAAATGTAAACATCATTTAATAGGGGTGTTATGATAAACTAGGCATTTTATTAATTATTTTTCCTAATCAATATGTCATCTTAATTTGAAACGGATAATTTGAGAGGGAGAAAGTATATACTTGAAAACAGTTTTAAAAGTTTGGTTAAATATTAATTGTCGCTCAAAAGTATTTTCTAAATTTATTGGTCAAACACTAATTATTTTTCATCAAAAATACTTTTTTTGAAAAATACTTCTTAAAATAAGCTGATTATAAAAATTTAGCTAAATAGACTATTAGTTAGTTCTACCGTGTTGCTCACTTTTTGCCCATATTAAGTACCACTAAGTAGGGCAGATTAACAAGGAGCTACTTCTACTAAACAAGTATCAAGGATTACTTGTAATAAGTTAGCGTGTTTTAATAACCGATAGTGCATTATCGAGTGCTAGAAACACTACTATTAACTCTCTGTCTGCAACTATATAATGCTTATAAGAAAATCCCGTTAACCAAAAAAAAGGCAAGAAATTCTCAAACACCATTCTAAAGGAAGAAATTGAACCACTTTTTTCAGGGAAAACATGTCATTGGACATGAACTATATGAAATTTAACAAATATAGTCGAGTTGGTTAGTTCTACGGTAAAAGAAAAATCTCAAGAAATAAGTTAGAGTCGTATAAGATAAAAAAAATTCTCAAACACAATTTTAAAGAAAGGTATTAAACTATCTATTTTGGTCGGAGAGAACAGACTATTGGACATGAATTATGTGAGTTTTGAAAAAAAGTAGTACTAGAAATAAAGTTTAAAAAGGTATGATATTTAAAAGATATAATTCTATTTAGACATGTTGCTGGACAATAAAATTTTTAAAGTCGAAAAATAAATAATCGAGACAAGAAAAATATTGCAACAATCAATTTATTGATTTCGATAATCGTTACAATCTCTATGAATCCTCTGATTCACCTTTTCAAATATAAGTTCAAGGGATTAAAGCTTAATCCTGAATTTGAACTTGATTTGCGAACTTGAGGGACTTGATCTTGACTTGTGCTTGAATTCAAAGGCTTTTGAGTTTGTTCTTGTATATTGTGGTTTTGATCTTGAATCTTGATGAACTTGATTAAGCCTTTTTAGAGAAATTGCGGCGTTTGATCCACGAGCTTTCTCTTGCTACTTGTTAGATATTTGGGGGTCCTTTTTCTGAATTATAAGACCCTTATTTATAGTTGTAGGAAGCCTTTTATGGGCTTTTATTTCATGGGTCTGCTGTAGCAGTTTGACACGTGGCACGGTCCTATTGGCTCCTTCACTTGACTTGACGTGCCACGTCATTTGACATGTGACGCTTATTTGGGCCTCTAGAATATGACAATATTTTGGGTTTAGTAAAGTGGGTTCATCATTTGTAGCTCAAATTAATGGACTAACCCAATAAATATTGGACCTTATTTAAATCCATATCTATTTTGACTTAAATAATCAATTCAATTATATTAATCCGTAATATTTATTTGAGACTAATATATTTTAAATTTAATATAATTCGAATTTTGTACGAATTTAAATTTAATAAAATTGCATCGCCCACACATGTATTTCACATGATAATATATTAAAAATTTATGAAGAAATCTTTTAGTAGCAATTTTCCAAATTGGAAAAATAATTTCCATTATAAATATATGTTTATGTCCAGAAAGAGGCCCTACCAAGGCAACAACAGCCAATAGGAAGTATTCATTTTGGATAGATACAATAGTATTACCTTAACTATCGAGTCATTTTTCTATCCTCTCTTTTAATTTGGTGGCATTTGAACCATGTCATGTCAATTCGACTTTGTTCATTGGTTGGTTTTGGAATCCTTCTAGATCAAAACAATGATGTAACGTTTTATTAAACCTTTTTTTTTAATGTTCGATACTTATTCTAAAATCTCGATTAATTTGAATACGCTTTATATGTAAGATTTATTTAAGAAAAAATGCTTTTAATTTATTTTTTTTCATATTCAAATTTCAAACTTAAAAGCTTTAATAAAAGATGAAAAATTTTATTTATTCCGCCACTGCCCTTGTTGAAATATTGATGTCATGTTTTTGTAAAAAATTTGGTCAAAGATGTTGATTTGATGTTACTGAAGAGCAAAACGAAGCTAATTGTGAGAGAAAAATATAACAATTCATTCCGCGTAATTAAAATATGTCATGAAACTAAAAAAAATATTAAAATATGTCAGATTTTTAAAGTGGGACCATAATATGCATTATTTTTAATGAAAATAAACAAATGGAGTTAAGAGAGAGAGAGTTGTGTAAGAAAAGTTACATAACTCTATTAAAAAGAGAGTTATGCATTTCTTTTTACATAACTCACTTAAAAAGTGAGTTATTTAATAGAAGTTACACAACTGTGTTAAAAAGAGAGTTATGCATTTTTCATTTTTTCGATATAACTTACTCAAAAAGTGAGTTATATAATAAAAATTACATAACTTGCTTTTTTTCCTCTACATAAATATAATAAAAATTATATAACTCACTTTATAAAAACTTACATATTATGTGAACAATTAATTTATCTTTTAAAGTTTTATTTTTTAGAAAGAAGGCTAACTATTACGAAACGGAGAGAGCAAAACTCACTAATTATGTGAGTTATTCAAATATAAAATAAGTTTAAAAAATGAGTTATCCATTGAATATAGATCTTAAAATATGTGTGATAAGTGCATAATTTTATTAGTGATATGAAATATGAATGTGGTGTAAAAAAATATATGAATTATGCAAAAAGTTGACATGTTCATAAAAAACGTTTGTCAGTCATAAAAAGTACCATTAGAAAAAAATGTAAACTTCACAAAAAAATGAGTTTTCCTTCTTATTTCTATAAAACTCTCTCTCTCTCTCTCTCACACACGTCACGCGGAGTTAAACCCCTAAAATTGTGAGTATAACTCATTTTTCTGTGAATTTTACATTTTTTCTAATGGTACTTTTTATGACTCACTGGTCTCGGCCTCTTCATCTGTCTCTCTTTTATTTGTATATATATAATCTGTAAATCTTACTAAGGTATCTCCTTTCTTATTAATATACATTAAATGATCTGTGGGTTTTAATATTTCTTTCTTATTGAAATTTTCTAAATTTCATTCTAATCCTGCATATTCTTCTGAATTTATCTTTACATACTTCATTAATTTAACACCTTTATTTTCCATTTTACTCACTACATCATCTATCTTTAAATTGAATCTTATACTACTATTGATGACAAGTTTTCTTATAAATCCTACACATATTAATAAATTATTTTCATTATTCAATTCTTCATAACCTATGTGGATTTGCCCCATCTATATTTACCTTTTTCATTTCCTCCTTCACTATTTTTATTCTCTTATTAAATATTCTGAATTCTACCATACAACTAAATCTTCAACTTTCTGTAAAATCTGTTGTTGTTTGTTTCCAAAAAGTTAAAATTTTACTTTTAATGTCTTCTTCAAAATTTCAAACATTGCAACAAATTATTATGTTGAAGCATCGCAACATTATTTTGGTATCATTATATCAACTTATCAAATTCATCACAATACTATTTTGATATCTTTATGTCAACTTCTCAATTTTTTGTGTCAGGTTTTACTATTGTAACTATGTATATTATATTTTTTTATTGAAGATTTATATTATTTATAGGGAAAAAACATCGTTTTCACCCTAAACTATACCCGAAAAGTTTAGGTCACACCTAAGCTATACTAGTGGCCTATTACACACCTAAACTATAAAAAAGTGATACTTTTTACCCCCTAGATCTGACGTAGAAAAAATATAATTATTAAAATTAAATATAGCGCGTCTAATAGAAAATTAACGCAAAAAAAAAAAATTAAAAATTTTCCTCCCCCACCTCCAAACCACCTTCTTCTTCATTACCCCCACCCCCAAACTCCAACCCCACTCCCAAACCATCTTCTTCTTCATCAGCCCCACCCCCAAACTCCAACCCCCTCCCTCAACCAACACATCTTCTTCATCACCCTTACCTCCCAGATAACGCAATTTCTTCACACCCCATCCTCCATTTTCATCGAAACAATATCTATTTCACAATGAACAAAATCAAATTGAATTTGATGTTTAAATGGGCAAATTTCAAAAACTTTAGTCATACTTTATCAAATACTTGACGAGAACGCATTCCTAATTCCACTGGATTTCCATCATCCAATCTCTTTATAACTCTCCTCCTTCTCCCATTTCTCTCTCTACTATACTATACTGTTCCACTTATATTTGAATCAATTATTTTGCACAAAAAAACATCTCTGCTCTCTCTCTCGCTTCTAAACTGCAACATCACTGTTGATTCAAGTACTTTCCATCAATTTTTCTGCTTCTTCAATGTATTAATTTATAGGAAAACTACGTAAATCTACACATTACGCATTGATTGTTTCTTATGCTCTTGCATTTTATAGGAAAACAGGTACTCATCGTTGAATCAATTGCTCTTACATTTTTTTTCTCTTTGTTTTCAATTACTTTTCATTGTCACTTTTCGAATTTGAAGATGATGAAGTTGCCTTTGTAACAAAAGAATTGTTGGAGGGTTTGCATACTGAGTTTGGTAGTGAATTTGATTTTTTTCTTCATATTTGATTATTATAATTGATGTTGCTAAATGCTACAGGAGTGAATGTTGCAGTAGCGGATTTGGAAAGAACGAAAAAAATTTCCAATCGGATGAAGACGATAGTTTACGGATAAAGAACATGATTAGAAGAAATTGATTGTTATGGTAATTTTGTTGGTGAATATGGTGTTTTTGATCTCATAACAATGGAGGTTTTGGACATAGATCTCATAACAATGGAGGTTTTAGACATTGAAGAAAAAGGAAAAAAATTAAATTAAAAAAATGAAAAATTTATAAAAATAATAAATTTATTATTTTTTTCGTATTCTGCTGACGTGGTGCTGACGAGGCAGATGCGTGTGAAACACCGCATCACGTGCAAGTGGTATAATGCTTTACAGGATGTAAAAAGTATCACTTTTTTATAGTTTAGGTGTGTAATTGGTCACTAGTATAGTTTAGGTGTGACCTAGACTTTTCGAGTATAGTTTGGGGTGGAAACGATGTCTTTTCCCATTATTTATATTCTTACTTCATAAGGTTATGTACATCCTATCCTCTCCGAAACTCACTTGTAAGATTATACTGCATATGTTATTGTTATTCAATTTATGTATGTCAACTAGCTAGAAAATAAAAAATTAAGGCCTCTCTATGAAGTTCGGCTTTAGATCGTCAATTTTGTTGAGTCGACTCTGGATACAACTACACTCAATATATTCAACGTGAAATATAAATTTATATTAAAAAAAAGTAAAATTTGTAATAGATAGTGTTCCCTCAATTTTGTGTGATATTTTTTTTTTTTAGCCCTTTTCAAAAAGAATATCACTATACTATAATTAGAATCAATTTAATTTTAAAATTTCTCCTTTCAACCTTAATGAAATGATTTACAATCAAATAAATCTCTATGGATTGCTTTAGACCATAAATTTTAAAAATCTATTTTTTTCTTAAACATCAAGCCAACTCAAACAGTGCACATAAAATGAAAAGAAGCGAAATGGTAACCTTTATATGATACTTAAATTTCTATATCTGCAAACTTTTATGGTAACTTAAAATTTCTTCTAATTATCAAAATTACATGACATGTTTAAATTCGCAGAATTAAATGTAGTTAATTTATGATGTTTTTCAAAAAATTTTTTTCTTTTAATGTTGTGTCAAGTTAAAGCTCTCTATGTAATAAACTAGAAGAGTAAAATTTTGAACTGATAGTTCTAAAAATACTACTCTCTTTGGTCCCATTTTTGGGTTAAGTTCATACATGATCTTAAAATTAGTTGGTCTTAATATTTTATTTTCCATAAAAAGAGTATTACAAAAATGACCTCCATAAAAGACAATCTTAATTTTTTGGCCCCACATGATAAATGTTGCCTATGACAGATATTCAAGATGTTTCAGAAAAATGAACCTGCATAATGACAAGAAATTTTGTCTTTACAGAAGTTAAATCTTGGAATATTGCTCACAAGGTAGATGTTTTAACTTTTTCCCGTAAGACATGCGTTCATGATATTGTAAAAAATGAACCCGTTCAATTGATTAGAAATCCGTATAAATAACATAAATATCAGTTCTTTTGAAAGTAATTATACTCTCTTCCACTTTTAAAATTACTTTACTTTCTCTCTCTGTTAATATATATAAAATAGCCGACATATACATAATATTCTGTGTATATGTTGGGATTTTTGTCATATGTTTAGGGAGTTGAGATTTTTTGTAATATTGAAAACATAAGTTGTGTATTTGTGTAATTTTTAGTATGCCTTAGAGGTAAAGGTTAGAACTTAGGGTTGTTGCTTATCAAATAAAAGTTTTAAGTTTTAACTATAAGACAAATGTTTGAGACAATTTAAGACATGAGTGAACTTGTTCAATTGACAATAAGTTTTTCCTCATAGGCAAACGCTAGAACTTATTTAGTTAGAACGGATATTCAAGACCACACCACTTTGGGGGACGAAATTCAAAATAAAAAATTTAGGGGGCAAAAATTCAAGAATAGTTACTTTAGGGGATACTAGGTATAATGTCCTACAATTTTTGTGATGCATTTTTTAGTTTATTTTTAACAATATGATATTTTTTTATATTTAAAAGTAGTTTAATGTTAAATTTCTCATTTTTACCTTTAATTGAATTATATATAATTAAACAAACATTTATGTTTTTCTTTAGACTACTATTGAAGGGTGTTTGTCTAAGTTTAAAAGTCAGTCATACTGGTTTATAAGTATTTTTTAAATTTATTTGCGCATTTGATAAACATCCAGAGTTCTTTTAAGTTAAAATAAGTCAAAAATCATAAATTGTTCTCCCTCAATTTATTATGTTTCAGTTTATATTAAGTACTTTTAATTAAACCAAAACTTTTATATTTTTCTAATTCTCAATGTACCTTTTCTAAAACAAAAGCTCTAACGCCCTCGTCATTGCATATTTGTTGTTCATTCTTTTTTTACAAGAGTATTTTTAAATTTATAATTATTTGTCAAAAGAACTAAGGGTACTTTAGTCACTTTATGAAAAAAAAATATTTTTATTTTTTTAACTAAGCACATCAAGTGCTTTGTCAAGTAAACTAATCACCCAAACTAATAAAGGAAAAGTGAAATATACAATAAATACACATCAATGTGAGACGTTTAGCACGAAGTCAGGCCCTAAAACATAAGTAAAAGCGAAAATCCGAAAGAATTCTCAATCTCCAAAATCTATAGTCATAGTGTAAAAACATTAATACAATATACGAAAATTAAAAATATATGTATCTATCTCTGATAATCAAAATAAGGACAAACAAAGATAGAGGAGGTCCGATTCAGCTTAAGCATTGGAGCAGATCAATACCTCAAACCCTGAAAGTCTCCACACGAAATCAACTGCCACAAGAAGTGTTCGTACTAGGATCTGCACCGAAGGAACATAGTATGGGTGAATACGGTCCACTTGAACTTAGTAGGTATCATAGACAAACTGAGCAAAGTAGAAAATAGAACACACACACAGGCGCGCGCGCGCGCACACACATACACACACATATATATATATATATGTATATATATATATAAAACACACTGAAACTATGCATAAGTCAAGAAAACTAAGAAACACTAGAAAGATGTGTACGCTAATGCAATGCAATGCAATGCAATGTGGATGAGATGAATGATGAAAGTCATCACATTATTTTCTGTATACAACAACGAGTTGCAACTACCATGTAGGAATCATAGCGGGTTCGCAATCCATATACTGTATCTAGTATCTCAATCTCAACTCTCCTCTCCGACTTATGTTCATGGAGATATTTTTTATAAAATTATCTCATTTTCTTTCAAAAATAGTGTTTATTAATGGTACCGGTGTCTAATGCTTGTTTATGTATGAATGAGGATATAATACTCACAATATATATATATATATATATATATATATATATATATATATATATATATATAAATATAACAACTCAATATGTCTATAATTCATGATTATCAACTCCAATTAGGCACCATTGCAATAAATATGCATACAAGACATCATTAATATCATATCAACCCCTAGCTTGGATATTTTTATCATGATAAAGGTATTTCAATGCACAGATAAAGTCAATGATGTCAAATAAAGCCCCCACACGGGCAACACACAGTATCAGATATTATAACCAACCATAATGAAATATAAGCCCCAACACACAAAACTAAAAATAATCTTGAAATATAAGCGCTATAATTGTTATTTCCAACCCATAACATGCTTTACTTATTTATTAACTACTCAGTTCATTTGAAAGAAGTTAAGCCATAACCTATCTCGAAATGATAAAATCGCGGTTTAAAGTGCTTCAACATGAAGCGTTTTCCTTATGAATGGACTAGGAATCAACTACATTCAATTATAGTAACTATGTGTAAACATAATTAACATTACCCATATTCGGATCAGATTCAAAACGGGTTTGAAAAATGAGTTAAAAAATAAATGGGATAAAGCCAGAATTTTATTTTAAAAAGAGAAAATACATTATTTTCCCTTTAAACTTGTCCTCAGAACTCACTTTAGCACTTTAACTTTATAGACAATTATTTACCTCCCTAAACAACTTTCAAGTAGGGGTGTACATAGGTCGGGTTGGTTTGTTTTTTTATTGAATAAAAATCAAACCAATTATGTCGGTTTATTAAAACTATAAACCAAATCAAACCAACATAAAATTAGTTTTTTTCGATTTAGATTATAGTCGGTTCTTTCATTTTTTCATTTTTTTGGGTTTTCTCATTTTTTTTAATATTTATTTCTTACAATTATATTGTGATTGAAGACTAGATCAAGTATGTTTTCACTCATGTGCTAATGAAAAAACTCAATTATGAAAAATTGAGGAGCGAAAAACTCTCTTGAAACTAAAAAGTAAGATGAAGAGTGGAAAATTTAGGTTTTAAGTTTATATTGGGTTTTTGATTATTTTATTAGTAATTAATGGATAAATATTACAACTTATACACACACACACACACACCTACTTTCTAAATATTAAAAATTAATAAAACTAATTAAAAAAGTATTTAAAAAGTCGATTATAATTAATATTTTATGTATAAAAAGTTAAATTATATATATGCATTTATACACACACACACACACATATATATATATTACACACACCTACTTTCTAAATATTGAAAATTAATAAAACTAATTGAAAAAGTATTTAAAAAGTAGATTATAATTAATATTTTATGTACAAAAATTTAAATTATATATATGCATATATATATATATATATTATGTCTGTTTGATTTGGGTTCGGTTTGACTTTTTTTTGATTAACACCAAACCAAATCAAGAATGGTCGTTTTTTTTTTCAAACACCAAACCAACCAAACCAAACCATAAGTCAGCTTTTTTTCTTGGTTTAATTTAGTTCTTCGGTTTGGTTTGACTTGATGGTTTGGTCTGTACACCCCTAATTTCAAGTGAATTAAATACCACCCTAAATATATAATACCACTCTCATAACGGAGAGTGTCTTACAAACGCGCACACATCAGCGCCACGTCAATGCCCCGTTTGAGCCATGCAAGAAAATATCTTTAAACATATTTCATATATATATATATATATATATATATAATTAAAAAAATTCCCTCACATCCCTTATTTAAATAAATTCTCTCATTTTCTCTCTAGATTTTCTGATTACTGTTTTCGCCGACATGGCTCCACAACTACTAGTGGAGCTTTTTCGACCACCAACTCAATCTAAAATTATGCATAAAGATGATGCGCACCGACCTTATAATGATCTAGTAAAAGATTCTACCCACTGTTATGTAATACCCCAAATTATAATTAGTGAGTAAGTATAGTTGAAAAAGGAAAAAATAAAAATTATAAGAGATAATGGGCTAAAACCCATATTGATAAGGAAAGGAAAAAGAATTAGAAAGAAAAAGGATTAGGTAGCCCATCTGCCACACTTATAGCAATATAAGAAGGGTTTAAGGCTTAATGACCTTTCCTGCCAGCAATCGTGCAAATTTAAAAAAAAATAAAGAGAAGAAAAGTTTCAACCTCCATTCTTTTAAAGAGAGAAAGCAGTGAGTTTGACTAGGAAATTCTCTCAGGGTTAAGGTAAAATCTTTTCTACATCTTTATTTTGATTTCTAGTCTAGGTAATTTATTTTGGATAGTAAAATCTAAGTATCATAGATGGGATTAAGCATATTATGGTGTTGTTTTGGGATACAAAGTTTGACGAATTGAAAGTTGTCATGAAACCTTGAAGGTTGGGTAGTCTAATTTTATCATGAATTAGCCTAAAATAAGATATTTAACATGAGAATGGATAAGATGTGATTATAGGTTTGATCCAAGAAAGTGATACGAATTGCTCGGGGTGACAAATTTGGTATTTCAACACGTGTACTGTGAGTAGTAATCTTGCCACAATTTATGTTTCTTAAATTGCATATTTATACCATGTTTTGATGAAAACAAGAGTTATTGAATGCTTTGAAAATTTGCACGTGGGACAAGTTCTTTACTTAATATAGTATTGATATGGTTATTTGAGATATGATATTACTATTGTGAATATTCTTCACTTACATAAGAAATAAGTATTTTTGATATATGCTTTATTCAAGTTTACATGTAATATTATTGATATGAATTTTAAAGTTATGTTCTATTCTTAAAGATGTTATCATACGAATATCCTATTGTTTTCAAAGAATTTATGAATGAGAGTAGACCTTGATTGAATCCCGTAGCTAACGGCGGGATCGTTAAACCTGGTGCACCTTGTATTTACTGATGAATGTTATAGCCCTCGCTAGTGGGAAGGTAGAACTAGCATATTGATACTGATATGATATTTGACTCCTTTATGAGGGGTCCACTATTATGGGTTATTCTTAATAAAGAAGAATGCCATACTGATTACATGATTCATTCTTGGAAACCTCTCAAATATGTAACATTTGATATGATACGATGCTTTATGAGTTTATTACTGAACTATTGGTTCACTTCGCTTACATGAGACAATGATACTATTTATTGTTACTATTTTCTGAAAGAGCATTTATTTCATGATATTTTCTGACTTGTCCCCATTAAAATGGTTATGGTTAAGTGTTATTACTCACTGAGCTAGCGTCTCACTCCTCGCTATTATTTTTCAAAGAACGCAAGTGACGATGAGGATCTTGTTGGCTAGAGGATTCCAGTAGCACATTCCTGGTGAGCCCCGCATTTGTTCACGTGGGCTATAGTTTATTTATTCATTATGTGTTTTTCCTTGAAAACTCTTAGTTTGCTCCATAGTCATGTCTTTAGAGCTTGAGTATTCTTTCATTATTTTGGATTTTTGGAGTATTTGACTTCCTCTTATTTATTGGAGAAGAATTTCGTATTGTTAGTTGGTGGTATTGGTGAATTGTTGACGATCTATGGTGATTTGTGTTGATGTTTTTTTGATGTTGAATTAAGACAGAGAAATTTCTCGTTAGGCCCATAAACAAGGGAAACTCTGTTCGAGTTTCTGTAGAATTCTGATAAGGCTTGCTTTGGAGTGCTAAACTCCTCAGCGCCGGTCATGATCCTATTTTGGGTCGTGACAAAGTTGGTATCGGAGATAGGTTAGGTTAATTTGGTGACTATAGAGCACATGATAGTAGTACAATCTCAATTATGGTTATGTTACTGGCCATTTCTATAATTGTGATTCTGCGAGAGCGTGATAGGATGTGTCTTGATCTTATTTATTATTCTTTATTACGTGTGTTATGTTTAGGATCAATTAGATTAATCTAAATATCTTATTTTGTTAATCAGATGGTTCGTAGAGCAGCTATTGGTTAGGTAAGAAATGGAGCCCATCGAAGGGGCCGAGGTAGGGGTAGTCGTGATACCGCAGGGAATAGCACTGCCACTCCAAGAAGTTCAAGAGAGCCTACTCCTAAAAGGAATGATAGTCCACCTTCACCATTTCATGATGGTATTACTGCTGAGGTACTTGATTCCATGCAAAGAGCCATAGAGGGCTTGACCGACCGATTGGATAGACATGAGAGGGGTGGTCAACATAATTCTGCACAGTTCCAGGAACCTATTCAGACTTACAACTTTGGAAACAAAGAGGTTTCTTTGCAGGAGTTTCTAAAGTTGAAGTCACCAAAATTTAGAGGGTTCAAAAAGTTCAGCTGATCCTCAGAGTTTTTTGGATGGTACATTCAAGGCGCTGCGTGCGTTAGGGTGTTCTAGTGAGAGGGCTGTGGAGCTTGCATCGTATAAGTTAGAGGACACGGCTAACACTTGGTATGAAACTTTATTGCTAGGAAGGCCTACAAGAGCAGCACCTCTAACATGGGATGAGTTCACTAAGTTCTTCATGGATACCTTTCTTCCTGAAAGTCAGAAACAAAAATATGCAGCTCAATTTGAGAGATTGGTTCAGACTCCATATATGGATGTGTCGACCTATAATACTATGTTTTGCAAGCTGGCTAGATATGCTCCGCAGGTCGAGTCCAGAGGTTTTTAAATGGACTGGTTGCTCATCTTTATAATGTAGTGGCCCCACAGATGAAAGTCTTGACCTATTATGAGATAATAGATCTTGCTAGAATGATTGAGGAGAAGGGTCGTGCAGAGCGGACAACTTATGAGGTTCGTAAGAAGGCTAAGATGAGTGGATCTTTCAGTGGTGACTTAAGTGTAAATCAAAAAGTAGAAAATAATGAAAAGCATCAGGGCCATACACAGGGACAAATTTGGTTTCACAGTCTGCGTATAAGCCACCTTTTAGTCAGGGTACCTAGGGGTCTTCAGTATCTCAGGGATATCGTAGTTCGGGCCAGATGTATTCCACTACTCCATCTTTCCAGACTTGTGGCAAATCGTATATGGGTTAGTGTCGTGTTTTTACTGGAGAGTGTTTTCGATATGGACAGTTAGGTTATCGTATCAGAGATTGCCCTCAGTTTTTGAGGAATGCTAGTCAGGGTTCTAGTCGGGTAGCTGCACCGAGTCAAGCTACTCGTAATCCTATAGGTACGGGAAATAGAGGTCGAGGTAACGAAGAACGGGTTGTTGGAAATCAGGCACAAGAAAATCCTGGTAGAGGCCCATCGAGAGTCTTTGCACTTACTAGATAGGATGTTTAGGCCTCAAATGCTGTGGTTACAAGTATTCTTTCTGTTTGTTCTTTTGATGCATATGCTTTGATTGATTCGGGATCTACCCACTTTTATGTGTCCTCTTATTTTACAGTGAGATTTTATAGATAGCTTGAGATGTTAGATTGTCCTTTTCTTGTTGTCACCCTCATGGGATATTTCTTATTAGTAAAATATGTGTACCATGATTGCGAGATTATAGTAGGAGGTAGGGATATCCTTGCTGACTTGATTGTACTTGATATGATTGACTTTGATGTGTTGATGGGGCATGGATTGGTTATCTCCTTGCTATGCTTCCGTAGATTATCATGTAAAGATAGTTAGATTTGAGATACCCAACAAATCTAGTTTTGTATTAGAAGGCGGTTAAGTTCCAGAGGTTAGTAAAGTTATATATTTTATGAAAACCCAACGACTATTGAAGAAAGGTTGCATAGGTTTCTTGGCTATGATGAGTGATGTTGGAGAGGGAGCCCTTAGTTTGGAGGAGCTACCTATGGTAAAAGAATTTTCTGATGTATTTCCTAAGGAGTTGCCAGGATTACCTCCAGTACGAGAGATAGACTTCGGTATTGAATTGGAACCTGACACTATGCCAATATCTATACCCCCATATCGTATGGCACTAGCAGAATTGAAGGAGCTTAAGCAACAGTTGCAAGACTTGCTAGATAAGAGTTATATCAGACCGATTATATCGCCATGAGGTGCACCAGTTTTGTTTGTAAAGAAGAATGATGGATCTCTAAGGATGTGTATTGACTACAGACAGCTAAACAAGGTAACAATACATAATAAGTATCCATTGCCTCGTATAGAGGATCTGTTTGATCAGTTACAAGGGGCTGTCCATTTTTCAAAGATTGATCTTCGATCTGGTTATCATCAGCTTAGAATCAAGGAGGAAGATATATCTAAGACAAAATTCAGAACTCGATATTGGCATTATGAGTTCCTTGTGATACCTTTCGAGTTAACCAATGCTCCTGCTGCATTCATGGACTTGATGAATAGGGTGTTCAAGCCATATTTGGACAAATTTGTGAGAGTATTTATAGATGATATTCTGATATATTCTCGTAGCCAGGAAGAATATGAGAATCATCTAATGACTGTATTACAGATATTACGGGAACATAAGCTTTATGCTAAGCTCTCAAAATGCAAATTTTGGCTCGATTCAGTATCCTTTTTGGGGAATATTGTCTCCAAAGAAGGTATCATGGTGGATTTTAAAAAGACAGAAGCAGTGAAGAAATGGCCAAGGCCTACTTCACCCACAGAGATTCACAACTTTATAGGTTTGGCTAATTACTATAGGTATTTTGTGCAGGATTTCTCTAAAATTGCAGCTCCATTGACTAGGTTAACATAGAAAGATGTAAAGTTCCAGTGGACAGAAGAATGTGAGTAGAGCTTCCAAAAACTCAAAACATGTTTGACCACTGCACCAGTATTAGCCTTACCATCAGGCTCTGGAGGATTTAAGGTATTTTGTGATGCTTTAAGGGTTGGATTAGGATGTGTTCTCATGCAACATGATTATGTTATTGCTTATGCTTTGAAGAGGTTGAAGAAGCACGAGCTGAGCTATCCTACATATGATTTGAAGATGCCCGCTATGGTTTTTGCACTTAAGATTTGGAGGCATTACTTAGACGGTGAAACTTGTGAGATTTATACCGATCATAAGAGTTTGAAGTACATTTTTCAGCAGCGAGATCTAAATCTTCGGCAGCGTCAGTGGATGGAATTACTCAAAGATTATAATTGTGCTATCTTGTATCATCCAAGAAAACCTAATGTTGTGGCTGATGCTTTGAGTAGGAAATCTATGGGTGGTTTGGCATATATAGCTCCTGGAAAGAGGCAGTTGTCGAAAGATAGCTGCGCCCTTGCTTCTTGCCCATAGAGAGTTAGGATATTTTGTGAGCTCCTTCGCCTAGCGGAAACCTCCGCTTTTCGGCCGTAATCCCATGCTTTACCAACGCATTCAATGGATTCCACCATGAACCGGGCAGAAACGTGAAGGCAAAGGTGTCAGTTTTGGTGTTAGAAGGTCAGAGGTATTGCTGGATTATGTTCAAGCTAAATTTTCTTTGATAGAGCACATAAAGACCATTCAATTTGAGGATATGCAGTCGTGTAAATATCGAGATGAGGTCCTAGCTGGTCAAAGTAAGACGATGCGTGTTGATTGTGATGGTATTCTTCGAGTGGGTAATCGATTATATATACCAGCTGCAGATGGGTTAAGACGAGCTATTCTTGAGGAAACTCACAACTCCAGGTATACCATTCACCCTAGTTCTACTAAGATGTATCATGAACTGAAGCAGTTGTACTGGTGGGAAGGTATGAAGAAAGATATTGCTAACTTTGTTTCTAGTTGCTTGACTTGTCAACAGGTTGAAGCAGAGGATCAACAACCAGCAGGATTATTGTAAGAGATCAAGATTCCAGATTTGAAATGGGAAAGAGTTACTATGGATTTTGTAATTGGGCTTCCGTGAACCATTAATGGCCATGACTCTGTATGGGTAATTGTAGATCGGTTTACCAAGTCTGCTCACTTTCTGCCAGTAAAGACTATATATAGTGGAGTGAAAATACTCAGTTATTTATGAATAAAATTGTCCGACTTCATGGAGATCCATTATCCATCATTTCTGAAAGAGGATCATAGTTCGCTTCGCACTTTTGGAGATCTTTCCACGAAGCATTGGGTACCCGAGCAGATCTTAGTACTGCATTTTTTTCGCAGACGGACGGACATTTTGAGCGTACTATACAAATTTTGAAGGATATGTTGAGAGCCTGCATTCTTGACTTTGGAGGTAGTTGGGATACTTACTTACCCTTAGCTGAATTTGCTTACAATAATAGTTTTCAGTCAAGCATTCAGATGACTCCATATGAAACCTTGTATGGTAGACGATGTCATTTTCCTATCGGGTGGTTTGAAGTTGGAGGGGCTAAGGTTTTAGGATCAGACTTGGTACAAGATGCTATGGACAAAGTCTAATTGATTAGACGGAGTTTTCTCACAGCTCAAAGCAGATAAAAGTCGTATGCTAATAGGAGAAGAAGAGATTTGGTGTTCGCAGTTGGGGATAAGGTTTTTCTACGAGTCTTTCCTATGAAAGGTGTGATGCGATTTTGGAAAAAGAGGTAAATTAATCCCAAGGTATGTAGGACCTTATGAGATACTTGAGTGTATAGGAGGAGTGGAGTATCGAGTGGCACTCCCTCCCTAGATGTCTTCCGTCCATCCAGTGTTTTATGTCTCTATGCTAAGGAAGTGTATATCAAATTCTTCGCGCGTGCTCGAAGCACCGACCTTGCAACTTGATAAGAATTAGACATATGAAGTGGAACTGGTGGCGATTATTGATAGAAAAGCAAGAAGGTTACATTCAAAAGAGTTTGTGTCCGTGAAAGTCTTATGGAAGAACCATACCATAGAAGAAGCTACGTGGGAGTTAGAAAAGGATACAAGACTCAAGTACCCTCACTTATTTCAGTCTTCAGGTATGCACTTATTCTAAATTTAGGGACTGAATTTCTTAAGGTAGGGAGAATGTATTACCCCAAATTATAATTAGTGAGTAAGTATAGTTGAAAAAGGAAAAAAGATAATAAGAGATGATGGGCTAAAACCCATATTGATGAGGAAAGGAAAAAGAATTAGAAAGAAAAGGATTAGGCGGCCCATCTTCCACACTTATAACAATATAAGAAGGGTTTAAGGCTTAATGCCCTTTTCTGCCAGCAATCTTGCAAATTAAAAAAAAATAAAGAGGAGAAAAGTTTCAACCTCCATTCTTTTAAAGCGAGAAAGCAGCGAGTTTTACTAGGAAATTCTCTCAGGGTTAGGGTAAAATCTTTTCTGCATCTTTATTTTGATTTCTAATCTAGGTAATTTATTTGGATAGTAAAATCTAATTATCACAGATGGGATTAAGCATATTAAGGTGTTGTTTTTGGGATACAAAGTTTGACGAATTGAAAGTTGTCATGAAATCTTGAAGGTTGAGTAGTCTAATTTTATCATGAATTAGCCTAAAATAAGAGATTTAACATGAGAATGGATATGATGTAATTATAGGTTTGATCCAAGAAAGTGATACAAATTGTTGGGGTGACACGTTTGGTATTTCGAAACGTGTACTATAAGTAGTAATCTTGCCACAATTTATGTTTCTTATATTGCATATTTATACCATGTTTTGATGCAAACAAGAGTTATTGAATGCTTTAAAAATTTGCACGTGGGACAAGTTCTTTACTTAATATGATATTGATATGGTTATTTGTGATATGATATTACTATTGTGAATATTCTTCACTTATATGAGAAATAAGTATTTTTGATATATGCTTTATTCAAGTTTACATGTATTATTATTGATATGAATTTTAAAGTTATGTTCTATTCTGAAAGATGTTTTCATACAAATATCCTATTATTTTCAAAGAATTTATGAATGGGAGTAGACCTTGATTGAAACCCGTAGCTAATGGCGGGATCGTTAGACTTAGTGCACCTTGTATTTACTGATAAATGTTACAGCCCTCGCTAGTGGGAAGGTAAAACTAGCATACAGATACTGATATGATATTTGAGTCCTTTATAAGGGGTCCACTGTTATGGGTTATTCTTAATAAAGAAGAATGCCACACTGGTTACATGATTCATTCTTGAAAACCTCCCAAATATGTAATATTTGATATGATACGATGCTTTATGAGTTTATTACTGAACTATTGGTTCACTTCGCTTACATGAGACAATGATACTGTTTATTGTTACTATTTTCTGAAAGAGCATTTATTTCATGATGTTTTCTGATTTGTCCCCATTAAAACGGTTATGGTTAAGTGTTATTACTCACTGAGATATCGTCTCACTCCTTGCTATTATTTTTCAAAGAACGCAGGTGACAGCGAGGATCTTGTTGGCTAGAGGATTCGAGTAGCACATTCCTGGTGAGCCCCGCATTTTTTTGCGTGGGCTATAGTTTATTTATTCATTATGTTTTTTTTTTGTTGAAAACTCTTAGTTTGCTCCATAGTCATGTCTTTAGAGTTTGAGTATTCTTTCATTATTTTGGATTTATGGAGTATTTGACTTCCTCTTATTTATTGGAGAAGAATTTCGTATTGTTAGTTGGTGGTATTGGTGAATTGTTGATAATCTATGATGATTTGTATTGGTGTTGTTTTGATGTTGCCAAAAACAGGGGAAACTTTGTCCGATTTTCTGTAGAATTCTGATGAGGCTTTCTTTGAAGTCCTAAACTCCTTAGCGCTGGTCATGATCCTATTTTGGGTCGTGACAAAGTTCTCAGAAACTAGAAAAGATTAAAGCGATAATGGGAACACTTTTGAATGAACAATGGGTTGAGAAAGATTATTTTACAAGGCAATTCGGATGATAATGCAGTGCTTCTGAGCGGTGGAATACATTCAACATCCTATGAGAAATCTACAGATATAGTTTTTGATGATTTGTGCATGCCAATCAAAATAATTGATCGAGGTAAATTGGGTACTATTGCGGTCTAATTGCCAGGGGTGCGAACTGATGTTCAACCAATTTCTGGATTTAATTGCAGAGAATTGAATTGAAAAAATGATAGAGGAGTTTAAGATACCTAGGCCATTTAATTTTCACGAACTCCATTGATAGAAATTTCAAAATATTACAACACCAAGTTTAATTTCACCTTTATCTCCATCAATTCCGCAACATCCATCATCGACACCTACTGTGTCAACTAGAAATTGAGCCACAAAAATCTTACAAAAATAAATGTGTAATGAAATTAAAGAGTGTGATAGGAGATTGAAATGACGGTGATGCAAGAAAATGGATGATTTTTACCAATGAACCTTACTTACGTGGCTAGACACCTCCGGCAAGCTCTCCTACTCATGGGAAATTCAATTCATGCCAAGAAGGAGATGGGAGTGGGGATGGTGATGGAGGAAGATGAATGGAAGAGATGGCATGGTGGTTGTGAAAGAAGAGATGATGGAGCAAGACCCAAAAAGAAAATAAAAAGATAAAAAAATTATGACTTGGATAATTATTTATCTATTTTTCTCCTTCTCACAGAGTTTGGGAGAGTGAAAGCACCCTCCTTGTTAAAGGATATATTAAATTTACTTAAAACGACTTTGGGGGGGGGGGGGGGGTAAATAATTATATGTATAGTTAGAGTACTAAAGTAAGTTATGCAGACAATTCAAGGGGGGATTTTATGTATTTTCTCTTTTAAAAATAACCTGAGTCTACATGAGAAAACCTACATAGAAACGGATTAAAGTTGAGGTCCAAATCGAAAAAAAATCTTTTTAAACTTTATCGGTAAAACCCCTAATTTTATATTTTAAAATCATTATTTAAAGGTGTTTTTAGTGATATAATCGATGAAAAATATTGAAAATAAGGTTTTGAAGCTTACCCAAACTCAAATGGTGAAGAAATCCTCAAGAAATGCCCAAATCCGAAGCTCAAAAGTCCAAAAATAAAGAAAAATGTGAAAAAAGTATTTATACTGATTCAGCTCTAGCCGTGTAAGCAGTCAAACGACCGCTTAAGCAGTCTGGTCTATGTGGTTAGGGTATTAAAGCGGTCCCCTTTTCTAATAGACTTCTACAACAATCATCGCTAAAATGATACTTTGACTGCTAAAGCAACCACACCAGCTTCAGCTACACTAGCAACTTGGATAAGTTGCAAAGTTATCGGCCGATTGCTCGGAATTCGTTCATAATTTCTTAAATAAAAATGAACTATGATACTAGACTAATTCATTGTTCTAGACTCAAATGTTGACGTTATATTTTCAAAAAGAAGATTGTTTTCACAAAATTAACCCTCGAAACTTTATTTTTACTTTTTTTGAATCAAGAATCGAAATGAGCTATTAAAGCCACAAATTCAAACCAACCTCGCTACTAACCCCAAGTCGGCCTTCTAGATCTGCTGGCACAATTCGTTTTGCCATCCGACACTTAGAATAACAAATATTGACCGAAGTCAACTATAAAACTTCTCAAATCTCAAAAAACTACAAACTCGCACAAAACGTTCCCGATCGCATCAAAAACCGTGTCAACCATCTCCAAACCTCAAAATTCATATGTAGCAGCTATGAGAAAAAATAAAATAATCAAAATACATAGAAATGAGAAATTCATAAATTCAGGTCATTACGTACTTATTACCAATCAATGGTTTATTTATAATTAATTAATTTTGATATCTAAAAATACTTATCAGTTGTCTATAAAATGCATTAGATAATTTGAAACAAAGAAACTACACTATATTTAAAGGTAGTTTGGTGTAAGGTACTAAAATAAATAGTCTCGGGATAAAATAATAGTCACAAAATAAAATCATAATACTAGGATAACTAATCCAGGACAACTAATCCCAGCATAACTAATTCCTGTATAACTTGTTTTCCTACCAAACGACCCGTTAGTGATAATGATGGAACCTTAAATTTGAACCTAATCAAGCTGGCATTTGGCCATAGATTCCCAAAATATTTTGGTTAGTTAGTTTTAAATAAAGTTTCACTATATGTTTGACTATATTTTTTGAGAAACATATTTTATTTTTTTAAGAAAAAAAACATAAATATGATTTATATTCATAAATTTTAAAAACTATTAAAAATACCTATAAATTTGTATTATCATTTTATAATAAACATATTCCGTGGTAACTATATTTCGCGATTAAAAAAATTCATACATTATAAGTTCGAACTACTACTGTCTTGACAAGAATAAAACAATTGGAATGTTGTAGTTGGGAGGAATAAATAGTGGGGTTGTTTTATAAAATTTAAGAAAATGGAGTAAATTTTGAATCTTTAAAAATATCCAAAAATTAGAATTTGGTCCAATACTACGTCTTTCTAATTTTCGGAAACTTGAGTTTTTTTGTCAAACCTTTTAGACAAAAAACAATAAATTATTTGATCAATGTTATGAACGGTTTTGTTCATTATATTCTCAATCTTATGATCTCTCATTCCTCAAGAGAAATAAAGAAGCGTCTTCTCTTCAATCTCTATTTATTTTTGTTGTTTGTACTTTATATTTCATAACACGTTATCAGTACGAGACTCTGCATTGAGCACTTTTTTGAAAAAAAATCAAAGTATTACAAAAGCTATGAAGAGAAAAGGAGTTGTCAGGTGGTATCTTTTTTTTTTATGTTCAGTTAATATTCTTGTAATATTATATAGCAGAAGATATCACAAGTCTTTAATACTTTAATACTATTACCAATTTTAAGAAAAAGAAAAGATGCAAACATATGTATGTGCATATAAGATAACCGTCGGTAATCTGGTAAAGTTGGCCAAATTGGTTTGAATTTTAAGTTATTCTTTTGCCAGGACAGTTGATTAAATTTCAACACCTATATACAAGTATAGTTATTCATTATTCATGAGATTGTGCCCGCAACACATCACAATTTGTCCATTTAACTCTTATATATCCTTTAGTTTGTCTTATGCAGATTGAAAACTTTATGAATTTGCTATGTGGTTTTACATAGCCTGAACTAGATCTTGTTGTACTTCACAATTCTGAAGCACCAATATTAAAATGAGCCCATAAGTAGTATTTGATATGGTTAATACATCAATTTTGAATTAATACGATGCACTACGATCATAAGATGTTGGGTTCAAGTCCCATCGATTTATAGCCTAAGACGCCTTTATATGGATAAGACGTCAAGTTTGAATCTCAATGCACCATATCGATGATATTATGATGACTAAGGCAAAATAATGCCTTTTTGAATAAAAAAGACTTGAAATTTGTCCAATTGAATCTGCTCCATTCTAAGAAGTGAATGTGATAGCAATATATGACAAGTCTGAAAGATGACAAATTGCTCCATTTTTGAAGTGAATATTGTAGCAATATATGATATACTCTCTAAGATATGTTAGAGAAAAATTTTCTACATTAAATGTATGCCTCGATTTGCTCCCGAAGTAGAAATATCATGAAAGAGGTTATAAGCTATCAGAATTTGATAGACTTAAGACACAATTATATTTCATTACTGGGGTATGAGAAGCTTATTAATGCAAACATGCACTTGATTGTGATGGTATTACAACTCACCTCCGAAAGAGGCTCAATAATTGCGAAAAGTTATTTTGAAATCTACTTCTGAAGTAGTAAATTTGAAATCTATTCATGTAATAGTAAATCTGAAATCTACTAAAGCAAAAGGCACATGTCATAATAAACTTAGAGTTTACTAGTATAAAAGTTCACAAGTTGACATAGACTATTGTGGCATTTTGAAGATGTGCACATTAAATATTAGACATGTATTGAAGAGCTACAAGATTCTTCAAGAATTGTTTATGCCGTTTGTTCTTATGATAAGTTGGTTGGACCAACTAATATTGGGATTGAATATCTCAAAATCTGAAAAGTATAAAAGGTAAATATGGGATCGTTCACCAGTCATGTGATCTATTAAGATGCATCAATATAAGATGATCACTTGTACGTTTATTGTTAACCTGTAGTTTGATATTCATAAAGTTGCTTACTCAATCAAATTGAGTTAAGAGCATAACTTTCAGATTGTGTAATCAAGACAATTCATCTTGATGATGATGGCTTGGCATTGAATGTCTTCGATAAATGGCTAAACCATTGCTAATGAGAACAAAGTTTTATGTGTTTCTCTGAAATATGATATGTTGCATACAATATCACTTGTATGCATTAGACCAATAAATTATGATTATTTCTTCACTCTCAATTGATTCAAGGATAGGAACAAATTATTTTATTTAATAATTTTGATGTGCGGTATACGATTAATGAATATACCATGATGCACAAAGATGGAGTCGTCAAAGAAGATAGAGGATATATGTTAGTTTTCCTAACATAAGGGGGAGATTATAAGCAACTATGAAATATGTTAGAAATTATCATTAAATCCTCATTCAAAAGATGATTCAAGTCAAATGCCGGAAGCATCTGTTGACTCAAATTTAGTATCATATTTAAGCTACAAGTACTCATATTTTGCGTTCTTAAAGGACAAAGTCTACGTATGCATGAAGCGTGGTAGATTAATCAGTTCCAAATAAAATAATCTTTGAAAAGAAAGGAGCAAATAATCATAATAAGAAGATATGTGCTTTTGAAGAGCCTACGACATAACACTTCATGAAACTTTATGAGAGGGTCAGGTACCTGAAGATAATGAAGTGATGATATCTCAAAATGTTATGTCACATTGTGAACCGATACAAAATGATATATCATTAATGATATCTTTGATACAATATTGACACAATATTATAAATATTACGAGGTTGAATTCTACGTTAATTTAAGAATGCTAACGTAGAAATATTTTTCAAGTGACATGAAATGATGCATCTTGGAATACATAAAACTTATTTGATTTACAATCCAAACACTTGAAGATGTCATACGTGAAATGCTGAATATTGTCACTTGACAAAATTTATATGAAATTTTTTTAAGGATTCAAAATGCTTGAAGCATATAAAAGTTTCTGGAAAACTTATTTATAACCTTATATTGCATAAGTTTATAACTTGAAAATTATTGAAACTCTTGGAGAATTTTCAAAATCTATAAATTATTTGCTGAAATGAGAAATATGAAGTATCATATCTTGGTGCAATTGGTGCACAACACTAATGTATTTTGCAAATACTACAAGGCTTGATATAGTCTTTTTTCGATTAATTTGTTAGTAAGATATAGTTCTGCTCTTACTGAGACATCGAAATAGGATCAAACACATGATCTTATTTTATTCTAACGATTGCAGTCCCGATCTTATTGGTCATGCTGATGTTGGGTACTCATCTAACCTGCATAAATCTCGACCTCAAACATTAATGTATTCACACATGGGGATACTGCCATATCTTGGAGATACAAAGCAGTCTATCACTACAAAAAAGGGGTCAAATTATGGAGGTTAATTTTATGATCTGCGGGAGTTTTAAATCCCCGCAAAATGTAATTCCGGCGGTTCTCAAAACCCCACAATACGTGCCGTCACAAAAAATTTGTGGTGGTTTTCTTCGACCCCCATAATTAATTTGTGGCGGTTACGACCCCCGTAATTTATTTACGGTGGTTATTGACCCCGTTATTCTAAATCTTTTTATAATATATTTTTATTTAAAACTTGCGGGGGTTAAGACCTCCACAATTATTTTATTTTTTATCTTTTTAAATTTAGTAGGGCCCGTCAATTTTCAATAACTAATTATAGATTCTAATTTTAGCTCAAATTTAATTATTCCTTTGGGCATAATCTACAATTCAATATTTGTTCAATTCATTATTAATACAACAGAGTAATTAAACATTGTAATTGACAAGCATATCACAAATGCATTGAACATTAAACTTCAAAATTAAATTTTCAGCATTAACATCTTCAAACTCTAAATTTTTAACATTAACTAGTATCGTCAAACTACAAAATCAAATTTAAACACAAAACCTTCAATATTCTAAGATTCATTCCAACCATACAAATACAACGAAATCAAAGAATGTCATTAGGATCACTATCATGCTGTGATCTCCTTGCATCCATGGGCGAGATAGGTCCACTAGCTGTATCACTTGGCTACATAAAAAGGCAAAGTATAAAAATCAATAAATAAACTTCAATACTTATTATAAACAACAAGTTATAGTGAAAATCAAGCCTCTATAGTGAAATGTCGTTATAATGAGGTGACATTATAGAGAGTTATTACTAGATTACTTACTTTCTATTCAATTATGTGAGACACATTAATTTTTTTAATTTGTTCTTAAAGAATTTATCATGACCAATCAAATATCACCACATAAATTGAAACGGATAGACATAGCAAAAAGCTAAGATATAATAGATGTCAATGACATCTTGTGGTGATTTTAGACAGCGTCAGTGAAGGATATAATACGAAAAATTTTCTTCTTTTCAAATTGGAAATGATGTTTGAAAAATTGCACATGAGAAAAGTTATGGTGGAGAATAATCTTTTTGTGTTGTTTCACAAGGCTGAGAATCATATATGATTTTTTTTTAAAAGTTGAAGGAATGGATGGATTTCTTTTTGCTACAGAATCTACAGAATGAGACTGGAAGAAAAGAAAGTTGTGTTTCTTCTCTTAGCCAACTCCTTTATATATATATACCCTTCCATTTTGTTACTTATGAGGATATCTAAAACTCACACAAAATCAACATCTTCATCAAGTTGATTTTTTCTCTCTTACTTTTAAAATCTTCTCATTATCATTCTATATTTAACTTAAGTGGTGGTGGTACTAATGGCATCCAGGAGGATTCTCAAGGAGCTAAGAGATTTACAAAGAGACCCTCCAACTTCATGCAGTGCAGGTACACTAAATATTACTAGTACTATTTTCTTTTTATGACCAGAAAATTTGCTTGGAGTCAATCTTTGGACCAATCGTAGTTCACTTGGCACAGGACTCGAACTTGTGAATTAAGATACAAGTTTCTCAACCTTTACCAATTGAACTAACCCTATGACTTACTAGTAGTAGTATTTGCTAAGTGCAAACTATAGTATTAAGGAGTTCTTATCAAATTTAAAGCTAGTATCAAGTAGAAACCAGTTTTCAAGATCTGTTATAGTATTTTTCAGGTCCAGTAGTTGAAGATATGTTTCATTGGCAAGCAACTATAATTGGTCCAAATGACAGCCCTTATACTGGTGGTGTTTTCCAAGTCACCATCCATTTCCCCCCTGATTACCCTTTCAAACCTCCCAAGGTATGACTTTTAATATCATAAGCCCTAACCCCCCAACACCTTAAAAAGGAAAGAAAAAAAAGAGGAAATAACAAAGTACTGGTGATATTAAGTTCCACATATATTGACAAGTGGCTTTCCATAAACAATAATGGAAATATTTGTTTGGACATTCTTAAGGATCAATGGATTTCAAAAATATTATATTCATGAACAACTTAGGAAGTCATAAATACAAAGATTTAATTGCATTGCAGAAATCATTATACTAAAGCTTTTCCCTCAAATCTTCAAATATTCACTCCTCAACGAGACCTCAAATCTCAATATCAAGATTCTTAGAAAAATCGGTAACCTTATTCCTTGTATAAGAACTCTATAACTTTATCTTGAAAAAATTGTTGAAGCAAAACCAAAGGTTCACATACGAACATGAAGGTTCACATAAGGTTCACGTGAACAAAATAATTAAACACAACACCAAAATACACTCCTACCTATGGACATGAAGATATTTGTCCTCATAATATTTTAAACCTAAGAAGCATCTTGCTACACTAATAATAAAGAAAAAGTTGAAGTTATAATTCACAAGAAATTATGAATATCAGAAAACAACACAAGAAAAACTTTCAATCTGATCAAGAAAAGTTGTAGCACACCAACTCAAAAATAACATAAAATTAGAGAAATTTTTTACAACCGATTCAATTGAAAAAAAAATTAAGGAGAACTTTACTTACTGCTGTGGGAGAAACCATTGAAGGAGAATCAAAGATCCCCATAAATTATTCCGGTATTATTCCTTCTTTCATTATCATATATGCCTTCAAAGCACTCATTATTTGATTGTAAGAATTCATCATTTGAGCAAAATTTTCTCGACATTAGAACGAACAAGAACCTCCACTACTTGAAGCACTTGTACCACCAAAACAAGGTTTATCTTGTTTGAAAAATCTACTAGGAACAACTCCAAATCCCAAGCATCTCACCCTTCCAGAGTGCTCTGGACCTAGCACCTTACCAACGACATTGTTTGGCGAAACTTGAGACTCATCTATGGCGCTTCGACTCAAAGCTGACTCAATCTTTTTCCTACATATAGAAAATTTGTTGTCAAAATAAATTAAAAATAGAAATTTATTTAGCATACCATGGTTGATTACTCGACAAGAGTCTATGGCACATAAGTATAACTCACACATATTTCTTTTGCCGCTTCACTAATATATACTCCATCTTGATTCTCATGAGTAGCAATGTACATTTGTGCTAGCCTAGACCATTGTCCAGTATCGGCCATCTATAAATTTAAAAACATAATCAAAATAATTTACTAGTTAGGAATAATTATATTTGAGGTTAATTCACTCACCATTTTAGCCCTTCTTGTAGCATTGTCTTTAGAGCCACTAGTGTGTGGAATTATCTGTTTCTTTTGATTTTCACGATTCCTTTGACGCATGTTCTTACAAAATATATTTATACCTCAATTAGAAAAAAATAATTATACAATTATAAAGAAATTCATATACATAAATACCTTTGTTGATTCTTTAAAATTGTATTCAATAAAAAAAATCAATTAATCCAGTGGGATCCCATCCGACACCTTATCCATAATCTAAGCTTTATTTTTAAGTGGATCATCAACTTTATTCCACGTGTTAATCTTATTTGTAGCCACTTTTTTCCAATAGATAAAGAAACATGTCATCGAGCAATTGATTCGGCTGTGTCAAAGAAGAATTTGGGCTTCAAAATGAAAATATTGATTAGCTTTTCTACTACATGTAAATAAAAAATTCAAAGATAAAATTAATCAGTGAGTCATTGCTACCAGTTTCTAATAATTGGACTACTAACACTAGCAATTTTCTTGATTAAGCCATCTTCTTCCTCCCAAATTATTAGGTGCTTCTCATACAATGTAAGTAACTGAAATTCTCTAGTTAATTTAAGTGTAATTAGCTAAAGGTGCAAGTGTCTAACAAGTGATTTTTATTTTGATTTAATTATTTTTTTTAGATAAAAAAGAAGAACGTTACACATTTGTGTCACACAAAAAGACTGCTAACAGTCAACAAGTATCCAAGACCTACAATTTTTGTTCATGAAGGTGATAATATGGAGGTCAAGGTTACTAACAAGTTCCCCTGGAACACTTCTATCCACTGGTAATCATTCACAAACTTATGAGTTTTTCAGTTACTAACGCATGATAATCTTTTCAATCTTGTAGACAGAAATAATATTCTTGGGATAACTAAAGCATCCACATAATATTCCGAAGATCATGGTCTAGAAACTGATTGATCCCTTTTCTTACATCATCTAAGTAGTAGTATATAGTTTTTAGCACTCACAAAACCTAAAACTGAGGTGCCTGATTGCCCCTTAGAATGGCTTACGAGCCTCCCAACAACTAGAAAATTGGCTTAAAAAACAAGGTGACTTTTTGGACCGGAGATTATTGGCATGCTCCTACTTTAGCTGCAAACATGGCATTTGTTAGAGCTGTTTCACAAACAGGAATGTCCCTGTTTACCATAGAGCATCTGAGATCCTTGTTCTACCTTTACTCTCTAAGAATTGGAACAAGTAATAACTGAAATATTTACAACTTACAAAATTTTTTATGTAGCTTCTCATTATCGCTAGTTTACTTTCAGAAAATGCATCAAATCAACTCTTAGATTTGTCGCAGCACTGGACAAATATATACTGTATATGTAAAGAAAAAGACAATTGGGACAGATAAAGTGGCACATACCCAAACATTTGTAACAAACAAATTCATGTATGGTAAAGTCATATAAATTACAAAGCTGTTGGACAATTGTATGTATGAGTAAAATTACTCCATAGTAATCCCACCAATAATCCAGTAGGGAATCCACTAATTAGACCTACCACCTTACAACTAGCTTTGTTCATTCTACTACAAGTCCACAATCCTTTGTACCCATATAAGAGTGGTTAATGGCTACCTACAGCAACAAAAGTGCACACTACTACTTATAGGTAAGTTGCACTTAAATATTTGCAGGGGATCAGTTAACCTACTACTTAGTTGGTCATGCCAGTCACTATGAGCTTTGGTAGGAGATTAATCCCCTTGGCAAATGGAATTGGAAAACAGATGTTGTTTCTAATCCTGATGCTCCATTGGCGCAATAAAACTAATAATTTTCTATTAAACGAGATGTTGAGATACCCAAGCTTGACGCATCGTTTGGAGTAGAAAATTGTGAAACTTGCTTGGTTATTACACTTGTATATATCAGATTAGCAGAATATTTTCATGGGATTTTGTATGTTAGCATTAGCCTATTTGATGCTTCTTATGTAATAAAATATGGGGCCTCAGTTATCTTAATTTTGTCTGCAGTTAGTTTCTTTTTTAATAAAAGTGTCAACTAGGAGCAAGCAGCAACACATTTCTTGATCTAATTGGGAAGAACAAAAGCTAAGCTCTAAACTTTTCTACAATAAATCACTTCATAATAAAGCTGCATAATCAAGTAGTAACTAACAACCAATGTTTGGCTTCGATGAATGTAATAGAATTCTCCTAATGTCCATGAATAACATCTTAACCAACAAGAGTAGAGATCCCAAAAATAAAATAAAATGCACAACAACAACATTAGAAGTCTAAAGTAAATACTGTAAGCAAATATGTTGAATACAGTGCAGAATGCCGAAGCTTTTAGATCTTCAACCCAAACTTACAAGCACTAAATATTAATGCAGTAAGCAAAAAAAATGTATGCAGTAACCAACATACCAGAAAATCCTTTCATGATTAAACACTAAGAATGGAGAAACAAAACAAATGTATTTTCCTAATCAAAACGATAAAACCACTCCATTACCTGGATCTCAAAGAAGTTTCTGTGAATAGTACAATCAAGACTCCAATCAGTTTCTGTTCTCCAGTTTTTGGCCCTAAGATAAGAAACCACATAACATACCAGAAGATCATTTCATGATTAAGAACTAAGAATGGAGAAACAAACAAATGTATCTGCCTAATCAAAACAAGAAAACCACTCCGTAACCTGGATCCCAAAGAAGTTTCTGTGAATAGTACAATCAAGACCCCCAATCAGTTCCTATCCTCCAATTTTTTGCCCTGAGATAATAAACCACATAACATACCAGAAGATCCTTTCATGATTAAACACTAAAAATAGAGAAACAAAACAAATGTATCAAGAATTATATAAAGAACAAAGATAACTTTCTTAGCCAAAAAATAGAAAGTCTTGAAAAAAAAACCCACTAATCGAGCAAGAAAAATAAAGTGCCAAGGGAAACTAAAAAATAATGATATATTCGTTTTTCTCTTTGTACCAAGGTAAAAAGGAAAAAGCATGTGTGTTTCAAGCTGTGGAGTAGAGAAACTGTGAATAGTAAGATGATTATTTCAATTTTTTTCTGCAAAACTGAACTAGGAAAAGAAAAAGAACTAGCAATCGCTTAGATTCTCGAAAATTGATTTTGTGCCATCTCATGATCAATACGATATTTTACATACACCATATTACATGTTCCTCGACCTTAAGGTAACCCCTTGAAGCGCAAGCGCTCATGACATTTCTAATTGACTGTCCTGTATTTTTATCAAGATTACAATAGTTAGGATGATTTTGCTAATTATGGTTGGACACTTCAACCATGGATGCATAGTGGTTAGAGCATTCTATTAGAAAATAGGTAAACATTGCTGAATAGGTAGATCCGAGATCAAATATTACCAAATTTAGATGATGACATGCTAAGATAGTACTTGTGATAACTATATATGAATCCACGTCCTCTACCCTACTAGGAAAATTATAAAATGGCCACGTTAGTCTTAGTAATCAATTGTGAAAACGTTTGCGTCTACCTAATATTCATATTATAAGTTGACTTATACTTGTGGAGATTGTTAGCTTGTGAATATAGATGATGTTGTCTTACAGTTTATTGATAGGGATGAGTTACATATATACTATTGACCTAACGACTATAGTGGGGATAATGTCATGACCCTTAATTCTGAAGTTAGGACTGACATCTAACAAGCCATAACCCGCTAAGCGAACCATTGCATTCAATCACCAAACTCAAATTAAAGTCTAAATTCTCATTCATCCCACCACATTCCGAGACAGATGATTAGTATTCCTTCATCATAGTCATACTTTTTGATATATTTTGTGGGACGGGTTGAAGTAATAGGATGAAGCAGTTGCATAACTTCACTGAAATCTAATGCAAGAACCCTAATACCCTAGCACCACCTCTAGACATAATAATAGAGACTATACTAGCTAACCCTACTGCCAATCCTACCTAATCATGGAGCAATATATAAATGATCAAAATATGAAGTCTGACCTGAGCTCTAATTGCTCTGCTCTCTGTATGCTCTCCATAATGCTAGATCTGATGACCTCAATTGCAATGGTTGGTCGGAGTAGCAATGATCGGCTGATGGAGTCAATTTATGTGGGGGAAGGGGGGAGGGGGAGAGGCGAGAGAGAGGCTGATTTGGGGGAAAATGAGAGGGGGAGATTTGGGAGAAATGTTAAAAGCTGTAAATTAAAAAATGAGGGAAAATTTTGGCCAATTAAAAAAAATATTTTTTTTAATGGTATAAGACGTTATTTTTTCTATTGATAACGAGGGTTTAAAACTCCCGTAATTTATAGTGGGGGTTTAAACCCCTACAAATTAATAATTTTTAGAAGCACATTGTTAACCCCCATATTTAATATAATTTTGCAGGGGTTAAAATAACTCGCGCAAATAAACCTCCGCAATTATACTTTTTTGTAGTGTATCTAGCCACTTCATCGAATCATGATGAGATAATAACTATTCATGAAGCAAGCCAAGAATGTGTGTGGTTTAGGTCCATGATATATCTCATTTGAGAAAAATATGGTTTAAAATATGACAAAGTACCAATGATTTTATATGAAGATAATGCAACATGGATAACACAACTTAAGGAAGGATGCATAAAAGAAGATATAACGAAGCCCATTTTGCCAAAGCTTTTCTATACACATGAGCTACAAAAAGAATAGTGATATTAATGTGCAATAGATTCGTTCAAGTGGCAATATAACTGATTTATTTACCAAGTCTATTCCAACTGCAACTTTCAAAAAGATGGTGCACAAGATCGGGATTCAAAGGTTCAAGGATATTCTCATTAGGGGGATTTAATATGTATTGTACTATTTTTTCCTTACGAGGTTTTGTCCCATTGAATATTTTTGTAAGGTTTTTAATGAGACAGCCGAAATGCGTATTGTTAGAGATGTGTACTCTTTTTCCTTCACTTGATTTTTTCCCACTGAATTTTTTCTAGTAAGGTTTTAACGAGACACATTATCTATCAATTAGACATTCAAGGGAGAGTGTTATGAATGTATTTATATTATAGTGAACGCCTATCAAGAATATTAATAAGATCTATTTGATATCTATTAAGATATGAAATATCTATCTTTTACAGAGAAACTAGGAGTATTTCCCCTAATAGAGGGGTTTTGTTCATTGTATCTTCAATCTTATGATCTCGCATCCCGAAGAGAAATAAAGAAGCGTCTCCCCTTCTCTCTATTTATTCTTGTTATTCTTATTTTATATTTCATAACGACCAAATAATTTTTACCTAGATTTTTTCAAAAAACTACTTGCACTTTTTATAATAAAGACGGTCCTAACTTTTAATTCTGAAACCACTTTTGCCTTTATCTCTATCCAAACAACTTATAATTGATCTATATAAATCTCCCCTCAATCTTTTCAGCTTTCACTGATAAGCACAGTACCATAAACTCATATTTCCACTCATACAATACAAAAGTTCCCACTGAAAAAAATATCATTTCCCTATAGAATCACATTAAGGAAATGAGCATTCTTGAAAGACAGCCATTTTTGAACGTTTTTACCAATGCCAACAACAACTTTCTAATTCTTTGCCAAGTCAAAATCTTATTCAATTCAACAATTTGATTAGTGAACATACAATGGAATTTAGTCAATTTCAGAATTTTCCAATGAGTATTGACACACAAATAGATTTTGGAAGAGAACAGAGGAATTTGGTTGGCTTTGATTTAGCCATTAATTCTTTCTCTAAACTCTCAAATTCGTCCATCACACGAATGCTGAGCAAGAAGAGAAATTCAGAGATTTGGAAAGGTTGCTTTCTCACTGTAAAAGAAAATAGAAATTGGCTACCAACCTCTTGGCTAAATTGCTTGTAGCTTATACAATTTTAATTAGATAATTTGTTGCTTAATAGGATATCAATTTTGTTGTTTAGCTATAGAATTTGTTTATTGTGAATTCATGTTTTTAGTAGTGTCTATATTTTTTGAAGGCATAATATATACATACATTTTAACTTGACCTTAACTGACTCTACTTTATAAAGTAGACACCTCTAACTTTATTTGTCACATCGGCATTAGATGTTCATGAGACATAATGGAAACTATTTGGAGAGTTTAGTTGTCAGTTGAGACCAAATTGAAACATCTAGATGTGCACTTTCAAAGTTAGAAAATTACTTGCCAACTAAAGTGAAGTTTGAGTGTCTTCTAATTGTTTCACTAAGTATTTTTTGCTACCAACAACACCTTTATAGTCATATTTTTCTATAACATGTCTTTCTGCCTTAGCAATTAGAGTCCTGATTGCCGATGCTGCTAATTGTTCTTTGAGTATAATTCAGTTGAATCTAAACATTGATAAGTTTATTTTGCAGTTTTACAAGGAAGATGAATGTAAAGCTAAAAAACTTAAAGGAGAAGCAGGGGAAGTGAAGTCAAAGATGACAATGCAAACCGAAAAAGGGAAGAGTTCAAAGGGAAATTTAGAGGCTAAAAAAACTGATTATATTTATGTTAGGGCACGCCGTGGCCAAGTTACTAATAGTCATAGCTTAGCAGAGAGAGTAAGCCTCTTACTACAATAATGTCTTTATCTTTTTACTGTTGGGTTCAATTGGTGTGGATGGAAAATGGAGGACACAACCTGATAAAGAAATGACCTTGGGCCTAACTCAACCAAGTCTCTTACCACAATAATGTCTTTATCTTTTTACTATTGGGTTCAATTGGTGTGAATGGAAAATGGAGGAACACAACCTGATAAAGAAATGAACCTTGGGCCTAACTCAACCTGAAAAGCTAACTCATGAGGGGAGGATTGCCCAAGTCTATATAAGGAGACCAGTAGACCTAACCCACCGATATGGCACTCTAACACATCGGTGGAGCATGGACAATATAAGATGGGGGGCCCAACATCGAAAACAAATGAATTAGGTTCTGATACCATGATAAAGAAATGGACCTTGAGCCTAACTCAACCTCAAAAGCTAGCTCATGAGGGGAGGATTGACCATATAAGGAGACCAAATGCCCTTTAACCCACCGATGTGGGACTCCAACACAACCTTTGAGGATAATACATATTGTTTTGAAAAATGAGTGACTATTTGGAGAGTTGTGTCTGTTCATAAAAAATATACAATGTTTCAAATGAACAGACATGACTCTTTCAAAGGATACACCTTTTCGGATGAACCATTGCCACCTTTCAGAAGGGATACTTTATGGTTATATAAACCTGTATTTTTTCCACAGATCTAGTATGAAAAATTTTTGCATAAGAAAAATATTCTCTTGCTTCGAAAAACTTTGTGTGATCATCTCCCTTTGAGTGAGTTTGAAGAAAACCAGAAAGTTTGAGATACCGCTACATTCTAGTTGTGAAACCATTTTATCCTGGGAGGAAAATTCCGAAACCTCGGACACTTGAGGAAAATAATTTTCTTAAGGACACTCCGTGAATTTGGAGAACTTGACTTTTTCTGCTTCATCTATTTTTCTTTAAGAAACTAAAAATACACTACTTTGAAAGATCATTTTGATCTTGTGTTGAAGGTGTTGGACAACTTCATAAGTGTTCATGATTTATTCTTGAACTTGTGTTTAAGTAGTGTTGCAAAAATACAGATTTTGTGTACCCGAAAAATAATATTTACACCATCAATGTATATTAATCTATTGTAGAAGTGGAGCCAACGGTAAAATTATCTCAAATCACAAGTTTGAATCTTCAAATTAGCCTCTGGAACTTGCTTAGAATAGATGGTCTATATTACTCCACTTTGAGGTGCTATCATTCCATAATCTTCGGATGAATGTGAGATGCTTCATCTGTCGAGTTGCCTTCTTTAGTGTATGTTATGTTGTTGTAGCTGTGGCTAACGATGGATTTATATTTTAAGTTGTTGTAGAAGGAACCTTGAAACAACAGTAAAAGTATCTCTATGTACTAGGTCACGAGTTCGAGTTGTGAAATCAGCTATTGATGCTTGCATCAAGTAAGCTATCAACATTACGTACCTTTCAGGTGAGGAGGCCTTCTCTAGACTCTAGGTGAGTATGAGATGCTTCATACACCGAGCAATGCTTTTTAGTGTATTTAACCTATTGCAGCGATGGGTATAGGTAATTTTGTATCACTTACCCGAGCTAGTCTGGAATGAAACATGTTGAATTATTTATTTTGATTGGAATTGATTAAGTTTTATCAATCAATTTTGTAGCCATGGATGATTGTGTATAGGTAGATTACCTATATTACATTCCATTGGGGTGAGACCCTTCCCGTGATCCTGAGCAAACACAAGATACTTCATCGACCGAACTGTCCTTTTTAGATGTAATTTTAATTTGCTGTAACGATGACTATGAGCAAATTTATATGCCAACCTTAGCTAATTCAAAATGCAACATGTTGATTTATTGATAAGAATTAAGTGGATAAGTTTTATCAATCAATTTTTGTAGGCAAGAAGGGAGAAAATAAGCAAAAAAATGAAATGTTTACAAGATTTAGTCCCGGGTTGCAACAAAGTGATCGGCAAAGCAGGAATGCTTGATGAAATCATCAATTACGTTCAATCTCTTCAGAAACAAGTTGAGTTCCTTTCCAACAAACTTGCTGCTTCCACTCTGAACACAGATAACTTATTTGCCAAGGAGTTTCCTAATACATCTTGTTTACAACACAACCTTGTACAACAGCAACAAGGAAACAGTATTGGTGTTTCACAAATGTTACAACAAAGTAGAGAAAATTATTTGATGTCGTTACCAGAAGCTTTTCCTGATTCTTCAATTGTTCCGATAATTTCTTTGATCCTATGCTGTGTTTGAAACATAATTAAAAATATGGTTGTTGAGAAAAATGCCCCACATTGGATTATGACTGTAGACACCTAATTTCGTCCCTCCTCGATATCATTTTTACCTATTTGTACCTCATCCTATCGTGTACCCTCATCCATGTAATTATACCCTACATAAAATAACAAAAAAAAAACAATACCTCTAACTAATTTATCTTATCCTAACAACCTACCCAATCAAAATAAGCCACCTCCCTACCCCTACATAACCCTACCCCACGTTACACCCCTTTTTTTTTTCTTGTCCAAAAAGAAAGGACCAGTAAGGGGATAGATACAATGTATACACACAAGATAAAATAAAAATGATGAAAAAATAGGGAGGGGCCACAAGGAACTTCCAGGAAACTTCATACACATATATTCCATTTTTCCATCAAGAATAATAGATATACACCATTCGCACACTCTCAGAGGAAGACGACCATATAAAAACCACCACATACACACACTGACCTCACGAGAAATAAAGGGAGAGATAGGGACTGGAAAATTTTTTCCTGGAAGGAGACACACACATAGAGACGAGAGAGATAGAGAGAGTGAAGATTTCAGTTTGTTGGTCACTATTCCGGTGACTTAGCTTGCTGGAATTTGTTTTCCCTTCCTTGTTCGATCGTTTCTCTTTGGATTTCGATGAGATTTCATCAGAATGTCAATTTTATCATCTTGGCCTGATCTATCCTAAAACTCCCTAGATCCTCTCGTTCTTCTTGATTTCTGGATGACATCTAGTTGGTAGCTCATCGGCGTTCGATTAGTTTTTGTATCGAGTTGGTTTTTCGTTGAGGTTTTATTTGGTACTTTGAGTGCGGATTTCTTTTAACTCAGTACTATCACGAAATCGTCTTCTTCGAAGGTCCATTGCTAATCCTTACCCTTTGATTTCTTTATTATGGTAATTAGTGTGTGGATGTGGTGGTAGTGTGTGGATGATTGGGTATTTTGTTGGATTGGTGTTGTTTTCATCTAAATAAGTCATCGTAAGCCTGAAATCGATAATGATATGGGTAAATAATTGTTCTTGTGTTTAAACCGTCATGCATAAGTTTGGGGGTGAGAATTGAAGACTTGACATAATTGGTGAATTTTGATTAGTATGATTTCATTGGTTGTTTAACTTAAAATGGACATTAATTGAACTTGGTAGTATCATGATACATTGTTTGGTTTAGGCAAACATAGGTTGGGTAGGCAAATATTCAGAATTGGTGGCTTTTGGTTGAAAGTTATGGAATGTTTGAAATTTTGTTGAATAGTGTGATTTTCTCGCATTGAAAATGTATTCATTTGGTCGAGGAATGCCTCGAGAGATTTGTATTGATTTATCCGGGGAATGCCCCGACGTATCATGTACACAAAAGAGGTTCGTGATGAAGGCCCGAGGCATCAGGTAAAGCATTGGGGCATAGTTTAGGATTAGTCTAAATAGGATATCTATTTTGTATTTTTTCTATTTTTGGATTGTATAATTCAGATTGGACATTACTTTGGTTTTTTTGAATTTTATTTGATTTATTTGTTAGCTTGTCCGGTGTGTTTATGTGGTTTATACATTTTATAATGTCAAATTATCCAATATGCTCCACCAAGCGACCGTGGTTGAGCCACGGAATCAAGGGGTGCCAACACCTTCCCCTCGGTCAACAGAATTCCTTAACTGAAATCTTTGTTCGTAAATCAGTTTTAAAGAGTCAAATTGTTTTGAAAATAATTGGCCAAAGGTGACTTGGCACACCTGATTTATGCCAAGTGGCGACTCTAAATAAAAATGTAAATAATCCTTTTCGAAACAGACCTTCATTTTGTCACTTTGATAATAAAAAACCCTTTAAAAAATTAAAAATCAATCTTTTTTTGGAGTTAAAAAGGGGGTGTGACAGCTCTGGCGACTCTGCTGGGGATCTTTTCAGAATTCGAGCTAATTTTTGGGAGTCGTATCAGCTTTGTTTGACATTATGGGTGTATAAACATTGTTTGTGATTATTGTTTGTGTTATTGTTATCACTGTTGTGCGTTTACGTGCTCTTTCTGTACAGTATTTGTCCTATATGTTACTGCTTTTATATATGGCATTATGTGTCTACCCCAGGCCTTCTTTCTGCAATAAGTCCGTCGTACACGTGTTGTACATGACCTCTAGTTGAGTCACCCTTATTTTAGGGGGGGAGCCATCGGTGTTATAGAGTAGGTGGAAAGCAAAGCAACCACTATCGACCGTACGCTCCTCCGAACATCCTTGTTAGTGAACTACAACATAGGTTAGCCTTTAGGTCATGCTTATGTGCATCATACTGAGATCTAGCGGGACTCACGTGGCCCTTTATAGGAGACTCACCTCTAAAGCATCCCTACGTGCTAACTGTTGCATCTTTAGGGGTAATGTGTTCATTTGACGAATTTATTTGGGGAAAAAACATTTGTTAGGAGTAAGGTGCGTAGGTAAAAAATGAAAAAAAAAAAAGAAAAGAAAAAAAGAAAAAAAATAATAGAAAAAGTGAGTCAAAAAGAATGAATCAAAAGGAGTGTCGTAGTTTATTTTAGAGTTCTTTATGGATTTTGTTCTTGACGATCCAAAAACTCAATTTTTTTTATGTTTTGCATTTATCTTCTCAAAGTACCGTAAGTTCAACAACAACAACAAAAAAAGAGGATTTTATTTGCCTTTTCTACCTATTTGTCAAAAACAAAAATACCAAAAAGATTTTCTTCATAATTGGTGGTGTCAGTCTTAGTTGAAGTGTCTAGTTGAAAATCCAAAAAGTTTTTATTCGTTTGTTTTTGGTTGTGTCTCTTAAGTTAGGGTCAATTTATTATTTAATCATTAATTTTCCAATCTGGACTAACTACACATACCTGATTCCCTTCCCTCGGGTTGGGATACGTAGGCAACCCTCGGTGGGTCTGGTAATCTTTGTTTTTGCCTTTGTCTTATTATTAGCCTAGGTCTCTCGCCCCGTAATCTAGAGTTGTTAGCCAAGTAGACTGATTTTGTTCAGTACTTCTGTTCGGAAAATTGGAGTCATGAAGTGGTCTGTCCCATCGACATATGACTGAGTCAAAAATCCCAAGGGTTGGGAATCTTCTGCTCCTATCAAATTTTTGATATAATGTCTTATGTGTTATTACAGGATTTTTCCACCAAGTCTAGAGTACTGTTGGTTGCCAAGGTGCCCAAAAATTTAATGAAGTGGTGGAAAATGTTTAACTATGTTGATCAGTAGAAACTGATTAAAATATTAGGTGATCTTACAGAACTTCTGCATGTTACCCCTCGTCCAGATTTAATAGAGGCCGTGTTAACTTTTTGGGATCCAAGTAGTTTGGTGTTCAGGTTTGGAGAATGTGAAATGACTCCTACTTTGGCAGAGATATTTGGTCTGTTGCATTTGCCCTATATCAAGAAAGATATGATTCGAGCACGAAATCATACTGGCACGATGTTTTCGCAGTCTTGTGGTTTAAAAAGTAAGGGTATGCATTTGGGTTGTTTAAGTGATTCGTGGGTTTCCTTAGAGTTTTTGTTCGCTAGATTTGGGCCCTCAGAAAGTTTTAATTGTTTTTGGGATGAATTTCGTATGACTAAGGAGAAGTGGGAGAGAAAGCGTCTGGAAGTCTTCACCCTTGCTTTGTTAGGTAATTTAGTGTTTCCTCTAGAAGAAAGATGTATTAATACACATTTGCAATCTGTGGTTATGGCTCTATTTCATAAGGATCAAAATGACAAGGGCACTAATCAAAAGGGCAAGGTCGTTAATCAAAAGGGCAGGTTCACTCTCATACCCATGATCTTAACAGAAATATATAAGGCTTTAACCGAAGTGGAGGGCGGGATGAGATTTTTTGATGGCAGTAACCTGATATTGTAGTTATGGATGATGGAGCATTTTCTTGTGCCTTCTTTAGTTGGACCAGACATGGTTGATCATTGTATTCCTAATCGATTGAAAGCCATGGACCTCAGGCCGTGTTTGGATAAATTATCGCTACCCATAAGAGTCGATGCTCGGATTCAATTTCTTGAGTCAAGAACTGGGGATAACATTTTGTGGACTTATCTGTGGCTTCGACCAAAGATAATCTGTTTTAGTTGTCAGATACAGCTCCTTCTAGTTATGTTCGGGCTCAATTGCACTAGACCATACAATATTTCTAGGGTAATGCACAAGTTGGGTAGGCCGCAGGACGTACCACTAGTAGTGGATCTTCTAAAGGATATTGAGTACTTCAAGGACCAAGCCTTAGGTGAGAGAAAATACGAGCAGTTCTGGAAACGTACAATAAAGCTAGGTGTGGACACTCTCAAAGAAAGTTTGGATAATCCGGGGTACACTTAAGGATATGGGGTTTGGCTTTAATCTATCCCTCGGGGTATCAGTCAACCCTTACCAGCACAACTTAGAGAGAGAATACTGGAAGAATTCATAGTTGACGACCATCAGGATAAAAGTTTGGGGTCTAAAGTGGAGACACTGAGAGTTCAGTTAGCAGATTTATTCAAGACTGTAGAAAGGTGTCAAAACAATCTTTCCAAGTGCACTGCTCATAAGGCAGGAATACGAGCTCGAAGCTTCTTCCCTAATATCAGTTTGTATTTATAGGATATGCTATAAATTTTGAATCAGAGAAAGAGAACTTCACAGGAAAGTCCATCTCAGCCAGGGCCATCACGCAGAGCACCAGTCTGAAAGAGCATTTCTTATATTTATTCAGTTTGAGTCTTTTATGTTTCTGTCCTTGTAGGGTGGTGTCTGTTTTAAGTTGGAGTCAAGTTGTTTTTGATGTTAGGGTCTTTATTAGTAATTTCATATACGCCGTCTTAGGGGTCTAGAATGTTGTTTTGTATTTGTTGTTTAGTTTTAAAGTGGTCCTAAATTCGTTGTATGTTTTGTTGTTTCTTTCATCAAAGGTTATGATGTTACGTCTTTATTTTGTTTGTTTGTTTTCGTTTTTCATTAAAAAAAACCTTCAATTATGTGATGTTTATGCATATGCGCCCGAACTACGTAAGTCTGATTCATGTACAACATGATACGTAGGCAACCTACTTTTGGGTTCGATCTAATCATTTTGTTTCGTTATTTTTGATTATTTTTCTCTTTTAGATAAAAACAATAGCCATAAAGAATGATAAAATGAAGGTATATAGCGAGAGAAGAAAAAAAAGAAAGGGAAAGAACAAAGACTGATACAAAAAAATAGGGAAATAAGGGCAAAAGAAAAGAGGTGTGTTTGGTGGAAAGAAACAAATGTGTGTAGATGAAAATTGGAATATTATTAAAATGAGGTAGCTACCCTCAAAGGGTGGTAGAAATGAACATGAATCTAGGACAATTTTACCAATGTGATTTCCATGTTTGTTGTGTGACCTAATCCTAACGGATGTTGTTTTTGATGAGCATGTCCTTTCAGATAACAGTGGTAGGTTTGCAGCACTCTGGCTTGACCCAGATCAGCATCACAGAGAAGAAAGTGCAGAACACAATGATGAGGTAGTAAGGCTCAGGCAACAATTGATAGATTTGCACCGGGCGTGGGCCAGCGGAATGCCTCCTCCTCCGCTTCCTGAAGGTCTTAGGAATATCTCTAATTGCCCACCGCTCTCTTAGACATAATTCTCTGCTCATACTGAGTCACCTATGCACGCTCCAGGATTTACTCCATGATATTATTATCCTTGCACTTCTAGTGTGCCCTTGGCAGCTCCCCTACAAAGTCCTGCTGCTCAACCGGCGCCACCGATCACACCGGTGTTCGTGGCTCCGCCACCACCTAAAGCTCCCACATATGTTGTACGTCCGACAATGGGGCTTCCTTGGTCTGCCAGTGAGCTAGTATTGAAGGTTTCAGATAGTCAATATTATGCCCCGGAGCCTACTTTGAGAATGAATGAACCATATGGGTATACTCAGCCACCTGCATTTCCATTTGAAATGGAGAGACTTGTCGCAATAGAGGAACATGAGGTCACAGCACGGAAATTGAAAAGTTTAGAATAGGCTATGAGGAATTTGTAGGGAATCGGAGGTTATAATAGTGTTTCCTATAAAGATATTTGTATGTTTCCAGACGTCAACCTTCCCCTCGGTTTTAAAATGCCCAAGTTTGGTAGAGGTCTTCATTCAGGCACAGGATGAGACCTATTTTCAGTATTTACTTCTGGCGATGGAAAAGTCTTTTATTGAAGTCCTCAAAATGGGAGAGATAATAAAGGATGAAATTAAAACTGGCCGAATAATGAGTTTTACCGCGTTGAAAGCCACCACACAAGCGATTCAAGCTGGATCTGGCGCATTCAGAGGTAAAAAGAAGAAAGAGGACGTGGAGAATGTCATAGCTGGAACCCATTCCTATCCCAAAAGACCACCTTGCCCCTATCCCCAATCCCAATCCCAAGTCTACGCCCAAGCTCCATATATTCCTTCCCACCATTACTACCCTTCAGAAAACCCTTTATATTCTATTCCACCATCCCCGTACCTAGTATATAGTGCGCAACTATATGCCCAAACCTCTTCTTACCCACAATGGCGCGCGCAAGCTCTATAAAATTGCCCATCCGCTCCACCGAATTACCAAAACCTCTCTTGACTAGATTTTTAACCTAGGCCCGAGTTTAAGAAAGAGAAGGATTCACACCTCTTGGGGAGTCATATGCTAGCTTGTTTGATAGGTTGAGAAATTTGACGGTCTTAAGCCTAATTCAAGAAAGGCTTTCAAATCCACCACCGAGGAATCTCGATTATTCTTTAAGGTATGCATACTATACTGACATGCTAGGCCATGATATCAAGAAATGCTGGCATTTAAAGAGAGCTGTCCAAGATTTAATTGACATAAATCAGATGCTGGACCAGGCCCCAGAGGGTCTAAACGTTAACCATATTCCGCTGCCAACCCATGCTAAAACCAATATGTTAGAATTAATATATGACGGGAAAGAGTTATCAAGGTGTTATAAGCCTATTTTTAAGATACAGACCATTAAGGAGAAATTGGTGAATGTAGCAGAGTCTTTGAAAGGAATTTCATTGAGCCAGGAAGGAATGAGAGAAGATAAAGCCTAAGAAAGCACAAAGAAACCCCTGATCACGGTGCAAGGTGCCAGAAGGTATGTTGATTTAATTCAGGATAAACATAAGTTAACAGTGGTAGGAGATCCGAGTAAGCCCATCTTGATGGTGAAAGGAGCACTGCCAGTTCCTATTCTCCTCAAATCGCTGACCCAACCTTCAATAGTTGATATGAAAGGGGTTCCCTGGAATTATGGGCAGACTGTGATGACCTATCATGGAAAGGAAATAGTGGAAGATGTAGATGAGGTAGGGGATTTGACTTTGTCAGTAAGATGCTTTGTGCCTGAAAATTTAAGAAAGTCCAAGCCAATTGGGAGTGGACCTTCATCTATCAAAAAACTTATCACTGAAGAAGAAGCCGAAGAATTTTTGAAAAAGATAAAATAGCCAGAGTATTCAGTAATAGACCAGTTGAAGAAAACCTCTACTCAAATTTCCCTCTTATTTTTGTTGTTGCACTCTAAGGAACATCGTGATATTATACTGAAGGTATTAAATAAAGCATGTGTTCCTAGGGAGATTACAGTAAATTATCTTGAGAAAATGGTTGGAAAAATCTTTGAGGTCAATCGGATCAGCTTCTCTGACGATGAATTTCCTATTAAAGGTACAAGGAATAACCGGGGCCTTTACATTACAGTGAAGTATGAAGATTTCTATGTCACTCATGTTATGATTGATGGAGGTTCAGGTGCAAATATCTGCCCTATTTCTACTTTGCAAAAGTTGAATATTGGTGCTGAAAGGATCAGGCCCAACAATGTATGTGTTAGGGCTTTCAATGGTACAAAATCAAACTCCATTGGCGAAATAGAACTAATATTGATCATAGGGCCTATTGAGTTTGACATAGAGTTTCAAGTATTGAATGTAGACTCCTCTTACAATCTGTTATTGGGAAGACCGTGGATTCATAAGGCCAAGGCGGTTGCATCTACACTGCAGCAGATGATTAAGTTTAAGTATGACAGTCAAGAAGTGTTTATTAACGGTAAAGGAGATTTGTCCGCTTGCGAAGATTCTCCCATGTCTCTTATTGAAACAAATAATGTAGAGGAGACATTTGTCTATCAAATTTTTGATACAGTTCCAGTGAATCATATCCTTGAAGGGCAGGTTATACCGGGACCACAATTGTCTTCCGCTTCTATCATGATGGTGAGTGAACTTTTGAAATACAAATTTGAGCCAGGAAAGGGTTTGGGAACGTCTCTGCACGGTATATTTCATCCCATATGTTCAAGTAAGAACATGGGCACATTTGGTCTGGAATTTGAGCCTACGGCTGAAGATCTGAAGAAAGCCAAGGGAAGTAAAAAAGGAAACATGGTCAGTCTCTCGCCGAATGCCACTACTCAGTGAATCATTTGTTAAGAGTAGTGTCACGAAGCATGTGGAATTTGAAGCTGAATTGGTTGATGAATTCCAGAACCTTTTTATTAAAGTTGATATGGTCTTAGCAGGAGAAGGTACCAATATGGCAGATGTGCAATTCATAGGTCCAGCTGTTCGGCTCAACAATTGGGAATTCACTCCTCTCCCCATCAGGAGGGAGTTTTGATAGTTTGTTTTGTTTTTCTTTCTGTTTATCCGAGTTATTTCAGGGTTGTAATTCAGACTTTAGTTTGTTTATGTTATGTTGGCATCTATGATTAAACCCTCCTATCTTTTTTTTAATGAAATGCAATGTCCCTTTTGTTTCGTGTCTAATAAATTTTGTTTTTGTCTTTTTCTTTATATAGTTCTCTTTATGCTGATTCTAATGACATGACATGCATGCAGAATTTTTAATCTGATCTTAAAATCCAAACTAATCAAGATGTAATGAAGCAGAAGGGGGAATATGATGAAGAAGAAGCACTAGAAGAAATAAGCAAAGAGTTGGAATAGTTTGAAGACAAACCGAATCCTAATTTGAATGAAACTGAGCCAATAAATCTAGGAAATCAAGAAAATGTTAGGGAAACTAAAACCAGTGTACATGATTTTCCACAGCTAAAAGATGGAATGATTCAAGCGTTAATTGATTATAAGTATGTTTTTGCATGGTTTTATGATGATATGCCTGGTTTAAGCACTGAATTAGTGGCTCATAAATTGCCAACTAATCCTGCATTCCCTCTTATCAAACAGAAGTTGAGGAAGTTTAAAAATGGTGTAAGTATTAAAATCAAAGAGAAAATCATGAAACAACTTGAAGCCAAAGTAATTCGAGTGGTTCGTTATCCCACGTGGTTATCCAATGTTGTTCCCGTACCAAAGAAAAATGACAAAATTTGAGTGTGTGTTGATTATCGTGATTTGAATAGAGAAAGTTTGAAAGATGATTTTCCACTACCCAACATCCATATTTTGCTAGACAACTATTTTAAACACGAGGTTACCTCTTTTATGGATTGCTATGCCGGATACCATCAGATCATTATGGATGATGAAGACGCGGAGAAGACATCTTTTATCACACCATGGGGAACCTATTGTTATCGAGTGATGCCGTTCAATTTGAAGAATGCTGGAGCAACATACATAATAGCTATGACCACTATGTTTCATGATATGATGCATAAGGAGATTGAAGTCTATGAAGATGATATCATTATTAAGTCAAAAAGTCAGGCTGGCCATGTTAAGATTTATGAAAGTTCTTTGAAAGGCTTCACAGGTATAATCTCAAGCTCAACCCGGTAAAATGTGTATTTGGAGTTCCGTCTAGAAAGCTTTTAGGGTTTGTAGTCAGCCGTTGGAGAATTGAATTGGATCCTTCAAAAATTAAAGCCATTCAGGATTCTCCCCTGCCCAAGAATAGGACGGAGGTGATAGTTTTCTTGGTAGACTGAACTATATCAGCAGTTTTATTGCTTAACTCATAACCACTTGTGAGCTCATATTCAAGTTGCTGAAAAAGAGTGCTATAGTAGAGTAGACTAAAAATGTCAGGAAGCATTCAACAGAATCAAAAGATACCTGTCAAATCCACCCGTGCTGGTGCCACCGGAGCCTGGTAGGCCTTTGATCTTATATTTATCAGTCATGGACAATTCTTTCGTTTGTGTCTTAGGTCAACATAATGTCACAGGCAAAAAAGAGAAGGCTATTTATTATCTTAGCAAGAAGTTCACCACATGTAAGGCCAGGTATACTCTTCTTGAAAGGACATGTTACTCCCTAACTTGGGTAGCATAGAAGTTGAAGCATTATCTTTTGTCCTACACTACTTATCTCATCTCCTGCATGGATCCTTTAAAGTATATCTTTCAGAAGCCTATGACGATCAGTCTATTGGCAAAATGGCAAATATTGCTTACCGAGTTCGACATTATATATGTGACTCAAACAACCATGAAAGCCCAAGCCTTGGCATATCATCTGGCTGAGAATCCCATTGATGAAGAGTATGGGCCACTGAAGACATATTTTCCTAATGAAGAAGTGTTATGTGTTGATGAAGTCATTATAGATGTTGATCCAAGTTGGAAGCTGTTCTTTGATGGAGCTGTCAACATGAAAAAAGTTAGAATAGGTGCAGTTCTTGTCTCTGAAGTGGGGCAATATTTCTCGATAACAGCGCAACTTCAATTTTATTGTACCAATAACATGGCAGAATATGAAGCATGCATTCTTGGTTTGAGGTTAACTGTTGATATGGGAGTCCAGGAATTATTAGTGTTGGGGGATTCAGATTTGCTCGTCCATCAAATTCAAGGCAATTGAGAGACGCGAGATTTAAAGCTTATCCCATATCGACAGTGCTTGCAAGATCTATGTCAATGGTTTGTCTCAATAAAATTTAGGCATATTCCAAGGATTCATAATGAGATTTCTGATGGTTTAGCCACTCTATCTTCATTGCTCCAACATCTTGATAAAGCCTACATCGACCCAATGTATATACAGAGTCGTGATCAGCATACTTACTGTAATGCGATTGAAGAAGAGCTCAATGGAGAACCTTGGTTCTTTGATATCAAGCGATACATTCAGTCAAGAGAATACCCAACACGTGCCACCAGTGATCAAAAGAGGACTATTAGGTATTTGGCTAATGGATTTTTCTTAAGTGGGGGAATCTTATATAAGAGAACCCCAGATCTGGGACTTTTGAGGTGTGTTGATGTAAGATAAGCTTCGGAAATCATGGTTGATGTTTATTCTGGAGTATGCAGGCCTCATATGAATGGTTATGTCTTGTCAAAGAAGACACTTCAATCAGGATATTATTGGCTTACTATGGAGTGGGATTCTATTCATTTTGTGGGAAAATGTCATCAATGTCAGGTACACGGTGATCTGATACATTCTCCTCCATTAAATTGCACACAATGTCTGCTCTATGGCTGTTTGTAGCTTGGGGAATAGACGTGATTAGGCCGATTGAGCTGAAAGCATCAAATGGGCATAGATTTATTTTGGTGGCCATTGATTACTTTACAAAGTGTGTAGAAGCAGTAACGTTCAAGTTCGTAACAAAGAAAATGGTGGTGGATTTTGTTCATACCAACATCATTTGTAGGTGTGGAATTCTAAATATGATCATTACAGACAATTCTGCCAATCTTAATAGTCATTTGATGCAAGAAGTATGTCAATAGCTTAAGATCGCACATCAAAATTTCACTCCATATCGCCCGAAGGCTAATGGCGCTGTGGAAGCCGCCAATAAGAATATCAATAAGATACTACAGAAAATGGTACAAGGGACTAGACAATGGTATGAGAAGTTCCCATTTGCATTGCTAGCTTATCACACTACTATTCATACTACAACGGGGGAAACTCCATATTTATTGGTGTACGGGACAGAAGCAGTCATTCCTGCAAAAGTTGAAATTCCTTCCCTTTGAATCATTGTAGAAGTAGAGATTGATGATGACAAGTGGGTCAAAACCTGACTGGAACAATTAAGTTTGATTGAGGAAAATAGGATAATGTCGGTATGTAATGGCCAATTGTATCAGAAGAGAATGGTTCGAGCGTATAACAAAAAGGTACGAACCAGGAATTTTGAAGTTGGTCAGTTGGTATTGAAGTGTATCCTTCCTCACTAGATTGAAGAAAAAGGCAAGTTCTCCCCAAACTGGCAAGGTCCCTTCACTGTGAAGAAAGTGTTGCCCAATGGAGCCTTGTATTTGACTGATATTGAAGGCAAAATGGCAGAAATGGTTATCAATGCTGATGCGGTCAAAAGATATTATGTATGATATTTTATCCTTTGTTGATTTTATTGCATGTTTAATACTTATATTTTTGAAGATTGATATGATGAAGGCATTTTATTCTTCTATCCAAACATTGTGTCATCTTTTGTTTACCCATTTAAGCTTAGTTTTATTTTTCTTTCATATCCCTCTTTTGGAATCAAAATAGAGTCAAAGATAAATGTTAGAAAATCAGAATAAAAGGAAGAGTTCGAAAAAAAAGAAAAAAAATCAATCAAGTCAAGATGAAGAACAAGCTGAAAAAACTATGTGTGGCCTGATTCTCCTCTCTTGGGAGTGAGATACGTAGGTTGTCCTATTCGGGGCTTGGTCCAACCAAATACAGATTTTAGAGTCACCAGTCGATAAAAATTGGGGTATAAGTTGATGTGTTGTTTGAGTTGATTCCGAAAGTTGAAAGTCCCACCCCCACTTTAAGTGTCGTTCAAGCCTCTTGCCATCCTTTTCTAACCTTATCCAAAAGTCAAGTTACAACCAAAGAAAGTCCTATAGATAAATCATTGATAATGTTAAGGCTAAGCATGAAATGGATATGATGATACATTGTGGGGTACTATTTGTCTCCCTCAGCATAAGAGATCAGGAAAGAAACAAAAATAAGAGAGTCTTAATGGTGAAAACCCTCACGGGCACCATAAGGCGATGGTGAGTTGAGAGAAATGAAAATAAGAGAGCCTTATTGGTGAAAATCTTCACGGGCACCATAAAGCGATGGTGAGTGGAGAGAAATATAGATGAAAGAATCTTATTGGTAAAAATGCTCACGGGCACCGTAAGGTGATGGCAAGTTCAAGAGAAAATTGAAATGAAAGAGATTTGTTGGCAAAAGTATTTTAAGATATCGTCAATTGAATATGATGTATGGGTCTAATGGATTTGAGGAAGCGGCTCAGAGGCAAAGGCATGAACTCAACAACAAATGAGAAGTTTGGATAGGAAGATCAAACAACTTTATCCAAAATGCATGTCATACTCATTGGGGTCGGTTGCTGTATTCAGATAAGTTTTTTTTAAGGGACATTGCCCTTTTCTTTCATTTATATATTCATATTTTTTCTTGTTGTGTCATTTATCAAAATAAAAGTCACTATCATTTCTTTATATTTTAAGTCAAGTGTATGTCAAAACAAGTGAGAAAGGTTTTCAAAACTTGATACCAGTCTTTCCAATTGTATGAGAAAAGTTGAGGAATAGCACATGAAATAAATAGGATCGTAATTAAGCACAAAGCAAAGGAAGTCTATCAACCGATAGGTTACTGGATTCATGGGAATGTCGGATGTCAAAAGGTGCATCTCAAAGGCATGGTAAAATAGAATCTTGGTATTTGAGTCAGAGGCATTTCCCCGATCTGGTCTGGGTTAATGACGCGACAAGATAGGGGCAAGTTTCAGTTATCTTAAACAAAGGTGAAAGGGACAATGATTGGAGCAGATGGGTTGGAAGCCAAGTACTGCAAGCCATTACTAACTCTTTAACTGACAAATTTTCTTTGTTGAAACAGGGGAAAATTCACTTCACTTAATTCCTTTACCATTGAAAAAACATATTGATGGGACTTTACTTTCTGTTTAGGTCCCTCCTAAAAAATGGGACTTTACTTTTTGTTTAGGACCCTCCTAGAAAATAGGATTTTACTTTATGTTTAGGACCCTCCTAAAAAATGGGACTTTACTTTCTGTTCAGGACCCTCCTGGAAAATGAAATTTTACTTTATGTTCAGGACCCTCCTGAAAAATGGGATTTTACTTTCTGTTCAGGATTCTCCTGAAAAATAGGATTTTACTTTATGTTCAGGACCCTCCTAGAAAATGGGATTTTACTTTATGTTCAAGATCCTACTGAAAAATGGGACTTTACTTTCTGTTCAGGACCCTCCTGGAAAATGGGATTTTACTTTATGTTCAGAACCCTCCTGAAAAATGGGACTTTACTTTCTGTTTAGAACCCTCCTAAAAAATGGGACTTTACTTTCTGTTCAGGACCCTCCTAAAAAATGGGACTTTACTTTCTGTTCAGGACCTTCCTAAAGAATAGGATTTTACTCTCAGTTTAGGACCCTCCTGAAGAATGGGATTTTACTTTCTGTTCAGGAACCTTCTAAAAAATTAGAATTTACTTTCAGTTCAGGACCTTCCTGAAGAATGGAATTTTACTTTAAGTTCAGGACCGTCCTAAAAAATGAGAATTTACTTCCAGTTCAGGACCCCTCTGAAGAAAGGAATTTTACTTTATGTTCAGGACCCTCCTGAAAAATGAGACTTTACTTTTTGTTTAGGATCCTCCTAAAAAATGGGTCTTTACTTTCTGTTCAGGACCCTCCAGAAAAATGGGACTTTACTTTCTGTTTAGGACTCTCCTAAAAAATGGGATTTTACTTTCTATTCAGGACCCTCTTGAAAAATGGGACTTTACTTTCTGTTCAGGACCCTCCTAAAAAATGGGATTATACTTTCTGTTCATGACCCTCATGAAAAATAGGATTTTACCTTATGTTCAGGACCCTCTTGGAAAATGGGACTTTACTTTTTGTTCAGGACCCTCCTAAAAAATGGGATTTTACTTTCTATTCAGGACCCTCCTGAAAAATGGAATTTTACTTTCTGTTCAGGACCATCCTGAAAAATGAGATTTTACTTCTGTTTAGGACCGTCCTGAAAAATGGGATTTTACCTTATGTTCAGGACCCTCTTGAAAAATGGGATTTTACTTTCTGTTCAGGACCCTCCTGAAAAATGAAAATTTACTTTATGTTCAGGAGCCTCCTGGAAAATGGGAATTTACTCATGTTCAGGACCCTCCTGGAAAATGAGAATTTACTTCATGTTCAGGACCCTCCTGGAAAATGAAATTTACTTCATGTTCAGGACCCTCCTAGAAAATGGGAATTTACTTCATGTTTAGGACCTTCTTGGAATATAGGAATTTATTTTTGGTTTAGGACCCTCCTAGAAAATGGGACTTTATTTTCAAAAACATGGAATCTTTCTTTATCATAATATTTGTTTAGAATAATTTTGTTCTAGTTTGAGATTTTGGTATCAGGAGCCCGCCTAAAGAACAAGGTGATAAAATTGCAAGTCAGGAGCCCGTCTGAAGCACAGGGCGAATAAATAGAAAGTTAAGCAACAAGGTGAAGTAATTGAAGACCAAACAACAAGGGATGAAATTGCAAGTTAGGAGCCCACCTGAAGAATAGGGTGATGAAACTTAAGTCAGGAGTTCAACAGAAGCTGTATAGATAGGATTTTTGTAATGTCATTTATGCTTTAACTTGTAATTTTTATTTTGATGTAATAACAGAACCACGGACCAGAACCTCGATGGAACCTCACTCGACTCTCCAACTCGGTATAGTCCATCTTCTTCCAATCCTTTGAGATACTTGTCATTTGATTCCCTCATAACTTGGGTAGGTAGGATGTCTTGAGTCAGGACTCGGTTGTCCTTCTTTCTGTTTCTTCCTTTAAATAATGATCGGGGCAAAATTCTATCTTGTTGTCTACTTCTTTGTCTGAAAACACTTCGTGTTTACATTCAAATAGGGCAAGATGTAGACACCTAATTTTGTCCCTCCTCGATATCATTTTTACCTATTTGTACCTCATCCTATCGTGTACCCTCATCCATGTAATTATACCCTACATAAAATGACAAAAAAAATACTTCTAACTAATTTATCTTATCCTAACAACCTACCCAATCAAAATAAACCACCTCCTTACCCCTACCTAACCCTACCCCACGTTACACCCCCCCTTTTTTTTTCTTGTCCAAAAAAGAAAGGACCAGGAAGGGGATATATACAATATATACACAAGACAAAAGAAAAATGATAAAAAAAATAGGGAGGGGCCACAAGGAACTTCCAGGAAACTTCATACACATATATTCCATTTTTCATCAATACTAATAGATATACACCATTTGCACACTCTCAGAGGGGGACGACCATATAAAAACCACCACATATACACACTGACCTCACGAGAAAGAAAGGGAGAGATAGGTACTGGAAAATTTTTTCCTGGAAGGAGACATGCACATAGAGACGAGAGAGAGATAGAGAGAGTAAGGATTTCAGTTTGTTGGTGACTATTATAGTGACTTAGCTCGCTGGAATTTGTTTTCCATTTCTTGTTCGATCGTTGCTCTTTGGATTCCAGTGAGATTTCGCTGGAATCGACGTCAAGTTTATCATCTCGGCCTGCTCTATCCTAAAATTCCCTAGATCCTCTCGTTCTTCTTGATTTTTGGACGACATCTAGTTGGTAGCTCATCGGTGTTCAATTTTGATTTCGGTTTTTGTATTGAGTTGTTTTTCGTTGAGGTTTTATTCGGTACTTCGAGTGCGGATTTCTTTTAACTCATTATTATCACAAAATCGTCTTCTTCGAAGGCCCATTTCTAATCCTTGCCCTTTGATTTTTTTATTATGGTAATTAGTGCATGGATGTTGTGGTAGTTTGTGGTTGATTGGGCATTTGGTTGGATTCGTGTTGTTTTCATCTAAATAAGTAATCATAAGCCTAAAATAGATAATGATATGGGTGAATAATTGTTCTTATGTTTAAACCGTCATGCATAAGTTTGGGGGTGAGAATTGAAGACTTGACATAATTGGTGAATTTTGATTAGTTTGATTTCATTGGTTGTTTAACTTGAAATGAACATTAATTGAACTTGGTAGTATCATGATACATTGTTTGGTTTAGGCAAACATAGGTTGGGTAGGCAAATATTCAGAATTAGTGGCTTTTGGTTGAAAGTTGTGGAATGTTTGAAATTTTGTTGAATAGTGTGATTTTCTCACATTGAAAATGTATTCATTTGGCCGAGGAATGCCTCGAGAGCTTTGTATTGATTTATCCGGGGAATGCCCCGACGTATCATGTACGCAAAAGAGGTTCATGATGAAGGCCCGAGGCATTGGGTAAAGCATTGGAGCATAGTTTAGGATTAGTCTAAATAGGATTTCTATTTTTATATTTTTTCTTATTTTGGATTGTATAATTCAGACTGGACATTACTTTGGTTTATTTGAATTTTGTTTGATTTGTTTGTTTGCTTGTCTTGTGTGTTTATGTGGTTTATTCATTTTATAATGTCAAATTATCCAATACGCTCCACCAAGCGACCGTGGTTGAGCCAGGGGATCAAGGGGTGACTAACACCTTTTCCTCGGTCAACAGAATTCCTTAGCCGGAATCTCTGTTTGCAAATCAGTTTTAAAGAGTCAAATTGTTTTAAAAAGGATTGGCCAAAGGTAACTTGGCACACCCGATTTATGATAGGTGGTGACTCTGAATAAAAATGTAAATAGTCCTTTTCGAAACAGACCTTCATTTGTCACTTTGATAATAAAAAACCCTTTTGAAACATAAAAATCAATCTTTTTTTGGAGTTAAAAAGGGGTGTGACAATGACGATATCTTGATACTCCTTGGATGAGTTAGGCAATCCTCCTCCTTTTGACCTAGCTTTTGGAGTACTGGTAGGCCTAAAATTCATTTCTTTATATGGTATCAAAGCCAAACCTATTGAGTCCGATGTGGGGGTCTCCGGAGCATGGTGGGTTGTGAATAAACTCCCAGTCCATGATTGTGCACGCTCTAGTCCTGAAAGTATATTGGCGTGAATGAGTGTTGAAAGAAATGCACCACATCGAACTGGACAATCCTTATTATTTTGAGCTAGTTTTTGATGTTAAGTTAGACCCACGATTCATTTATTTGCAATGTTTTTCTTGGATGACATAGTTGCACACAATCTGACATGATTTGAGAAACTGCCACCTGAAAAGCAGAAAATACTTTAACATGTTTAGGCTATGAAAGAATTAAAGCTAACACATGAGGGGGCGTGTCTAGACATAGTGTAATCAAGTAATTAAAAGTGTGTTCTGTTTTAAAATCTAGCTTTAAATATTCTTCAAGATTTGCAATTTTTTTTTGTATCTGAAGTGGAAGTGTTTCATTTACAGGCATTACAACAGCTCCAAGATTTTGAAACTGATCTACAATGCCTTTTTGGTGTGCGCTTTCAATAGTAAAGGAATACCAAATTATTCATTCTGAGGTTTGTTAGATTTCACTACTAAAATTAATGTGTAAATTGAAAGTTATTTTTTTCATATTTTTTCTGACATTATATTATTTATGATTTTGCAGGTGCAGGAATGCCAAATTGCATTATAAGATGTGGTGCTATCCACAATTGTTTTTGTCAAGTTAGCAATTATAGTACAAATTTTCTTCATATCGTCTAGTACTAGTACATTGGCACATAAATGTTCACATGCATAGTCAAAATGTTCCAACAATTTATTTGGATGTAATAATGGATTGATTTTGTTATCTTCTTTTTTTCTAAAAAAAAAAAAAGCCTCCTCCCTGTTTGTGTTGATCCAACATGCTTTGATAAAAATATATTTATTACAAGAAGTTTTACGCTACACAGTCGATAATCAATAATTCAGGAATTTTGTACCTGGCTTCTCACACTTTCCATTACGAATTCAAGTCTTTTTCATTAAAAGAGATCATAACACACCTCTTCCAAGTCCATTGAATGGTATTGGTACGAGCATAACACCTGGATTGTTTGAGGAATGCATGTATAGCGGACTAGATGAATCAATCAATAGTTATCGACTTGCAAGAATGTCCTTGCTCTGATACCTTAAGAAGACTGGAGCTATAAGTTCAATCTTGTATAGATATGGCACCTAAGCCCAAATCATCCTCAAAACTTTGCTTACGAGGAGAGGATCACCCAAGTCCCATATAAGCAGACTGCCAGTCCGTTGTCCAACCAATGTGAGACTTTCACCTACTTTATCACCCCCTTCACACATAGGCCAAACTGGAGCATGAATCGAGAGACCAAACGGAGATGTACCTGACTCATATACCATGTAAAGATATGAGAGTTGAGCCTAACTCAATTTCTAGCTCATGAGGAGAGAATTATCCAAGTTCATATAAGCAGACCGCCTTATACCACCAGTCCATCCACTAACCAATGCGGAATTTTTACCCACTCTACCAAATCTATGAGACTAATGTACGGGAACTTAGAGCATGAACTAGTAAGAGATAGAAGTAATTTGGAATTTGTATTTGGTGATTTAAAAGATCAATTTCATTTCATTGATGGTCTATTTGAAAATTCATCTGGTAATTGAAACTAGTGTAATTATTAGAATAGTAATTACTGATAGTGTCTAATTTTAATAGATGATTTTATTGTAGGAATTAAGGAAAAGAAATTATCAAAATTCTTTGCTAATAGCATTAAAAAGGAAGGAGTGTCAACTTCTAAAGGAAAAATAAACCAGTCTTCCCCAGCATCTAATGCAACATCTCCGACAAAGGAAAGGAATATCACTTCCTATTTCATTATGCATTATTCCACGTCTCCTTTAGGGATTTTGATTTTTTTGTCCCCTTTATTTATTCTTGGAAATAGGATCATGTTTATCTCATTTCCAAGGATCAAAACTTTTTGGATGCCTTCTATCTTCCAATGGCTAGTAGTAGTCCAACCACTACTATTTAAAGCATTGAAAGATAAAGAAAGACATATACTTTTGTCTCAACCTTCTCTAGTTCTTTGCTCTACTTATTCAAGCATTATATTCTCTTAAGGTTTACTGTGTATTCAAAAAAAGAGTAGAGAAATACATAATTGGTGAGACACTGTATCAAAATTGAGAAAGAAAGAAAAGAGTGTGAGTGACAGCCAAAAAGCTTGTCTTAATCCTTTTACCTTGATTTGATTCATAAAGAACTATTAGAATCCCTTGCAATCCAAGGGGATTAGAGTAAGACCTATTATAGGTCCCAACCAGTATAAAATATTTGGTGTCATAATTTTTCATTACTTTATTCTTTGAACTTTACTTTACTGCTTCAATAGTCGACTACCTGTCTAAACGAGTAGTCTGTTAGTTTGAAAAGAAGTAATTCACCCCCAACTACTTTCAATTGGTATTAGAGCAAAGAATCAAATTTATTTGCTTAATAGCAGAGTGAGAAAAGTTCATGGCTCAAATAGTTGCTGCAGCTCTTTTCACAGAAGGAACTTCTCAAATCAGACCTCCTTACTTCAATGAAGAATATTTTTCTTATTGGAAATCAAGGATGAAACCTTCATCAAATCCTATAATGTCAAAGTATGGAAGGTTTTAAACTAGGTGATCTTCCACTTGTCTCCACTAATAAAGATTGGGATGGAAAAAATTTGAAAATGATAAAACATTTACTAACAACATTCCATCTCTGAAGGACTACACTGATGAACAAATGGAAATCATTCAGATCAACTCAAAGGCCAAAAATGTGCTATACAATGCTATAGGTGGTGAAGAATATTAAAAAATTTCATGTTGTCAAACTGCTAAGGAAATGTGGGATAAATTAAAAGTAACCTATGAAGGAACCGTGAAGGTCAAATAAACTCTTGTAAGTTTATTGGTCTATGACTATGAACTCTTCAAGATGAAAAATAGGGAGTTCATTAAAGAAACTTTTGCAGATTTGGTAAAATTATCGACGAACTGAAGGCAACAGGAAAAACATATCCTCCAATATATTAAATTATCAGGATACTCAAAATTTTACCTCTTCAATGGATTTCTAAGGTTGTTGCTCTTGAAAGCATAAATTTAAATAAGATGACCTCTGATGAAGTCATAGGAGATCTCATTGCCTTTGAAAATCTTACCTAAATAACAAGGATCAACTGCAAGATGAAAAGAAGAAAATTGTGGATTTTAAAGCTAAAAATGAAGAATAAGATGATGACTTGGATGATGATGTACTTTCTCTCATCACCAGGACAGTTGTTGACAATAACAAAAGATCTAGAAATCAATGAAGAGGAAAACAAAATTACTCAAAAAGAAAGCAAAATGATGACTATGACAGGAATGGAGGTAAGTGCTATAATTATGATAAATATGGTCATATTGCTTATGATTATCCAGAAGCAAGAAGAGGACCCCTTAAGGAAAGTCAAAAGACTTTCAGCTGTTGGGGAGATGAAGAACAATCTGAAAATAAAAATGACAACATTGGAGATTATTGCTTCATGAAAATTGGAGAATTTAGTTAGGTAAGAACTAATTCTTGTAATAAATGATCTAAATTATAAAATTTGCTAGATCTTTCCATAGCTGATCAAAATAAAGCCTATGATGAAAAAAATCTCCATTAAGAGAAAGAGCCTGGGAACATAAACTTGAAGTTCGTATAATTAATTTAGACGTTTTGTGAGAACTTGATTAATTAAAAAGTCAAAATCGATTGTTTTGAAAAATCTTTCAGTCACAGTATTGTCAGATCAAATCAGTCGATTAGTTCGTCTAAGTTGGCTCACAAAATTGACAGTGGTAAATCTATGTATGATAATAATTTTATAGCTGTGAAGGGTCTTAACGGTTAACTAACTTCAGTAAGTCAATTGAAGAAAGCAATCATAGTCATAATACCTATCACAATAGATATTATAGCTATGAAAGATCTCAACGGTCAACTAAAGGAACCACATACAATCGTAATACCTATCATACCTGCTCAACCACTGAATGATACTCTAATTTTTGCTATCACTCTTGCAAAATTGATCTTAAATATTATAATTGCAAATTTTGTCCTAGAAATCCTAGCAAATGGGATTGAAGACCACAAAACTAAGAATACAAACCCTAGCACTGACCCAAAAGGACCTAAAATACTTAGGTACCAAGAAATAAGTAATATATCTATTTTGCAGAAACTCCACTCAAAGTCTAAAGAGAAATAGTATTTTTCAAGATTAACAGAGTAATGATGCTCAGAATGAGAAGAATAAGAAGTACAGAGAAGTAGAAGTAGAAGAGTTTATAGGAATAGAGAAGTAGAAGAGAACGAAGAAGGAAAAATTATTGTAGATGAACCCCTTAATCATGTAAGGAAAACAAGTTAGAATCATACGGGGTATTACAATATCTCCCCTTTGGGGATATTCATCCTCGAATGAGATTGATTAAGCTGAGGATACTAAGGGTCTAAGATTATATACAGATTATGCATAACTGAAAACGTGATTACATGACTATGTCTGAACATGGTAACTTATTGAACTGATTCGTGAATGCAAGCAATAACATGAACATGATTTTATGGCTGGAACTGAGAATGAAAAATAGAGGAACTCTAAGGAAAACTGTTACCTTAAGCTGAGTTTGATTTTGCAGAGAAAAGGTGAAGGTACCTGGTACGCATGTCTACTTCTGCTTCCCAAGAAAACTTTGACCAAGGAAACTTCTTTGTTCCTTAGTCTGCAAATCTGGTGATCTAAGATTTCAACTAGGAGTTCTTCTTAAGAAAGGTCGTTCTGAATATCTAAGCTTTCTAAAGGAACAACGATCATTGGATCACTAATACACTTCTTTAATAAAGAAACGTGGAACACTAGATGCACTGATGCCAAATCTACAAGTAACTCAAGCTCATACGCTACTTTTCCAAAATGACTCAAAATCCTGAAAGGGCCTACATATCGGGGACTAAGCTTTCCCTTTTTCTCCAAATATCTTCACTTCCTTCATAGAAGAGATTTTCAAATATACAAAATCACCAATATTAAATTCAAGATCCTTCCTCCTCATATCTGCATAAGATTTCTGTTGGCTTTGGGCTGCTTAAGCCTCTCTCTGATCAACTGAACTTTCTCCAAAGCATTGAACACTAAATCTGGTCCTATCAATACAGTATCACCTACCGCAAACAAACCAATAGGAGATCTACATATTCTCCCATATAAAACCTCAAATTGAGCCATCTAGATACTGGAATGGTAGCTGTTGTTGTAGGAAAACTCAATCAATGGCAAGTGATCATCCCAAATGACCTTAAAATCGATAACACAAGCTCTTATCATATGCTCTAATGTCTGAATTATCCTCTCTGCCTGAACATCTTTCTGAGGATGGAAGGCTGTACTGAGACGAACTTGGGTACCAAGACCTTTTTGAAAAGCCTTCCAGAACTTAGAGGTAAACTAAGTACCCCTATCAGAAATGATGGACAATGGGACTCCATGCAATCTAATCAACTCTATAATATATAGCTTGGTATAGTTCTCGACTGAAAAAGAACTATGGACTGGCAAAAAAAGGTTGATTTCTTCATCCTATCCACCATGGCCCAAATCAAATCGTGCTGACAACGAGTACGAGGCAAACCCATTACAAAGTCTATGTTTACCTCTTCCCACTTCCAAGTGGGAATATTAAACTTTTGCATAGTATCACTAGGATTCTGATGCTCAATCTTAACCTGTTGACAAATATGATACTTAGCCATAAACTCTGCAATATTTCTCTTTATACCACTCCACCAATAAATCTCCCACAAATCATGGTACATCTTCGTGGCCCCTGGATAAATAGAGTAGCGTGCACCATGCACTTCTTCTAGAATTCACTGCCTTAGATCGTCTACACATGGCATACACAGTCTACCCTGGCTATGCAACACACCATCTCTCCCTTGGTAGAAAATCTCTACTTTCCGATCTCTGACTAACTTCTTCAACTTCACTAGACTGGGATCCCTATCTTGCTTTTTTTTTTCACTTCGGCAACCAAAGAAGATCCCGAACTACTCTGCACGCAAACACTAACCTTAGTTGAGTTAACCAAACGAATGCCTAATTTAGCCAATTGATGAACCTCCTGAACCAATGAATTCTTATCATTCTCAACATGAGCCACTTTATCGATAGACAACCTACTAAGAGCATCTGCCACTACATTGGCTTTGCTTTGATGAAACAAAACACTCATGTAAACTTTTGTGGTCTGTGAACACATCAACATACTCCCTATATAGATAATGCCTCCAAATTCCTAAGGCAAACACAATAGTTGATAATTCAAGATCATGAGTAGGATAATTCTTTTTATAAGGTTTAAGTTGTCTAGAGGTATAAGCTATGACCTTACCTCTCTATATCAAAACACAACACAAACCAACTCTCGAAGCATCATAATAAACAAAAAACCTATCTGAACCATCAGGAAATGTCAAAACTAGGGCTAAGGTAAGTTAAGTCTTTAACTCTTGAAAACTCTTCTCACAAGAATCTGACCACTAAAACTTGACTCTTTTCTGATTCAATCAGAAAATGGGGTATGAAATAGATGAAAACCCTTCAATAAACCATCAGTAATATCCAGCCAAACCTAAGAAACTCCTAATATTTGATGGAGAGATGGGTATGGGCCAACTTTTTACAACTTTGGTGTTTTGATGGTCAACTCTAATGCCATCACATGAAATAATATGGCCAAGAAAAACTACTGACCTTAGCCAAAACTCACACTTACTAAATTTGGAAAATAACTAATGGGCTCTAAGAGTCTGCAATATGATTCTGAGGTGGTCTGTATGATCATTTTTATTATTGGAATAGACAAGGATATCATCTATGAAGACTATGATGAACATGTCCAAGTACTATTTGAAAATTTGGTTTATCAGGTCTGTAAAAGCTGTTGGGTCCTTAGTAAGACCAAAAGACATGACTAGAAACTTGAAGTGACCATATCGAGTTCTGAAAGCTATTTTTAAAATATCATAATCTTTGAATATGAGCTGATGATAGCCGGATCTGAGGTCTATCTTGGAGAAATAACTGGCACCATAAAGTTGGTCAAACAAGTTATCGATTCTAGTAAGTGGGTATTTATTCTTGATTGTGACTTTGTTCAACTGATGGTAGTCGATACACATTCTAAGAGATCCGTCTTTCTTTTGCATGAAAAGAACTGGTGCAGCCCATGGGGAAATGTTGGACCTAATGAATCACTTGTCTAGGAGCTCTTTCAACTGTTCTTTTAACTCTTTGAGTTTGGCTGGAGCCATTCTATATAGAAGAATAGAGATAGGCTGGGTATTTGGAAGAATGTCTATTCTGAAGTCAATTTCCCTTTTGGGAGAAACTCTGGGAAGATATTCAGGGAACACATCTGGAAATTCCCTTACCTCTAAAACTAACTTGAGATTGGGAGTATCTAAATTAGAGTATTTGACTTGAACAAGATGATAAATACACCCCTTGGATATCATTTTTCTCGCCCTAAGATACGAAAGAAGGAGATCCCTAAGCGCTGTAGTACTACCTCTCCATTACAGGACTGGTTTATTTAGAAACTGAAAATGAACAACTCTATTTCTATAATCAACTGAAGCATAGCATGAGTGGATCCAATCCATGCCAAGAATGACATCAAAATCAATTATCTCTAACTCTACCAGATCAACTGAAGTGACTCTTTGGGATATTATAACCAGACAGTTCCTGTATACCCGTCTGGCCTTAATAAAAATACCTACTAGGGTAGAGACTGAGAAAGGATCCAATGGGGTTTCGGGACTGACTTCAAAATTGATTGCTATATAAAGGGTTACAAAAGAAAGAGAAGCTCTAGGATCTAACAAAGCATAAACATGTAAATGAAAGATCTACAACGTACCAGTAACCACATCAGGAAATTTTTTTTGATCCTATTGGGACTGAAGTGCGTAAATCCTATTTGGGTGTTGATAACGCTCAAATTACAGCTCTCGTAAGAGTGTAAGAAGTCATTGTCAAATATAGAACCCAACTGGGTTGGGTGTCGAATCCCATAGGGAATACTTGGTCACTAAGTAAGCAACGATTAGTAGACTTTTGGTGAAAGTTTCGTAAAAAGGGGGGATTGTTGCGTGCGAATAATGTAAGCAAAATAATACAGTAGAAACAGAAAATAGAAGAGTAAAACGGAGTACTTGGTAGGTTTTAATCAATGAGAATTGAGAGTTAGGGTTATGTCCACCTTATGAGTTATACGTATCTATTGACTATGAGTTATGCGGAATTCAGACATGCATGTGCTTATAGAGAATTGTATTCTATGGTAAATCCAGGCGTCTTTCGACCATCAAAGATTATTTCACTTTAACTCTTTTGAGCTTAAAGCGTATCTAACAGTACGAATTCTCCAAGAGGTTAATCTAGTTACGGCACTATAATCTAGTTACGGCACTAACTTTTAAACAGGGGATGTTGCCCTATTTCCTTGACATTCTCTCTTTCCTAGATATGTAACTTTTCTTTCGAACAAGTTAATGCAATATTGGCGTATTCTATATGTTTGCAACCACAAGAATTTAGATTAAGATGAAGAGAAGAATGATATAAGCATCATACGTGTCAAGAATTCACAAACTCACAGCAATAGATAGTATCTCATAAGGTTTCCATAACCCCAACAGAGAAGTTTAGCTATTCATGAGTGCAACGGAAATCACAATAGACATTATCCTTATACCAAAATAAGAATCTCACGTGAATTCCTTGCAAATAACGTTTCTCTTATTGTAAAAATTAAAAGTCGAATAGATGAAGAGAAGTGAATAAGAATTAATTGAAAGAGAATTATTTTAATTGTTGAATGAATGATGGCATGAATAATAAAAATCTTCAGCAAAATAGGGTATTTATAACACCCATATCCTATTCCTACTAAGCTACTGCATTACTTATCCTAATCCTACTAGGTTACTGCATCATTATCCTAATCCTAATAAGTTACTGTTGATTCCCAAAGTCTTTGGAAATTCTGTTTTTGCTCGGGACAAGTTTTCCATGCACTTTTAGTGCCTAGGCGTCCAAGCTCTGCTTTTCTTCTTTCGTGAAGCTTCCTTTGGCGTCAAGTTATCCATAAAATGCTGAAATCTTCATCATTTATACCTGAAAACTTGCTAATCACGTTTTTTTCTCACTTACAAGAAAAAGGACTAAAAGTGCAGGAATTATATATTTTGTCCTTAAAACTTAGCTAAAATATGGGTAAATTATAGTACTTTAGGCGTGTAAATATGCCTCACATCAACACCCCACACTTAAAGCTTTGTTCGTCCTCGAACAAAATATCATGTCCTTCTAAACATCTACTTAGGGTTTCACAGTAACAACATAAAATATTCATCAAGACAGGCATGACAATTATTAACAAAGAGCAGTTTTCTGATCACTACTAGAAATAATTCAACCTCCAACATAGACTCGTGATGATGGTTAATTCATATCCAAAAGTTAAGGCACATTGAATCATACAAGACTACCCAAAACTCATCAACCATGTGTGTCTCACAATATATTACCCATAATCACTCATAAGTATTGTATTTTTCGAAACATGGGTGTAAGATTTTCCTTGCTCTCACTCTCACAAAGAATTCATATGTTGTACTGATGACCATAGGCTTGCCTTTAGTGTAATGCTCTACTAATATCAGAATGCTAAGCTTAGGATCAAATAGGTCTTTACAGGTTGTAATGTAGGCTAAGGTACGGGTAGGACTATTTTGGCCAGAAATAGTGACTATGTTCCTAAGCGATTTAATACATCACATTATGCCATTAATACTCTCTTTTAAACAACCTTGCTACCTTTCTTTCATCTATCACCCCTTTTGACCTCTTTTGTTTTTCAATTTTAAACATAACTAACTTTTTAGTTTTCTTTTCAGTTTTCTTCTCACAACACACCTCTATGATAGCAATTCTTTTTCATAACAAATTCAAGCACCAATACATTCTAAGGCATCACACTCATCCAGTTTCCTCTTATTTTGTCATATCACTTTACAATTTAAAGCTCTTAGGAATTTGGATCAAATTATGGTCTTGAAAAAAAATGGATTAGGCTACATATGAGGCTGTCAAAGAAAATAGGCTTAAAGCTCAAAAGGGGGTTAACTAGGATAATGTCCATGGGTAGGTAAAAAGAAGGTAAACAATCACAGGTTGCCAAAGAAATGCCTAAATCATCTCCTAAACTCACACTCTTTATTTCACTTTACACACACACCAGGCAAGTTCTAGCATCAGCCACAAACACAGAATATACTATAATCTCACACACACAAGGCACATGGTCAACTTTATTGGGAGTATTATAGACTCTTGACCCCACAGATGAAGGAATTGAACCACACAATTATCACACAATGAGTCACAATTAGATCCTAAACGTCTCAATAGTAATGATTTTAGCACAAACTCTTGTTATAATACCATGCTGCCTATCAGAACAATTTTATGCAAAAAAAAAAAATTCTAAAATTTAACTACTAACAAATAAAACAAAAATAAGCAAATGCAGATAAAGAAGTCTAGCATCCAAATACCAGCACCCCACACTTAGATGGGACACACTACCCTTAATGGAAAATAAATAAGAAGAACCTGGTTAGTCGGACTCATCCTCTATGTCTGGGGTTATACCCGCTGCATTGGAATCATCATTAGAGTCGTCATCCTCAGAAGTTCCTCATAAGTACCCCCACTTGATTCCAAGAGTGCGTCGAGGTATTTATAGCACGGAGGATTCAGTTTGCTCTTTTCTTCCCCTTTTCTTACCTTTATGTGAGGTGGGCGCTTTGTCTTTTCCTTGTCGTCCTTTTTGTGCCATTTACCTGAGATCTTAATAGAGTCATGTTAGCTTCATCTCGGAAGATTCAATCGACAAACAAACAATAGTGGCACCACCCCACACTTAATTTGTTGGTACAAACTAATTAAGTGAGTGATGTCGATTACTCAGACTTCATCGACATACGTATAGGCGATATGTTCCAACTATATGTTTAGCACAATCATATTTTCATGTTATCTTAACTATCCTATGCAACTCTATTTCATGTAATCTTGATTATACTTTCATGTTTGGATTAATGCACCTTTTGAACAAGACTACTATGTAGATATCGTATCAATTTATGGCATAGAAATAATCACATCGCATGTTTGTAGTCACCCATGATTTTCATCTCAATGAACAAGTCATTTCAACATGTAAGCTTTCAAGTTACAAGATTATGCAATTATCTTGACCATATCGATTTCTCAAAAGTATGACAGTGTATTAAAATCAAATACAAGTTGGAAACAAGTCAAGAGGATCCATACATATTCTTTCACTCGCTTAGTTGTATCAACCACATTCAAATCACCAACACTACTTCATGATTTAACAACTTATTATAGGCGTAGTATTGTAATACTTACGTAATATAAAAGAAGTGCAAAAAAGTACTTAATTGGTTGATAGCCTTGGAAGATGTTCTTGCAAAGTTAAAAGAGCAAAAATAAAAGTTTTGAGTGTTTTGGGAGGCAAAGGCAGCGTCTATGCTATGGCATTGTAGATTCAGAGAGCAAAGACAATGGCATAGGCGGCGCCTTTAGCTTTGCCTAGTTGAGCAGAAGGCCATAGCATAGGCCATGCCTAATGCTTTGCCTAGTTGAGTAGAAGGCTTTTACATAGGCTGCGCCTATACTATGGCATTGTTGAGCATAGGCAGCGCCTATGTGATAACGCTCAATCTACAGCTCTCGTAGGAGTGTAAAGCGGTCGTTAGCAAATATAGAACCCAACCTGGGTTGGGTGTCGATCCCACAGGGAATAACTTGGCCAACAAGTAAGTAAAATTAATAGAATTTTGGTGCAAGTCTCGTAAGAAGGTGGGATTCTTGTTTTGCAAGTAATGAAAACAAAAGCAGAAAATAATAAAGTAAAGAGAGAGAGATTGTTACGTGAGTTGTAAACAATGAGAATTGAAGCGTTGGGGTTATGTCCACCTTCTGAGGTATACATCTCTATTGGGTATGAGTGTGTAGAGTCTTGACATGCAATTGCTTATAGAGAATTGTAGTCGATGGTAAATCCAAGCGTCTCTCGACCTAAACAAGGACTATTTCACTTTAACTCTCTCGATCTTAAAGCGTGTCTAACGGTACGAATTCTCCAAGAGGTTAGTCCAGTTATGACACTAGCTTTTTAATAGGAAAGGGTGTCCTACTACCTTGACACTATCTCTTTTCCAGACAAATAACCTTTCTCTCAAACAAGTTAAATGTTAGACTGGCGTATTCTTGCGTTTGTAACCGCAAAGAATGTAGATTAAGATGAAGAGAATAATGATATAAGCAATATACGTGTCTCGAACTCACAAACTCACAGCAATAGATAGTATCTCATTCGGCTTCCATAACCCCAACAGAGAGGTTTAGTTACCCATGAATGCGAAGGAGATCACGATTGGCATTGTTATTATATCACAATATTTGATTGATGGCGTGTGGCTTAGGTGATCGGTGTGTGGCGTGATTCCTTAGTAAGTAACGATTCTCTTGTTGTGGAATTTAAGAATAGAAGAAGAATAGAATTAATGGAAAGATTAGAAGAGTTGATTAGAAGTGTTGTGGTGGAAGAAGAGAGGGATGAAAGAAGATTAATTGTTGAATGTCTTCTCTCCACTAAGGGAGGAATTAATTAAAAATCTCTAGCATGATAGGGTATTTATAATACCCATATCCTGCTCCTACTAAGCTAATGAAATAAATAACCAAATCCTACTAGACTAATGAAATACTTAACCCAAATGTACTAGGTTAATGTAACATTATCATAATCCAAATAAACTAATGAAATACATAACCCAATTGTACTAGGTTAATGTATCATTGTCCAAATCCAGCTTTGTGTCTGTAAGTCTCCAAAGTCTTCAAAAATGCTGTTTTAGCCCGGGACAGATTTTCCATGCAGCAGTTTTGGTCTAGGTCCCCAAAGTCTTCGGAAATGCTGTTTTAGCCCGGGACAGATTTTCCATGCAGCAGTTTTGGTCCTTAGGCGTGTAGACTTTCTTCCCTTCCTTTGTGAGCTTTCTTTTGCGTCAAGTAAGCCATAAAATTCTGTATTTTGTATCATTTATACCTGAAACTTTACTAATCATATTCGTTAGCTCATTTATAGGAAAAAAGACTAAAAGTGCATGAAATATATAATTTGTTCTCAAAACTAGGCTAAAATATGGGCAAAATATATTGATATAGGCGTGTAAATCCACCTATCATCACTATGCTATGGCACTCTAGAATCCGAGAGCTTATGCCATAGCATAGGCCTTGCCTTGTTCGTGGCCTAGATTTACATGGGCCTTGCCTTGTTCTTTGCCTATATTTTCATAGGAAATGCCTAACCCATAGCCTTTTTCTTCTTCATTCCTAACTTACCACCTTCAACATGCAATACTTCCAAATCAAAATTTGAAACCAATCTCCTCCTTTATACTTCTTGCACTTACACTTACTCAAAAACAACAAAAACGATTAGAATGATGGGTTGCCTCCCACCAAGCGCCTTAGTTTTGGTCATGGATCGACAAAATCTTAAGAAAACAAAACAATTAAAAATGATGGGTTGCCTCCCACCAAGCGCTTGATTTATTGTCGCGGCACGACATAGCTATCTCGATTACTTAGACTTTATCAAGATAGATGGTGGATCGTTTTCTGAATGTATTCAGACGACAATGAGGCTTACTTGTGGGTATGCAATCTTTTTTGAGATGCCTTTTGTGCATACATATCCAAGGAGGGATACTAATTATATCATCAATAGACCAAACCATAGCTCTCTTGTACCTCTTCAGAGCAGAGATGAGAGCCTCTACGTGCTGTTCACTTAAATCATTCGCAACGCTCATCGAAAGTGTATTTCCACTTCCCAAGAAAGCATACCCGGGGAGCTCTTTTGATTCTAGCATTGGTGGCTCTTCAATGGAAGTCTTCACTGCTGGTGACGGTTGATTCTTAAGATCAAGGTCCGGCTGCTTGGGAGTATGAGAATAGGACCCTATTTCTGTTACAGCACACATAGTTTCTTTATAATCTTCATCGTCCTCATGCTCAACATTCAGCAGCGCAACAGAAAATGGCTCAACAGCAAGCTGTTTCTCTACAGATAATTCTTTCTTATCCTCATAATGAACATCATCTATAGAGAACACATTTATATCGCTGGGCTGCTTCATTGCTTTGCATATATCAAAGCAGACCACTTCGTCATTCAACCGAAATAAACGCTCATTAGCTCTCATGTCAATAAGCACACTTCCTGTTGCAAGGAAAGGACGTCCCAAGATTATAGGAACTTCAGAATCCACCTCGCAATCCAAAATCACAAAGTCTGCAGGAAAAATAAAGGTAGAAACCTTTACCAACACATCATTCAAGATACCCACAGGTCATTTTACCGACCTATCTGCCATCACGAGCCGCATATTGGTTTGTGTAGGGTTGCCCAACCCCAACTTTCTATAGACGGATAGTGGCATCAAATTGATGCTAGCTCCCAAATCGCACAATGCCTTAGCAAAATTCATAGATCCTATCATGCAAGGAATAGTGAAAGCACTAGGGTCTGCCTTCTTCTGTGCTAAGGACCTTGTGGTAATTGTACTGCAATGATAAATATTATCTTTTGGCTCATAGCTTACTGCCCGCTTCTTTTTCAAAAGGTCCTTCATGAATTTAGCGTATCCGGGCATTTGCTCTAGCACTTCCACCAAAGGAACATTAATGGTCAGCTGCTTCAACATCGTCATGAATTTGTTGAACCTAGTGTCATCATCCCTCTTCTTCAGCCTTTGCAGAAAAGGTGGTGGTGGAAGGGGAATAGTTTTCTCCACCACTTTCTTTTTATCTTGCTTCCAACTATCAATCTTTTCAGGCTGTAGACGTCTAGGGGTGACGTCATAAACACACTCTTCATTTTCTTCGGCCTCTTTACATTCTGCATCAATAACATTATCCGCTATATCATCAACCACCTGCTTACCTTTAGACGTATTGTCTAACACCTTACCACTCCTGGTAGTAATAGCCATGCATGTTCCATCATTCCTTAGATTTTGCACAATGTTGCTGGGTAGCGTTCCAGCCTTTCTTTGGTTGAATGCCGTAGATAATTGACTCAATTATTGCTCTAGCTATTTTATTGAAGTGGAATGTGAGTCAACTAATTACTTCATTGAGGACAAATTATTGATTACCTCCGTTACTCCCGTGCTGGTTGCCTCTAGTCCTTTCAACAGCTTAGCCATCATATCTTCCATGGACATATTTTCGGACCCAGATGCAGCGGCGTCACGTCTTCCTGGAGGGACATACAACCCACTCCTGTCAGTCTTGTTCTTCCAACTACCTTGATCACGATCCTTATATCCTGAATTATCATAATAGTTCCAACCTTGGTTTCCTTGGGCATTACCTCGAAAACCCCCCTGATTGTTCAAGTAGTTGGCTTCTTCCTCAGAATTAGATTCCTCTCTTTCTTTTGACGCAATAGTTTTGACTTTTTCAGTCTTCCCTGATAGTAGATGCTTTGTAAGAAGATCCATTTGTGTTTTCATGTGCGCTATATCTTGATCACGTTCTTCCTCTCTTCGATTTTGTTCTGTTGTCATGCCAATAGATGCAGTAGAGCTTGCTACCTCAGAATCTCTGGTATGCCAAGCTCTACTTTGCTTTGTGATACGATCTAGCATATCACTTGCCTGAATAAAAGTGAGGTCCATGAATGACCCACCTGCTGCGTTATCAACCATTGGCTTAGTCACCGAATTCAAAGATCTGTATAATATCTCCATCAAGTGGACATTGGTCATATGATGGTTTGGGCACCGCATAAGCTTCGTCTTGAACGTCTCCCATGTTTCGTGGAGAGTTTCAGTTGGAAGCTGTCGAAAATTACTGATCTCATCTCTCAACTGTGCTTTCTTGGATGGCAGAAAGAATCTTTCTAGGAAAGTGTCTTTCAATTGCCTCCAATTAGTAATAGAATCAGGAGTCAGCCCATTCAACCATAGAATTGCCTCCCCAGATAGAGACAATAGAAATAAGCACATTTGAATTGCATTCTGTCCAACGCCAGGATTGTCGAATGACTTGCATGTAGAAATAAAGTTGATCAGATGCATATTCGGATCATCGCCTGCTAGTCCACCAAATAATCCCTTGAGCGGCGGCTAACGCGGCTAGTCTAGCCTGTTCCTGTTGAGCAGCCCTTCTTTCTATTTCTTGTTGTGCCTCCATTTTGCCAATACGATATGGTTCAGGATTGATAGGTAATAACGGTTGACCAGAACTTCGAGTATGTGGCATGCACTGAATAAAAACCTGCAGAAAACAAAAACAACAACTAAAAGAAAGTACGAGAATCTTTGACCAAAGGGTCTAGTAACTATCACAAACTTAGTTGACAACCGTATTCCCCGGCAACGGCGCCAATTTTTGATAACGTTCAAACTACAGCTCTCGTAAGAGTGTAAGCAGTCGTTGTCAAATATAGAACCCAACTGGGTTGGGTGTCGAATCCCACAGGGAATACTTGGTCACTAAGTAAGCAACGATTAGTAGACTTTTGGTGAAAGTTTCGTAAAAAGGGGGGATTGTTGCGTGCAAATAATTTAAACAAAATAGTAGAGTAGAAATAGAAAATAGAAGAGTAAAACGGAGTACTTGGTAGGTTTTAATCAATGAGAATTGAGAGTTAGGGTTATGTCCACCTTATGAGTTATACGTATCTATTGACTATGAGTTATGCGGAATTCAGACAAGCATGTGCTTATAGAGAATTGTATTCTATGGTAAATCCAGGCGTATTTTGACCATCAAAGATTATTTCACTTTAACTCTATCGAGTTTAAAGCGTATCTAATGGTACGAATTCTCCAAGAGGTTAATCCAGTTATGGCACTAACTTTTAAACAGGGGATGGTGCCCTATTTCCTTGATATTCTCTCTTTTCTAGACATGTAACTTTTCTTTCGAACAAGTTAATGCTATACTGGCGTATTCTATATGTTTGCAACCACAATAATTTAGATTAAGATGAAGAGAAGAATGATATAAGCAGTATACATATCAAGAATTCACAAACTCACAGCAATAGATAGTATCTCATAAGGCTTCCATAACCCCAATAGAGAAGTTTAGCTATTCATGAGTGCAACAGAAATCACAATAGTCATTATTATTATACCAAAATAAGAATCTCACGTGAATTCATTGCAAATAGCGTTTCTCTTGTTGTAAAAATTAAAAGTCGAATAGATGAAAAGAAGTGAATAAGAATTAATTGAAAAAGAATTGTTTTAATTGTTGAATGAATGATGGCATGAATAATAAAAAGCTTCAGCAAAATAGGATATTTATAACACCCATATCCTATTCCTACTACGCTACTGCATTACTTATCCTAAACCTACTAGGTTACTGCATCATTATCCTAATCCTAATATGTTACTGCTGATCCCCAAAGTCTTTGGAAATGCTGTTTTTGCCCGAGACAGGTTTTCCATGCGTTACTTTTAGTCCCTAGGCGTCCAAGCTCTGCTTTCCTTCTTTCGTGAAGCTTCCTTTGGTGTCAAGTTATCCATAAAATGCTGAAATCTTCATCATTTATACCTGAAAACTTGCTAATCACGTTTGTTAGCTCACTTACAGGAAAAAGGACTAAAAGTGCAGGAATTATATATTTTGTCCTTAAAACTTAGCTAAAATATGGGTAAATTATAGTACTTTAGGCGTGTAAATACGCCTCACATCAGGTGTTACCCACTGGTGGCACTGGAAGTAGCATCCTATTGAGTTGGGCAACCTGCAGATGTTGCTGAAGAGTTAGCCTAACCCTATTGACTATTATTTCTACCTTTCTACACCGAACATTCTTTTAACCTATGACCTGGCTTTCCACATCCAAAACACACATTATTGCAGCCCTGCACACACCTTGATGATTTCTCCCACACTTTTGGTAGAAAAGATTAGTACATGCACTACTTACACTGTCCTGGGACTTAAATCCTAGTGCCCTATCCAGATTATCATTTTTGAACTTTGGCATAGGTGCATTATTTGAGGAAGGATATGGAACTAAAGATTTCTGGTGGAACTGAGGATGATTACCACCTTCTAATCTCGGCTAAGCAAAATTAAAGTTACCTATTCTAGCCCCTTTGTTCTCCCCCTCTCTCTCTCTTTAGCCTTCTCCTCTTTAATTTGTTGAGAATGCACCACCAACCTAAACATGTCCATCTCTTTGATCAACATTGCTATCTTATGCTCCTTGATAATACTATCAGATACACCAGACACGAACTTGTTTATCCTAGACCTGTTATCAGCCACCACATAAAGAGCATACCTGGATAGCTGAGTAAACTAAAGGGAATACTCTTTTATGCTCATGTTTCCCTGCTTTAAATTAATAAAATCTAACACCTTAGCTTATCTCAGCTCCAAAGGAAAGAATCTATCTAAGAAGGCTGTAGCAAACTCCTCCCACTCTATAGGCCCTGCATCTGTGCCTCTATACCCTTCCCACTACTTAAACCAGGTGTGAGCTACATCCTACAGCTGGTAAGCAGCCAATTCAGCACTCTCACTAGAAGTCACACCCATAATGTCTGTTACCTTCTGAACTATGTTGAGAAATTCTTGTAGATCCTCTTCAGACTTGGATCCTAAAAACAAAGGAGGATTCATTTGAGTAAAGTCTTGAATCCTAGCTACGATGGTATTGGCCACCGAAATAACTGGGATGGCAGCTGACTAATTATTCTGGGTTGCTAATGAGTGAGCTAAGATAGTGAATACCACTCTAAATTTGGCATGAGAGATAGGCTCATTCAGGGGATCTTTCTAAATAAGTAAAAGTGCAGGCTGATTCTCATTTCTCCTTTTGTTAGTCTTTCTGGGAGGCATGTTGGTAAACGGAAGGAAGATTAGTAAGATCAAGATTTTAATTTGAGCTCATGCTCTTTTGCACGACATAAATACTGAACAAAGGAAAACTTTTCCTAAAAAATTTTGTAGCCATTTCTTCTTAAGTTTGGTGAGCTTCACACCTATGCATAAGACTCTACTCAACGCGGCTTTCAAACTCCCTAGGAAACTTTAAAACCTTAGGATCTGATACCAAGTTTTTAATGCCCTGAGAGTACACCTTGGGCGCTACACGGTGCTTACGGTCATACGTGACCCCAAGCTAACCCATGATGCTGGTACCTACTATAGGAATTGGATAAAATTGATAACAAAGAGTACTTGCAGTATTTAATTGATAAATGCCATAAGGTTTTAAATCATAGTTTGGATAATGTCTGTAAAACAACACTGATGATACTGATGAAACAACTGATAATGACAACGGAAAATTAAAAACTGACTAACTATTTGTACTAGTCTGAAAGCCTCTAAACTGACTGACTATGGAGATAATGGGACAAGCTCCAAACTAACTCTGACTAACTAAATAACTGAACTATTGATACAATAAATATAAAATAAATCATCCTCGAAGGATGAGGAATCACCACTATTGATTATTGCTAATAGGTTGATCTATCCAAGTACGGTCAGGAACCGGAGCATCCTAACCTATGATATAAGATATCATATCATAAGAAATCAGTATGCGGTTAGTACTTTGAATGTACTAGTATGCTAAATAAGGTTAGGCTAATATTCATTGGTTCATTTACATAAGTAATAACTTACTGAATGTATAACATGAGGTACAGAGTAAGAATGTATGAAAACTATAAAGACTGAGAATGCATGGCCAAGTATAAAGACATGAATATAAAATAGTTCAAAAACTAAAATATTAAAATTCTGATAATTAAAAAACTGATATTTTTATGCTGTGGTCAAGCAAATCTGAGATAAAATACTGAACTAGATGTTGGACTGAAACTATGGGAGTTAGTTATAACCGACATGTCCTAATATATTATTCGGGTCTAACCTGTAACCCTAATTGGAAGGGTGTCAATACTGTGCTATGGGTACTAATACTAGCTGTGTGGATCTACTAATCTGAAGTCCCAAAGGATGAGGGTGTCATGCCTAATTGACGGGGGACCCCTCAAAATCTATGGTGGTGTCGTATGTTTGGAACTTAGGGACTGCTACTAGTGCCTCATGCCTAACTGACGGGGAAGGCACCATCCGTACACTCACTTAGTACTAAGTGTTACTCCCAACTAATGGGGGACCCCTCAAAGTCTATGGTGGCACCGTAGGTCTGGAACCTTGGGACTACTACTAGTGCCTCATGCCTAACTGATGGAGGAGACACCATCCCTACGCCCACTTAGTGCTAAGTTTTACTCCCAACTGAATGACACTGATTATTAGACTGATCTGAGCTTAACTGATTATGAATTGTGATAGTGCTCATTATGTTAATAGTAACTGAGAAATCAACTATGCTCATGGTTTAACTGAAATCATTTTGAGGATACTAAAAGTATGTAAACAACTAAATTTTGGGTATTTAAACACCTAGGACTCGATAGTAATAACAACAAGGTCATACTAAAACATTGAGGACATGGCATATAGTCAATATTCAAAGTTCATTCTTTAAGGCATTTCATTAAACACTTGCAATGCATGGCTTAAGCTTGGGAATAGTTTTAAACATGTAGTAGTAACATGATTTTTATACTAAGTCACCAATTAAGGCTTAAATCAGTGAATAACACCATTCAAATGTGTAGGGTTTAATAAAAACAATAACTTCGTGTAAACATGATATAAAATTCAAAATTCATGAAAGTTCATGGATATAATTCATAAAAATATGCAAAGATCACACTTTTAAACTTGAAATTGGGTTGTTGGACTCCATGGGTAAAAAGGGCCCATGGATGGACATCTTACATACTTGAGTTGAATAATTTGAAGGTTAATGGTGGATTTATTGAGAATTGAGCTTGAATTTTGAAAGTCTAGGGTTTCTCTTAAGAGAGGATTTGTTTATTGGGGAGAAATTTTGGCTAATGAGGTATATAATGCTCTTTTGGGCTTTAATTCCATGTTTTGGATGGGGTTTGGGCGATGGAAAAAGATCAAAATACCCCTTGTGGATTTAATCCATAACTAGAATACAGATTAGAGCTTCACTATAATGTGGTGACAGTCTCACTGCTATACCCACCATGACGCATTCTAATCACGGTGGGTTAATGGATTTTTATAATTGCTGATCTGGTCTCCGCCATAACGTAATGAGGCTCCTATTTTCACTGTAATGTGGTGAAATTGTGGTGACTCACTGGAAATGACAATTGCCTTTTTGGCCTTCACTGTGATGCGATAGACCTTCCATCGCTATACTCATCGTGATGTGGTTCAATCATGGCGAGCTGCTATTCTGGGATTTTAAACGCAGTCCAAATCTTGTCTAAAAATCCAAAACTTACTTAAGATATGCTATTAACTACCCGATCATAAATAAATCTAGAAATTAACATGCTAAGGTCGGTATTTAAATTATCAAATTTTAAGAGGCCTTGAAACAACTAAGTCTTACTCAGTTAGTGGAATCCTGTAAGTCATGAACCCCTTAATCATACAAGGGCGAGCTGAAACTATTTAGAATCATACGGGGTATTATATTTTCCTTTTATGTATTTGGTAATTCTGAGTGTTGCACTCATGTGAGGCTGTTTTGGATGTTATAAGAAATGACTCAAGGTCTGTACACTATATGTTATGTCTATTCTTGCTATGGTGGGGTATAACAGCTTCCCTATTATCCTTTGTTACATCTCTTGATTAGTTAGTACTTCATCTTTTGACCTTGCACCTTCTAAAACATGTAGATCATACTCCGTAGTTGTCAATTTTTTGTGATACCAAATGGTGTTTGAGCTAGTTTGGCGGGACTAATACTAGTTTATAAAATCAATTCAAGTGCATACTTTCTTTGGTGCATCACAATCCCTTATCTTGACCTTGAAAACTCAATTCCTAGGAGGTATTTCAATTCTCCTAGGTCTTTCATCTTAAAAGCTTTATGAAAAACTTCATTTGTTTCAATTATCTGAGACATCTTATCTCCAGTTACTAGTATGTCATCAATATATACCAGTACAATAACTATCTCATCATTGGTTTTCTTGATAAATAGTAAGTTATCATATTGGTTTTGCTTGAACTTACAGTTGATTAGTGCTTGAGATAGTTTTGCATTCCACTGTCTTGTTGCTTGTTTCAGTCCATATAAGGATTTAGTAAGTCTATATACCTATCTATTCTTCCCCTAAATTCTAAATCCTTGTGTAAGCTCCATGTAGATCTCATCCTTCAAATCTCCTTATTATAAAGCATCGAACACATCCATTTGATGGATGTGCTAGTGTAGTACATGTTATTTCCAAAACTATTCTTAGTGTGACCATTTTCATAACTGGATTGTATGTTTCTTGATAGTCTATCTTTTTTTATACTGAAACCTTTTGTAACAAACCTTGCCTTGAACATTTTTAGCTCCCCTGAAGCTTTGTACTTGATCTTATGTAATGCCCCGATTTTCTAAACTAGAACGCTACACGGTGCTTATGACCTTGAGGGACAACAAGCTAACCCATGACTGATATCTGTACCTGTATACTATAATTCATGACATAATAATGAGAAAAACATGCACAATAGGCCATAAGGTTCAACTAAAATAATATAACATCCATATGGGCAAAAATACCTAAAACAACTGAAAACTAAATCTGAAAGCTAAATCAGAAAGACTCTAAGTATTATCTGAAATAAGCAGTTGAAGGAATAGGTCCAACTAACTCTGTAAAACTCAACTGAAGAAATAAATGAATAAATCAAATAATGTCGTCCTCGAATGAAGAGGACTCACTGTAACTCTGTATGCTGAATGCGCCTGCTACTGCTGGTCTAGGACTCATGCCTCTGAACCTATGGTGTAACATGAAAAGAAAGTACCACAGAGAAAATGCGTCAATACAACTAGAGTACTGAGTATACGAGTGAGGTAGGATAATGCAAGGGCTTACGTGCATGAATAATACTATTGACTGACTGATATGAACGTAAGATTACAAACATACATACATAGTAACTAAGATCGTGAGTACGTGATGGCTAAATCTGTACGTTAATACATGGCTGGAACCATAGTTCTGATAACATGGATGACTGTATCTGACAGACCTAAATTTTGTTGAACTCTCTGAGTTTCATGCTATAACTGAATTTGACCGTACCTAACAGTCTTGGTATACTTTTATCTAAAGAACTGTCTGAGTTCTTTTATTGAGACTGATACTAAAATTGTGGGAGGTAGTTGTTTAACCGACATGCCCCATATAGAAGGGTGTCAATACCGCGCCACTGTTAAGGACAACATGTGAGTAACCCTTATATAATAGGCAACTCTAGTGAGAATGGTGGGAACCCTCATATAATAGTTTAAGCTACCTCATCTACCCTCATATAACAGGCTGCGATGTCTCAACCTATGCTGGCTACATAGTTCTAGAATGCAAGGATGACTGCTAAGAATCACACCCTCATATACATGTAAGTTCCCATCCTTGGGTTCACTTGGTGCTAACTCCTACTCCCATCTGAAGAGACTAAACATGATTCAACTGAGTGTACATGGACAGATTAACTGACTTTCGTTGACTGATGGAGTAGTACTATTATCTGAGAGTTACTGAGATCATAAGATTTTTGAGGTTTCCTGAGTCACATGACTGACTGAGTTCTATAGATTATAGCTTTACTGAGATTATCGTGACAACATGACATGGATCTAGGCACACATCTATGTTTTTCGGGTACGAATACCCCCAGGATTCGATCAAAGGAAACTGACACACATGACATGACTTGATCATAATATTGGAGTCCACAATTTGCTATATCATAAGTAGGGGATAATATACTTCATGCATTTAATCAACACCTCAAACATGGTAGGGAAAGCATGGATATAATTCGCACACAAAATTCATAATTCCTTCATCATACATACTTCATGTCATTATTATAAGAATACATAAATAGCATGGGCATTCATATTGAAGTATATCGCTAATATGGACTTGTCATTTAGATATCATGAAATTATGTAAATATGAACTTCTAACATCCTAGTCATTTTATCAAACACCTTACATGCATTCTTTAAGGCATAGGTGGATTTCATACTTGCATTAGTTCAACCCACCCAAAGTTCATGATTTTCAACCAAAAATCACATGTATTCCATAAAAAACATCCTTAGATATCATATTGAAACTTGAACAACAATCATCAATGTGTACATGCTTATATCACCACAAAAGTTTACAAATTAATATTTAAAAGCATGGTTCTTTAACTCTATGAACGAATTGAATCCATAGATGAACACTATGTATACCTTAAAGCTTGATCTTGAAAGAGATTTAATGTTTCTAAAGGTTCCTGAAGAAATCCTTAGGCTTGACCTTGATTTTTCTTGACTAGGGTTTAACCCCTTTGGGAAAGAATGCACTTGTTCCTGAGGAGATGATCTTGAGAGAAAACCCTAATCTTGTGGTTAAAAGTGTAAGAGAGGGTTTTTAAGATGTTTTAACTAAAGAGAACGGAAGATCATACGTTACTTGAGGGTTATAAGTCATGGGAAGTGAAGGGAAAAGACCAAAATACCCTTATGAAATAAATTCCCAGTTGCTGAAAATCATAGCTGACGACATTTGTGACAAGACGTAAAAAGTGTGGTAAGCCATCATAAATGTCATCACACAGGATCTGGAACTGATGGTTTCTGCCTAAGCCTGACGACCTTTGTGGTAAGGCATCACAAATGTGGTAAGCTACCATGAATTTCGTCACACAGGAGTTAGACTCTGCCTAAGGCTGACGACTTTCATGGTAGGGCATCACAAATGTGGTAAGCTACCATGAATTTCATCACACAGGAGTTGGATTTTGCCTAAGGCTGACGACCTTCATGGTAGGTGTCATAATTGTGTTAAGCTACCTCGAATATCGTTAGATAGGAGTTGGATTCTTCCTAAGGCTGACGACCTTCGTGGTAGGGCATCACAAATGTGGTAAGCTACGACGAATGTTGTCACACAGTTTCCACCCTGACATACTGGAGTAAAATAGGAATAACTCTTTGTTCCGATATCGAATTTAGGCAAAATTGGTATCTTGGAAAGATAATTCAGTTATCTATCTGTTGATAGGTAATGAGCTTAAAAATTCTAAGTATAATGAGAGATATGCTCGTTTGAGTTTGACTGTGGCAATTTCTTTCTCAAGATAGATGGGAGTTATTTAAAGACTTAATATACATATAACCTACTCATAAAACTATAAAAGAACCATGATGTACTATGCATGATCTTGGTGCATGGCTCTAATATTGGTTTGGATTTTTTGGGGTATTACTACATCTCGCCCTTAGAAACATTCGTCCTTGAATAATGACTGCTTGAGAGGGGAGAAAAGATAAAATGACGCATACACTGATCATGCTCAACTGGCACATGATTTTTGGACAGAATTGAATTCTAAGCTGAATATACCCCAACTGAATATGCATATCTGATGCATGATTGATAAGCTGAACTCATGAATGCATGATAAGCTATGCACTAATACTTGATACCAATTTTATATTGGAATTTTGAACATGTAACTGAATAAGATTAAGAAAAATTATTACCTCGAGCTAAGTCTGAATTAGCGGAGAAAAAATGAGGGTACTTGGTTCGCATGTCTGCTTCTTCTTCCCAAGTATCTCCCTCTATGGACTAATTCCGCCAAAGAACCTTGACTAGAGGGACTTCGTTGTTCTTCAGCCTACGAGTCTGATAGTCGAGGATTTCGATTGGAATTTCTTCATAAGAGAGGCTATTCTGAATGTCAACACTCTGAATAGGGACTACAACTGCTGGGTCACCTATGCACTTCTTGAGCAAAGAGACATGAAAGACTGGATGAACTGAGGCTAGATCTGAAGGCAATTCGAGCTCATAGGATACCTTGCCGAAGTTACTAAGAATCCTAAAGGGATCGACATATCGAGGACTGAGCTTTTCCTTCTTGTCTAATCTCTTCACTCCCTTCGTAGGAGAGATCTTGAGATAGACATAGTCATCGACCTCGAATTTGAGATCCTTTCTATGAACATCCGCATAAGACTTCTGTCGGCTCTGAGTGGCCCTGAGTTTTTCTCTGATCAACTGAACCTTCTCTAAGGCATCGAATACTAAGTCAAGCCCTATGACTACAGTCTCACTAACTTTGAACCAACCGATCAGAGACCTATATCTCCTACCATAGAGAGCTTCGAACGGAGCTATATGAATACTGGAGTGATAGCTGTTATTGTATGCGAACTCAATCAAAGGAAAGTGGTCATCCCAGCTTCCCTTGAAATCAATTGCACACGCCCTTAGCATATCTTCTAGAGTATGAATGGTCCTTTCTGCTTAACCATCTGTCTGAGGATGAAATGCTGTACTGAGATAAACTTGGGTACCAAGACCCTTTTGGAATGCTTTCCAGAAGTGAGAGATGAAATGAGTACCTCTGTCTGAGATGATAGAAAGTGGAACACTATGTAATCTGAACAACTCCTTGATATAGAGTTTGGCTTAATCCTCGGCTGAGTAATAGGTACGAATTGGAAGGAAATGAGCTGACTTGGTCATTCTGTCTACAATAACCCAAACTGAATCATGCTAATGACGTGTTCTAGGAAAATCCATTATGAAGTCCATGTTCACTTCTTCCCACTTCCAAGTAGGAATAGTGAACTCCTGCATGGAACCACTAGGTTTTTGATGCTCTATCTTAACCTACTGACATGTAAAGCACTTATCCACAAACTCTACAACATCCCTCTTCATCCCACTCCACCAATAGATCTCCCGTAAGTCACGGTACATCTTAGTGGCCCCTGGATGAATAGAGTATTGTGCACCATGTACTTCTACGATAATTCGATGCCTCAAGTCATCTTCACTGGGAACACAGAAACGGCCCTGACAATGAAGAAAACCATCTCCCCCTTGGGAGAAAACCTCTACTTCCTGACTCTAAACTGACTCTTTTAGCTTGACAAGGCCAGGATCCGTGTCTTGCTTCTCTTTCACCTCGAAAACTAGGGATGACTCTGAACTACTCTGAGTAGTCGACTAAGCAAAGGCCTAGTCTGGAAAGCTGATAAATCTCCTGAGGTAATTTCTTCTTACTATCCTTAACATGGGAAACACTACCCATGGACAGTCTACTGAGTGTGTCGGCCACTACATTGGCCTTGCCAGGATGATAAAGGACACTCATGTCATAATCCTTCAAGAGCTCTAACCATCTTCTCTGACGAAGATTAACATCTTTCTGGGAAAAGACATACTGAAGGCTCTTATGATTTGTGAAGACGTCTATATGAACACCGTATATATAATGCCTCCAAATCTTTAAGGCAAAGACAACTGCTGCTAACTCAAGGTCATGAGTAGGATAATTTTTCTCATGGGGTTTTAACTGTCTGGAGGCGTAGGCTATGAATCTACCATGCTGCATGAGGACACAACCTAAAACTACTCTGGATGCATCACAATATACTACGAATCCATCAAAAACCATCGGGAAGTGCTAAAACTGGAGCTGAGGTGAGTCGAGTCTTCAAATCTTGAAAACTCTTCTCACAAGGTTCTTACCACTGAAACTTGACCTTCTTCTGAGTCAATCTACACATAGGAGATGTAATAGAAGAAAATCCCTCGAAAAACCATCGATAATAGCCAGCCAAACCCAAAAAACTCCTAATATCTGATGGAGAGACAAAGCGAGGCTAGTTTCTTTCTGCTTTGGTTTTCTGAGGGTATACTCTAATGCCATCACCGAAAATAATATAGCCAAGGAATTCTACTAATCTTAGCCAAAATTCACACTTATTGAACTTGGCAAACAACTGGTGATCCCTAAGAGTCTAAAAAACAATTATGAGATGGTCTGAATGATCACGCTCTATGTGAGAATAGACCAGAATATCATCTATGAATACTATGACGAATGTTTCCAAGTATTGCTTGAACAGCCGGTTCATCAAGTCCATGAAAGCTGTAGGGGCATTGGTAAGACCAAAGGACATGACTAGAAATTCATAGTGACTATACCAAGTACGAAAAGCTATCTTCGGAATGTCATATCCTCTAACTCTGAGCTGATGATAGCCTAATCTGAGGTCTATCTTGGAGAAATAACTGGCACCCTGAAGTTGGTCAAATAAGTCGTCTATCTTAGGAAGTGGATTTCTATTCTTGATTGTGACTTTGTTGAGCTGACGATAATTAATACATATTCTCAGAGAACCGTCTTTCTTATGCATGAATAAGACTGGTACACCCCATGGGGATACATTGGGCCTGATGAATCCCTTATCTAAGAGATCCTTCAACTGATCTTTCAGTTCCTTGAGTTCTGCTGGTGCCATTCTATATGGCAAAATAGAAATAGGCCGAGTATCTGGGAGAAGGTTTATGCCAAAGTCTATTTCCCATTTGATAGGAATGCTTGGAAGATCTTCAGGAAAGATGTCTTCATATTCATTAACCACTGGGACTGATTTGAGACTTGCAGATTCAGAACTGGAATCCTTAAAATACATGAGATGATACACCCCCCCTTAGAAATCATTTTCCTTTCTCGAAGGTAGGAAGTAAGCTGACCCCTGAAAGATGAACTAATAGCCTTCCACTCTAGAATGGGCTTATTCAGGAACTAAAACTAAACTATCCTATTTCTGCATTTGACTATGGAATAGCAGGATTAAATCCAATTCATGCCAAGAATGATATCAAAATCAATCATCTCTAACTAAACTAAATTTGGTGATGTGGATTTCTGAAATATCATAACTAGGCAGTTTCTGTATACCCGCTAAGCTGTGATGGTTTTACCCACTAGGGTAAAGACCGAAAAGGGCTTTGCTAAAATTTTGGGACTGATTTTGAAATTGCCTGCTATGTATGGAGTGACAAAAGATAAGGATGCACTTGGGTCTAGCAAAGCATAAACATAAACATGGAAAATCTTTAACGTACCAGTAACGACATCAGGAGAATTTTCCTAATCCTGTCGGGTATGAAGATCATAGAGTCTGTTTCGGCACTGCCCACTAGTAGCACTGGAAGTGGCACCCTACAGGTTCGGGCAACTAGGCTGAGCTGTGGAACAATTTTGCTGACCCTGAGGACCTAGATTAGGACAGTCCCTAACTCTGTGGCCTGGCTTGCCACAACCAAAACAAATGCCTTGACCCATTTTACACACACCCTGATGGTGCTTACCACAGGTCTGACATTGAGGATAAGTGCGGGCACTGCTAACACTACTCTGAGATTTAAAGCCTGGTGCTCTGTCTCTGTTGCCTTCCCTGAACTTTGGCACTAGGGCACTAGCGAAGGAAGGGGATGGAACTGCTGCCTTATGATAAAACTGCAAATGATTTTATCCCTCTAATTTGGGCTGACCAAAACTGAAACTGCCTACTTTTGCTCTCTTGTTCTGTCTCTCCCTAGTGTTAACCTTCTGCTCCTCTATATGTTGAGCGTGGTTCATGAGCCTGGCTAAAGTTATATCACTGTTTAGTATCATAGACCTACACTCATTTACCATGCTATCATTCATCCCTGACACCAACTTGTTCATCTTAGCCCTGTTGTCTGCAACCACATGAGGGGTATATCTGGCTAGCTGAGTAAATCTAAGAGAATACTCTCTAACTATCATATTTCCCTGTCTGATATTGATAAACTCAAGAACTTTGGCCTCTCTCAGATTTTGGGGAAAGAATCTATCTAAGAAAGCCGTGACAAATTCTTCCCACTCAACAGGACCTGCATCCCTTAACATTTCTGCTAACCACTGCTTGTACTAAGTGTGAGCGACATCCTGTAATTGGTATGCGGCTAACTGGGCACTCTGAGAAGAAGTGACTCCCATGATATCAATGACTTTCTGGACTTGGTCAATGAATTCCTGAGGATCCTTATTTGGCTTAGACCCAAAGAAGGATGGAGGGTTCATTCGGGTGAAGTCCCGAATCCTAGATGCTACTGAATTGGCCACTGGGTTGGCCAAAACTACTGCTGGTCATTCATTCTGGGCAGCTACAGACTGAGCAAGAGCCATAAATGCAGTCCTGAACTTCGCATGAGAAATATGTTCACCCAAAGGATCTTTGGGAAGAAGAGCTGGCTGATTTCTTCTCTTTGGAGGCATGTTTCTAAAATAACAGAAAAGCGGATTAGACAGAGAGATTAACTTGAAATTATGCTTACTAGCATGACAAAAATGCTGAACAAAGGGGATTGTTCCTAAAATATCTCATAGCCTTCTGTACATAAATGTGGTACGCAACACACCCATGCACAAGACTCTACTAGATACGGCTTTCATAATTCCTAGGACTCTATTAAACCTTAGGCTCTGATGCCAAGTTTGTAATGCCCCAATTTTTTGAACCAAAATGCTATACGATGCTTATGACCCCGAGGGACCACAAGCTAACCCATGACTGATATCTGTACCTGTAGACTGCAATTCATGACATAATAATGTGGAAATCATGCACAATAGTCCATAAGGTTCAACTGAAATAATATAACATCCATATGGGCGAAAAAACCCAAAGCAACTGAAATTGAATCTGAAAGCTAAATCTGAGCATAAATTCGAAAGCCTCTAAGTACTATCTGAAATAAAAAGTTGAAGGAACATGTCTCCAACTAACTCCGTAAAACTAAACTGAAGAAATAAATGAATAAATCAAATAATGTTGTCCTCGAATGAAGAGGACTCACTGTAACTCCGTATGCTAAATATGACTGCTACTGCTGGTCTGGGACTCGTGCCTTGAAACCTATGGTGTAATATGAAAAGAAAGCACCATAACACAAATGCATCAGTACAACTAGAGTACTGAGTATACGAGTGAGGTAGGCTAATACAAGGGTTTACGTGCATGAATAATACTACTGACTGACTAATATGAATGTAAGAGTACAAATATACATATATAGTAACTAAGATCATGAGTACGTGATAGCTAAATCTGTACGCTAATACATGTCTGGAACCGTAGTTCTGATAACATAGATGACTATATCTGACAATCCTGAATCTGGTTGAACTCTCTGAGTTCTGTGATATAACTGAATTTGACCGTATCTAACAATCCTGGTATACTAATATCTAAAGAACTGTCTGAGTTCTTTTACCGAGACTGATATTGAAACTATGGGAGGTAGTTGTTTAACCGACATGCCCCATTATGCCATTATGGCTAAGATGGGGTCCAATCTCTGCCTTGACTGGAAGGGTGTCAATACCGCGCCACTGGTAAGGAAAACATGTGAGCAACCCTTATATAATAAGCAACTCTAGTGAGAATGGTGGGAACCCTCATATAACAGGTTAAGCCACCTCATCTACCCTCATATAACAGGCTGTGATGTCTCAAACTATGCTAGCTACATAGTTCTAAAACATAAGGATAACTGCTAAGAATCACACCCTTATATATTGGTGAGTTCCCATCCATGGGTTCACTCGGTGCTAACTCCTACTCTCACCTGAAGAGACTAAACATGATTCAATTGACTGTACATTGACAGATTAACTGACTTTCATTGACTGACGAAGCAGTACTATTATCTGAGAGTTAACTGAGATTATGAGATTTCTTAGGTTTCCTGAGTCACATGACTGACTGAGTTCTATAGATTATAGCTTGACTGAGATTATCATGACAAAATGACATGGCTCTAGGCACACAACTATGTTTTTTAGGTACGAATACCCCCAGGACTCGATAAAAGGAAACTGACACACATGACATGACTTGATCACAAGATTAGAGTCCACAATTCACTATATCATAAGTAGGAGATAGTATACTTCATGTATTTAATCAACACCTCAAACATGGTAGGGAAAGCATGGATATAATTTGCACAAAATTCATATTTCCATCATCATACATACTTGATGCCATCACCATAAGAATATGTAAATAGCATGGGCATTCATATTGAAGTGTATCGCTAACATGGACTTGTCATTTAGATATCATGAAATTAGGTAAATATGAACTTCTAACATCTTAGGCATTTTATCAAACACCTTACATGCATTCTTTAAGGCATAGGTGGATTTCATACTTGCATTAGTTCAACCCACCCAAAGTTCATGATTTTCAACCAACAATCATATATATTCCATGAAAAACATCCTTAGATATCATCTTGATACTTGAACAACAATCATCAATGTGTACATGCTTATATCACCACAAAAGTTTATGAAATAACATTTAAAAGCATGGTTCTTGAACTCTATGAACGAATTGAATCAATAGATGAAGACTACCAATGCCTTAAAGCTTGATCTTGAAAGAGATCTAATGTTTCTGAAGATTCTTGAATAAATCCTTAGGCTTACCCTTGATTTTTCTTGACTAGGGTTTAACCCCTTTGGGAAAGAATGCTCTTGTTCTTGAGGAGATGATCTTGAGAGAAAATCCTAATTTTATGGTTAAAAGTGTAAGAGAGGGTTTTAAAGATGTTTTAACTAAAGAGAATGGAAGATAATACGTTCCTTGAGGGTTATAAGTCATGGGAAGTGAAGGAAAAAGACCAAAATACCCTTATGAAATAAATTTCCAGTTGCTGAAAATCATAGCTAACGACATTTGTGACAAGGCATAAAAAATGTGGTAAGCCAGAAAAAATATCGTCACACAAGAGCTGGGACTGATAGTTTCTGCCTAAGTCTGACGACCTTCGTGGTAAGGCATCACAAATATGGTAATCTACCATGAATATCGTCACACAGGAGTTGGATTCTGCCTTAGGCGGATGACCTTCATGGTAGGGCATCACAAATGTGGTAAGCTACCACGAATGTCATCACACAAGAGTTGGATTCTACCTAAGGCTGACGACCTTCGTGGTAAGGCATCACAGATGTGGTAATCTACCACGAATGTCATCACACAGGAGTTGGATTCTGCCTAAGGCTGACGACTTTCGTGGCAGGGCATCACAAATGTGGTATGCTACCACGAATGTCGTCACACAGTTTCCACCCTGACATGCTGGAGTAAAATAGGAATAACTTTTTGTTTCGATATTGAATTTAGGCGAAATTGGTATCGTTCGAAAGATAATTTAATTATATATCGGTTGATTGGTCATAAGATAAAAAAATTCCAAGTATAATAAGAGATATGCTCATTTGAATTTGACTATGACAATATCTTTCTCAAGAATTCGATTGGTGAGGAATGTTTTGATTTGTCTGATAGTTGGGAATTATTTGAAGCCTTAATATACATCTAACCTACTCATAAAACTATTAAATAACCATTATGTACTATGCATGATCTTGGTACATGGCTCTAATATTGGTTTTAATTTTTCGGGGTATTACATCTTATAGTTCCATTTGCATTCTATAGGTTGCTTGTCTCTTGGAAGATCAACTACCTTTCAAGTATTGTTGCCTTCAAGTGTAGAAACCTCATATTGCATAGCTTTTACCCATCTGGGATCTTTCATGACTTATACATAAGAGTTAGGCTCCACAAGATTAAAAAAATGAGATAAGTAATATTGATACATAGCATATATATTATTATAAGAGGCATAATTAGAGATAGGGTATAAAATAGTCACTGATAGTTAATGACACAAAATCTTTCATCTATCCAGGTAGATTTGAACCCCTGGTAGATTTTCTTTGTTCATGTTGAGCAACTATTTTTAGTCTAGTTGTCATCCTTGTCATGACAGGATATAACACAGGATTTTCTGCAGCTTGTTGTCTGGTAATTAATTGGATTGCTCTTCTTAGTATAGTAGAAAGAACTGGCATTTGTACAGGTTAATCCTGTGCAGTGTGTTTTACAGGTTGATCATGTATAGTACTTGATTGATCTTCAATGTTGTTACTTGTGGTTTGTAGTTGAAGGTCAGGACTAGGTTATGTGTTAGTCACATTAATAGTATCAATTGTCTTAACTTCTGGATCATATGGAGGAAATAGATACTTTGGAGGTTTAGTTAGATCAGTCATGAATGGAAATGTATCTTCTCTAAACTCAACATCCCTATTCATAAAGATTTTTTTTAGGAAGGTCAAAGAGAATGTAACCCTTCTTTGTCTTGACACCCAAATGGCTCTCTATGCCTAAAATTAACACATTTAGATTTCTTGTTCGTAAAAGTGCATTAAATGGAATTTTTTTTTACATTTTTGTTACATTTTTTAACAAATTATTGATAATCATTATAATTTTAGGATATTTTGTCAATTTATGGTCATATTTTAGTTTTACATAATTTATTGATAATTTTAATTTTGTAAATTGTAGGATTTTTATTAGGTTATTATCATTTTACTATTTTTGCACAGTCGTCTGCATACATACATAACATAATAGTATATACTTTTTACATATTATAATTTTATCTGTTTACATTTTTTATGTAGTTATATATCGATATTTATATTTGTGTACCTTATGTAATACAGTCTACAGAGATAATGTCGACTTATTTTAATACATAGAGCAACAAATCAATCAAGTCAAGGTCTCGTCACTTTTAAAAGATGACACTTGACTTTATTTCACCTACTATCCAAAATTAAAGAATTTGTTGGAAAAAGAAGTAGATTTGATGAATCACTTTTTTCTTTTTTTCTTTCTAAATACACGACACAAACACACACAGACATGCACAAATACATACACTTGATAAAATTTAGATTTCTCTCTCTCTCTCTCTAAATCTAATGCCCCTTTATCCCTCCTCTTCTCTTTCTCTTTCTATAACCAACCCCACTCCTTCACCTAATACTGCCTCCAGCACCGGAGTTGACTGTCGGACAACCAACATTTCCAAAATAGTCCAACATTAGAGCTCCACCGGCGAAAACAAACTCATCGCCACCCAAGCCATCTTTACTGCCTCCCCGGCAGCCCAACACTACCATCACCGAACAGCGGGACAACCTCCTCTACCACTAGCGCTGCCTCCTTTCCCTTCTTTTCCCATCACCTACCTTTACTCTCCATCCATCTATCTCCCCTCCAACCGCCTCCAGCTGTACCACTACCCACCTCAGGCCGCCCCTCCTTCCTCTTCCCATTTTCTCTTCTATCGGAACTAGATTTAATCACCAGATGACCGAAAATCACCTAAACACCACCAAACTAGTCCAGATCTATCAGAGTTACATATTTTTTGACGTTGCTCCGGTGAAAATCCGTTGAAGCAATGTCATGAGGACTATAATGTCATGAGGGCTATAATTTCGGCTTCTATCTATGTTTTTTATTAGTTTGATTGTTATTGTTTTTTTTATGTTAGTCTATTATCTAAGAAGAGTTGGCCGGAGTTAGTCGTATTTCGGTGAAGCTCCATTAAAGTCGACACTATTTTCACTTTTCTTTTTTCATGATTTTGTTGATTGCATTTATTTATTTATTTATTTATTTTCTTTGCTAAGTTTCGCATACTGTTAATATTAAATTATTGCTATGGTTTTATTTATGTTTTGGCTATCTCCATCATTAATTTGTCGGTGCTACATTCTGTTGTTGTTTACTGACTTATCTGTTAATGTAGGGTTGATTTTGTCCAAAAATTTACTTTCAAAATACTTCTGCTTTGCTACTGTTTAGCTAATTTTGGACTATTTTGAATATTTTTTATTTCCGTTGTTTTGTCATTTATTACACTGGTAACGAACACATACTATGCTATTGTCCAATGAAGGAATTTTTTGTCAATTTTTGAGGCCTCCGCGAATAAAAAGACGGACATTACGTATATAAGTACGTAAAAAAATAAATTCGGGCGATGGCGAAGTTTTTATAACAACGCAAAAGGTTTTATGATTCTTATATTTGCAAGGCGATTTAGGACGGCCAATAAGTTGAGAAACCACTTCGTAGCCATGGCGTACCTAAAATCTTATCTAAGCCCACACTTTTTAAGGAAAATTATATCTTTTTATACAAATATACATACTTTCTCAATTTATTGATTATTTATTTGTTACTAACATTTTTACTATAAGTGTTTATACAGGTTATTGAGAATATTTGTCGGAAATGGCATTCAAAGAAACTTTAGATTTTGTGTTTGTATTTTTATATTCTTACACGTGTACAAATAGCAATTATAATGAAAACTTTATTTTTGGGGCGTTGGGCGGGAATGCTTTTACTTATACAAATATTCATTGCATGTTTAGGTAAATTGAGTCCATTAACATTTTATATTAAATTGATTCACATATTTAATCAAATAATTCACACTTTTACACTAAAAAGTATTACGTAATCTTTTTCTTTAAAACAAAATTTTCTTTATTCAAATCTTGTCTTTTCTTTACATACATATACTTATATACTTTTGTTTATATATATTTTTATGAAAGCATACACATTATATTATTTCAATACATATGTTATATTTTTATTTACATATATTGATTTTTTATTTTTTTCTTTAATATATCTAAGTCTGGCCGAGAACCACATTTGTGTATTCTAGAGGGTGCTTAACCCCTTCCTTTAGAAATAACTTGAGCCCTTACCTGGAATTTAAAATGGCTTTGCAGATTAAATAAAGTCTTACTTGTTAAACAAATAATAAGTTTCCTATTTTTCTTAAAAATTAGGTGGCAACTCTGTATAAAATCATTTCTTTTTGAGTTCATAATGTTGTGCTTGTTTTGACCTTAGGTAAAAATCGGGTATAACACTTTGGTTTTGAATAGCCCATATGAACTGCCTTTCTAGATCTAGACATTTGCTTGTCTGATTCATTGATAACTTTATCATAACATAGACACCCTAATACCTTCAGATGCTCCAATAAAGGTATTTTATTGTACATCTTCTCATAAGGTGTCATATAGCCTAACACAAAAGATGAAAACCTATTAATCAAGCATGTTGTTGCTTGTACATAATAACCCCAAAATTTTAAAGTTATATTAGCTTTAAACCTTAGAGATCTTGTCACCTCCAAAAAGGTGTCTGTGTTTTTTCTTAGCCACACTATTTTGTTGGGGTGTATATAAGCAGGAGGTATGATTTTTACACCTAAGTATGCAAACAAATCAATACATAATTTGTTAACAAATTTAGTTCCATTATTTGTTCTAATGACTTTAACACATGTGTCAAATTGATTATACACATCAACTAAGAAATACTTAAGAATAACCACATCATCAAATTTCAGTTTCAGTATAAATATCTATGTCATTCTAGTAAAGTCATCTATAATATTTAAGAATGATTTGTGACTATCACAATTAAGAACTTTGTATGGTCCCGAAAGATCCATATGTAGTAGATCAAAAGGTTTAAATCTAGAGGTAACACTAGTAGGAAATGCTAATCTGACTTGCTTAGCTAGTGGACACACACTACATTTATTGATAATAACATCTAAAGAACCATTTTTACTAGAAAACATTTACATAGTATACTATATGGAACATGTTTAATCCTATTATACCACAGTTAAAGGTCTGGTTTTTCTATTATCTCTACATTAAATACACATTCAGCTACTCTGCTATGTCCTTCTAGTCTTTTCTTATTCCTTTTCTCTGCCGATCTCCTTCACTTTCCCACTCTAAAGATCCTGAAATATACTGAAGTTAGAAAAGAATGTGGCAAAGCAGTTAAGTTGTTTAGTAGCCTATGAAATTGATAATAAATTATATTTAAATTGATGTAAATGAAACATATTTTGTATAGAGCTATTATCAGAGATACTACTAGAACCAGTGTGTGTAACAAGTCACATATCACCATTAGGTAATATGATTTTTTGAGGATGCACTGGCTCATATATTGGTCTTTTATCAAGGATTTCAATGTCTGCAGTCATGTGATTTGTAGCACCTGTGTCAATAATCTACTAATGTTGTTTATTGCATACCAATAAGGCACTACCAATACCTGACATATCAGCTACACTAGTAGAAGACACAATGACTTGATTTTGTTGTTCATTTTACAAAATTGATCATACTATCCAAGTGTACACCTTGGTGTAAACATTCTATTATTTGGTAAGGTTTTTGAAGTCTCATATACACCATGTGATTGAGTCTATTGAGGTTGCATCTACCAGTCTTCAACAACAGGATTATGAGAATTGGAAGCAATTTTTCTCTGCTTAAGTTTGCTATCATATCCATCTCTGAAGTCATTGCGCATTCTTTGGTCTCCATGTTTAGGATGACCTGGTGGCTACCCAACTAGCTTGTAACAATCCATCTTATAGTGGAATTTCATCTTACAATGATCATAGATAACATTAGCATTGTAGGTGGAAACATAGTTTTTTCCCTTTTGATAGCCATCTTGATTTCTAGTTTTAAAGTATGTTGCAACAACTTAAGTTGTATTAGGACTAGCACCAAGAAGTCCTGTGGCATACACAACTTGAGCCACAGGCTTCTGATTTTCATCACTCTTAATCATGGAATAAGCCATGTTAATAATTGGTAATGGTGTCATTAACAAGATTTGATTTCTTGCTTGAGAGTATGAATCATTCAAGCCTATTAAAAATTGGTACAACTTTTTCCTTGAAAGATAAGATAAGAACTCTCTTGATTTTTCACAATTACAAGAAGGAGATGGGAGTAGAGACTCAAACTCTTACCATAAGTCTTTCAACTTAGTAAAATAGAGAGGAATAGATTGAACCTCTTGAGACGTAGTTGCAATTTCTTGATGCAAATTGCAAGTCCTAGATCCATCTGTTTTATCAAATCTTTCTTTAAGATCAACCCATAAATCATAATCACTCAAGGCATTTACTACCCTTCCAAGGAGGTTACTAGACACTGAATTCATCAGCTATGACAATACTATTGCATTAACTCTCTCCCATTGATTAAATAAATTAGTAGAGAAACTCTTTTTTCCAAGAACCATCAACCATCCAAACTTATTTCAACCTAACAATAAAATCCTAATTTTTTTTACTCCACACAACATAGTTTTCACTTCTCTTTAATTGAAATGAAACAAGTAAAGTACCTAATATATCAACAATAGAGAGATACTAGGGATGATTAATATCCAAATTGGTTGATGTAAACTGGAAAGTAGAACTTCAATTGCTAGCTACCATTTCAATCAGTTAGAGAGAATTTGCAGAAAATTTATCAAATTTTGATTTCTTAAATTCAAGAAGCAACACTGATTCAACTGAAAACTAGAATCAAATTCAAGTACTGATTCAATTCTATATATGCTCTGATATCGTAAATATTATCTGTAATAATTTTCAGAATGAAAAAATAAGAATTATAGAAAAGTAGCAGCAAATGATTTGAGAGGAAGAAAGAAGTAAAAGAGAAAGAAGAAGGAAGAATCATTTTATAGTAGTAGTACATAAGAAAGAAGAAGGAAGAATCATTTTATAGTAGTAGTACATAAGAAAGAAGAAGGAAGAATCATAGTAGATGAGTATTGTATTACATTAATTGAATTGTAGTACTAGTACATGATCGACTATATATAGGAGTAGATAGTAAGGTTAACTAAGAAGTGTAGCTAAGTAACTAATTTCAACAGTATAACTAATTTCTTGATACTTGTGATAACTAACTTTCCATCCTTTTATTCTTTGATAGACACTTATTCCTCAATAATCTTGACAGTGTATGTTCAAATCACATGATAGTGAATAAAGGATTTTTAAAAAAACTATAGCTAATTTTAATAGAGTGATATAAGTTTTGGAGACAACTCAAAAGTCAAAGTAATAGTTATTAGTACTATATTCTTTAATGAATCATGTAATATCACTAATGTTTATTTGGTTAAAATCTTAAAGTACAATCTGCTGAGTATGACTCAGTTGTGTGATATTGGTTTAGAAGTTGCATTATTGAAAGTTATGGAAGACAACTTCTTATTAGAAATAGATATAGGAATATGAATGTCCTAGACTCTATCAAATGAATAGAAGGACATATATGTTTTGCCTCCATCTCTAAAGATCCTTGGATTTGACATAGAAAGTTTGGTTATGCAATCATAAGACAAATTGAAAATCTAGCCAAACATGAACTTGTTACTTGTCTTCCAAGGCTTGATTTCAAAAAGACTCACATTTGCGATGCTTATAAACTTGGTAAGAAAACTAGAAATTCCTTTCCTGCTAAAAATACTATCTCTACTACTAAATAATGAATCTACTCTATATGGATCTGTTTGGTTTCACTTGAACTGCAAGCATTGGTGGTAAAATGTATGCCTTTGTAATCATTGATGACTACTCTCGATTTACTTTGGTTATGTTTCTTTCTAAAAAAGATTATACTTTACAGAGTTTTGAAGTTTTCTATGAAAAGGTTCAAAGAGACAGACGTTACTATATCTTTGCTATTGGAAGTTATCATGGAGGAGAATAGAGACAAAGATTTTGAAATATTTTATACAATCAAGGTTACACTTACAACTTTTCCACTCTAAGATCACTTCAACAAAATAGTGTGGTCGAATACAGAATAGAACTCTCCAAGAAATGGCCCAAACCATGATTTATGAATATTATCTACCCAATAAATTTGAGAACAAGTTGTTTGTATTGCATGCCATATATTGGACAAGTGTCTTCAGACCTATTTTGAATAAGACTCCCTATGAGATTTAGAACAACAAGAGACCCAACATTGGGTACTTTCATGCATTTGGATCTAAATGGATTTTTCATAGCGATGGTAAGGACAATATTGGTAAGTTTGATCCATGAAGTGATGAAGATATTTTCATGGGTTACTTTAATTCTAGTAGATCTTATAGAATTTTCAATAAACACACTCTTTGCATCGAAGAATCTGTGCATGATATTTTTTATGGCACTAACCATATTGTAAAGAATGGTAGTTCTGTAAATGATGAGATTAAACAGGTACAAGGAAGTAAATATACTGCCATTAAAGTTGACTCTCCCTCAAAGTCATCTGATGCAGAGACTATCAGACAACAGCTGCTTGAAATGATTTATTCATAGTAAAAATGGTTCCAAATGAATGGAGAAATGAACCTGATTATCCAAAGAAGTTTACTATTAGTGATCCAAAAGAAGGCATAAAGACAAGGACTTCCAGTAAAAGAAATGAAAATGTAGCTCTTATACCTTAACTTGAATCCAAGAAAGTCAATAAGGCTCTAGAAGATGACAGTTGGGTCAAAGCAAAGAAAGAAGAACTTGAGAAATTTAATAAAAATAATGTATGGACTCTTGTTCCAAAACTTGAGAACACCTCAATCATTGGAACTAAGTGGGTTTTCAGAAGCAAATTGTATGAATTAGGTAAGGTAGTCCAAAATAAAGCTCGTCTAGTCACTCAAGGCTACTCACATCAAGAAGGAGTTGACTATGATGAAACACTTACTCCTGTGGCAACGTTAGAATCTATTCAAACGTTGCTTACTTATGCATCTCATAAAGCCTTTAAACTATTTCAAATGGATGTCAAAAGTGCTTTCTTAAATGGTTTTATTGATGAACAAGTATTTGTAAACAATTTCCTAGATTTGAAAATATTTGAATTTCCCGATCATGTTTTTAAACTTTCTAAAGCTCTTTATGATCTAAAATAATCTCTTCAAGTATGGTATAATAGATCGACCAACTTTTTAACAAATCATGACTTTTCTAGAGACAAAATTAATATGACTCTTTTATATTAAAAGAACTTTCTCTGAAAATCTTATTATTCAAATTTGTGTTGATGACATTATTTTTAGAAGAACAAATGCTCAAATGTGCAAGGACTTTGCTGAGTTAATGCAAAGTGAATTCAAGCATGATGAGTCAGTTCACATTCTTTTTGGAATTGCAAATTTACTAGTCAACTAAAGGGACCTTTATTTGTCAAACTAAGTATGCTAAAGAATTTATAAAAAATTTTAATATGAAGGGTGCCAAATCCTCTAGCACTCCTATGAGTTCCACATGTATTTTTATGTCTAATGATGATAGTAAGTATGTTGATGAATCTGGATACCGTGGCATGATTGACTTCTTACTCTATCTTACTGTTAGTTGACCAAATATTTTATTTAATTTCTATAAATTCACAAGATTTTAGTCAGCTCCTAAGGAATCACACTTGACCGCAGTCAAACGCATTATTAGATATCTAATTGAAACTATATCTCTTGGTATTTTGTATCCTAAGACAAATGATTTTAAACTAAATAAATTTTCATATGGAGATTATGCAGGTGACAAGAATGACAGAATATGCACTAGTGACACTTGCCAACTTATGGAAAATTCTCTCATATCATTAAAAAGAAAGAAAAATCTATGTTTCTCTATCAACTAATGAGTCTGAATATATTTTTATTCAATTATGTGCACAAATTCTCTGGATGTCTCATCAACTCCATGATTATGATGTATTTGTCAAATTTGTAAAAAATTTCTGTGATAACTCTAGTGTTATTTGTCTGTCTAAAAATCTTGTGAATTATCTAGGGATAAACATATTGATATTAAAAATTATTTTATTAGAGATCATATTTTAAAAAAAGACATTGATATATCTTTTGTTAGCACTGATTTTCAACTAGTAGATATTTTCACCAAGCCCTTGATAGAAGAAAGATTTTGCTTTCTTCAAAAATCTCTTGATATTATTGCAAAACCTTTTCAAAAGTGCTATTTTCCTTTTTAGTGTGATGATTTTTTTTGTACGCATATGTTCCCTTATTAATATATTTATTTGATTGATGTACTTGTATTCATTAGTTTTTCTTTTCCCCCTAACACAATGTACCATGTTAAGTAATTGTGGCACCCTCCCGTCTTTCTAAGCGAACTTTCCTTTCTACCATGTTTTCATCTTCTGCTCTCTCCCTATATTTTTTGAGCTTTTAACTCTATCTTCATTATTTCTCTATTTGTTCCGTTTCTCCATCACTTCTTCATGGCTAAAGCCTCTAAAAATTCCTTCATGGGAAATAGAAAAAGCTTTTGATTCAAAGAAAAAGGAAAGACCTCTTATTCGGTCCCTCTCATTTTTTATTTCTCTGACCAAAATCTCTCGCAAGTGTCATTTAAATCCTCTCGCTCTTTGATAGGTAAACGTCTTTTACTCTGGATGACTCTGAGTGTTCCAAGAAGAAAGTGAAGTTTGATTTTGATTGTTCTCTAAATGTTAAAACTGACTTTTGGAAACCTTCAAACGAATCTCTCTTCCACTCTATGAAGAAACACTTTTTTATGGTATAATCATGAGTCTAGACCTTCTTGATAAACTCCATTGCCCTATTAAATATTTGTTTATTTTTGAAGGATGGGAAATATTTCTCTTCTACTCTTAAGCATGCGTATGAACCTCTCATTCATTTGTTTATGCAATTCTTTGATCTATTAGATCTAGTAAATTGGAAACTCTTGTTATGGGTAAGCAAATTTTTCTTAACTATGTTGTGTTTGATGTTATTTTTTATATTAACTGCTCTGAGTTTGATACATCCTCTAAGAATCATTGGCCCTCTGATTTTGATGTTACCTTTGAACTAGCTAAATGTTTTATTGCTCTTGAGAATTCTAACTCTCTTCTCTTTTCTCTTGGTCCCTAAAATTTGTCTTTTGAAAATCATGTTATTACTCACATAGTTGCTACAACTCTTCTTCCTCATGTTGGGTTACTTATACCTTATCTCAAATTGATACTCTCCTCCATATATTGCATCTTAGCATAAAATTATGCGCTTCTCCTTCATCATCAACTATATAATTGAAGCATCACTTGACCCCTCCAGTTTGCCTTGTGGGTTGATCATAACTCATATCTTGAAGGCTAGCAACATTTCTTTTGATAGTGTCCCTTATGTCTTAGTGAAGCTGTGTTAAACTCTAAAACTCTAAAGCCTTTGGATGTTTGGGATATGTCTTTTTTTATGATGTCTGGGTGCCTAGGACTGAAATGCTCTACTAGCACTCCCTCCTTTCCAAAATCAAAGCATCTTCTCTTACTCTGGCAGGTTCTCCTTCTCTTGATATTTTCCTTCATCTTAATATATGTTGACTCTAAGCTCGATGTTATCATGGATCTTTTTTTTTTTAAAACACTTTCAAATTGACAAAATCAAGGATGTTATCAAAGAAGTAGGAACTATTATTGTCCAGCTTAGAGTACGACTACATCAAGTGTTGAAGGAAGCAACTAAAATTGCCACCAAAATTCAGGCTAGAACGAACACTCCTTCAGCTACCATCTCAACTCAGTTCTCAAATCTAAAGGATGCTACTGCTCAGACCTTCGCATATTTCTTTCATTGATTCGAACACCCCCAATCCTACTAATTAATTAGACTATGATGAATTTTCTGTGTAACTGGGCCTAAGCCTATAAATGGTCTATTTATTTGGTCTTTATCCTAGTCTTTTTTAGTTGCTACTTCTTTTTTTTTTATTGATGTCAAAGGGGGAGAGGTGTGTACTTATTATTATAATAGGTCAAGTCAACCAGTATGAACTCAAGGGGCGCTACTATTCAAAAAGTCATCTAAATAGGGGGAGATCAAAGTGAAGCTGGTTGCATCACTTGTGAAAGAGAAACCGTTTTACAATATTATTTCTTTTATTTTGGCACCCATAAAAAAAGGGAGATATTGATAACATCTAATTTTAATCGATGATTTTCTTACAGGAATTAAGGGAAAAATAATCAAGACTCTTGGTTAATTGTATTGAAACAAAAAGGAGTATCAACTTCTAAAGGAAAAAGAAGTCAACCTTTCTCAGCATTTAATGCAGCATCTCCAGCAAAGGAAGAGAATATCACTTCCTATTTTATTATGCATTATTCCACGAGAGAATATCACTTCCTATTTTATTATGCATTATTCCACGTCTACTTTAGGGTTTTTGATTTATTTTTGTAGACTTAATTATCTTGAAAATAGTATCCTATTTATCCCATTTCCACAACAACAACAACAAACCCAGTGTATTCCCACCTAGTGGGGTCTGGGGGGGGTAAGATGTACGCAGTCCATACCTCTACCTCTAAAGAAGTAGAAAGGCTGTTTCCGATAGACCCCCGGCTCAAGATACGAGATACCACACAAATACATAGTAAAGCACAGAACAAGATTTCATAACATAAATACGGCACCCATAAGTAATAAAAAATAGAGAAAAGCACACAGATTCATAATAAAACATGGAACAAGGTATCATAACAAGAATAATACCCCCACTAAGTAATTCCCTACACTAGCGACACAAACTGGCCCTAGCCTCTTGCCTAATTCGCATCCTCCAGATCTTCCTATCTAGGGTCATGTCCTCGGTGAGCTGTAACTGCTCCATCTCCCGCCTAATCACCTCACCCCAGTACTTCTTCATCCTACCCCTACCCCACCTAAAACCATCCAACGCTAGCCTCTCATACCTACAAACCGGGGCATCCATGCCCCTCCTCATCACGTGTCTGAACCATCTCAATCGGACTTCCCGCATCTTATACTCCACTGGAGTCACACCAACCTTCTCCATGATAGTCTCATTCCGAACTCTAACCCCTATAGTCAGCCCACACATCCAACTCAACATCCACATTTCTGCCACCTTCATTTTTTGGATGTGGGAGTTCTTAAATAGCCAACACTCCGCTCCATACAACATGGCCGGACGGACTGCCACCCTGTAGAATTTGCCTTTAAGCTTGGGTGACACCTTATTATCACACAACACCCCCGACGCGAGCTTTCACTTCATCCATCCCGCCCCAATACGGTGCGAGACATCCTCGTTAATCTCACCGTTACCCTGGATCACAGACCCGAGATACTTGAAACTATCCCTCTTACATACCTCCTATGATTCCAACTTCACTACCACCTCATTTTCCAGCCTCACGTAATTAAACTTGCATTCCAAATACTCTGTCTTGCTTCTGCTCAACCTGAACCCTTTAGACTCAAGAGTTTGTCTCCACATCTCTAATTTGTCATTCACACTCCCTCACGTCTCATCAATCAAAACTACATCATCTGTAAAAAGCATACACCAAGGCACCTCCCCTTGAATACGCCGCGTCAACACATCCATCACCAAAGCAAACAAAAAGGGACTAAAAGTAGATCCCTGATGCAATCCTGTCAAGACAGTGAAATGCTCTGAGTCTCCTCTCGCCGCCCTCACCTGAGTTTTCACTCCATCATACACGTCCCATTTCTAAGAAGGAAAATTTTTGGGTTGCCTTATGTCTTACAACGGATAGTAGTAGTCCAATCACTACTATTTAAAGCATTAAAAGATAAAGGAAGAGATATATTTTTTGTCTCAACCTTCTCAAGTTCTTTGCTCTACTTTATTCAAGCATTGTATTCTCTTGAGGTTTACTGTGTATTCAAAAAAAATAGAGAAGAAAAATACATAGTTGGTGAGACATGTATTAAAATTGAGAAAGAAAGAAAAAGAGTATGAGTCATGGCCAAAACACTTGACTTAATCCTTGTACTTTGATAGATTCATAAAGAACTTGTAGAATCCCTTGCAACCCAAGGAGACTGGAGTAAGGGCTATTAGAGGTTCCAATCAGTATAAAACATCTGGTGTCATTTCTTTTCAACACTTTATTCTTTGATATTTACTTTATTTCTTCAACAATGGACTATCTGTCTAAGTTTATCGACTGTTAATTCAAACAGGAGAAATTCAACCCCCTTTCTACTTTCAATTATCAGCCTAGTAATTGCACTATCTGGTAATTGCAATGACCTATATGTTTGTCACATTGCAACTACAGTGTAATTATAGTTGTACTATTTGGTTGCGTAAGTGTAACTATATTGTTGTATTAAATTTTTAAAATAAAAGTTAGTTATCAAAAACTAAAAAAAAAATTATATATTATATACATATTGTCTTTCAAAATATATTAATTAATAAATACATGTTCTTGTAAAAAAGTAATTCATTTATATTTTTCAAACTAGTACATTTTAATTAAATTAATCATAAAGTACATGATTTTAGGAACATCGTGAAATACAAGTTTGACGAAAAAAGATTAATTTTATCAATAAAATGTCATAAAATTATTAAAACATTTGACAAAAGATGATTTATCAATTCTTACTAAAAATGAATGACTTGCAATGAGAAATATCAAGTCAATACTAGAAAAAATAAATAAATCGAAAGTGAAAGTATAACATAAGTTCAAAATTCAAAAAAATAAATAATACTCTTATGTTGTAATACCCCAGAATTCTCAAGCTCTAGATCCATCAGAATATAGGCCATTAATTTAGTGTTCCAACGCCACAAGTCTCGCCTCAATCTGATATTATGCAAAAGTTTATACAAATTTTTCCTGAAGTATCATTCAGCTGCCATTGTCTACGACTCACGTGATGACCCGTAGCCAGACGTAATGAGTCGTTACGAGGAGTCTTTGCCACAGCAGTAAGGATCCTCTTATATCCCAATGATAACGACCACATCCTACGACTCGTCACTAGTGACAACGAGTTGTTAGGAAGGACTCATTATCACAATAGTGTAGACCAAAAAACCCAGTCTCAGACTACGACTTTACCTAACGACTCATAATCAATCATGATGAGTCATTAGGAGGGGAGTCATAGTCATAACAAAAAGGACCCAAGACCTCAGGATTTTAAGTTATGACTCAGACTACGACTCGTGATCAATCAAAATGAGTCGTGAGGTAAGTTGTAATGACTGGGAGCGAGATTTCCTGCACAATTTCTCAAGGATTTTTAATTCTTTTCCCACTCTTTTAAAATCCAAACCCAAGTTTTTTGGGCTATCCAAAGGGTGGTATAAAACACCCAAAATCCCTAAATTCATGATTACGTCATAATTCCATCTAAAGAAACCAAAAAGGGAAAGTTTCCATTCTCTCCAAGGCAACAAGGGTTCTTCAAGTTCAAGCTTAATTTTCAAGAATTTCTCTAAGCAATTTTCCTTCAGGTATATTAGATTTCATCAGTGGGTCCTTTCTACCCACTGAGTCCCAAGAACTTTCTAAATTCATAAGAACAATTTTTTTCCCTTTAATTGGGTTTCAGGTCAAATATAAATTTCTTAACTCTCTTTAGTTTATGTATATAATCGAACGATGAGTACGTGTTTCCTATTAGATCAGTGGTTTCCCATGTTCAAAATATGACTTTCCCCATTTCATCATGTTGTTGGTTGTGAATTGAGAAATTCTCTTATTATCATGCTCAGTAAATATTATCATGTTCAATTACACTAGTTAGAGTTGGGGGGTTATGAACACCCGATACCTAGGAAATCCATGCATGTAACGCCCTGAGTCTGTACCCTGGATGCTACACCATGCTCACAATCCCAAAGGACCACAAGCTAACCTATGACTGGTATCTGCTACAATAACTATGTAATAAATGCTGTAATGATTGTAAAAATAGGTGGAAACATATGTCATAAGGTTTAAATCTACAAAATTAATCTAAATGCGGTATCAAAATACCAAAATTGAATATAAGTGCTGAAAAATTGAACAACTATCTAAAAAGCCTCTAAACTGTCTGAACTGGGGAGTTGATGGGACAAGCCCCCAACTAACTCCAACTACTAAAATAAACTAAAATATTGAAAATAATAAGCATGTCCTTGAACTATGAGGACTCACCACTACTATAAATGCTAAGAACTATTTAGATCACGCTTATGTTGTTAAATTTAGAATATTAACAAGTTGAGCATATATCAGTTATCAAATTATGTTGAGCATATATCATCTATTAGTATCAGTTTAGTTGGGTGTATTACTTAGAACCGAGCGAACCTAGGGATGAAGGCTCACCCACCAGTTGAGGATTGAGACCTTTAATAGAAGTCCCTAAGTTCCAGAACTACGTTTCCACTGTAGGTTATGAAGGATCACCTACCAGCAGAGGACTGGCACCCTAGTCCTTTGGGAAATCAATTTAGTAGATCCACGCTAACCAGTATTGGTACCCTTGGCAACGTACCAACACCCTTCCAATAGGGGTTATAGTTTGGACCTTAATTAGCATAGATTGGGGCATGCCGATTATATATTAGCTCCCATAATATTCATTTCAGTATTTAGATAATATCAGTTCAGATTTACATGACCAAGTGTTCAGTATTCAGTCATTCAATTACACAGCTTATATTTATACTTGCTCTTGTATTTGATTTTCATGTCCATGCATTCATACTCAGTATATATATATATATATATATATATATATATATATATATATATTATCTAGTCTTCATCTCGCATACTCAATACATTAAAAGGATTGATCACATAGTTTTTGTGCTATATTGTCTCATAATATAGGTGCGGATGCTCAGTACCCAGACCGCTCTTAGCATATTCACAAGCCACTCAGTTGTAGTTTTAGTGAGTCCTCATTAGTCGAGGACTAGTTATCTTATCATCTATTTATTTTAGTACTTTACCTTATTTTAGTTACTCAGAATTAATTAGGGGTTTGTTCGAACAACTCATTAGGTTTAGAGGCTTACAGACAGTTAGATATGTTTTTTTTTCAATTTCGTCTAGTATCTTTAGATAGTATTTATCTTGAATATATCATTGTTCCTTATCATTTTACTTTAGTTAGTTCACGATCAGTATTTTGTTATATTTCCCCAGTATCTATTTACTATGCCAGGCCATGTGTTAGCTTGGGTCACTTGTGACTCTAAGCATCGTGTAAAGATCAGGATATAGTCTCAAGTCTTGACAAACATGGTATTATAGCACACGATTTAAAGTGTCTTAGGTGTCTTAAAGTTGTGTTGAGTAGAGTCTTACTCATGGGTGTGAAGCATGCCACACTTATGAGCGAAAGGCTATAAGATATTTTAGGAAATTTTCTCTTATTTCAGTATTAATGTCATGCGATGGAGTGCAAGATGTTTTAATGTAACACCCCAGAAATACAACCTAGATGCCACATGGTGCTTATAGTCAGAAGTGACTATAAGTTAACTTATGAGTTGGTACCTGTTGTTAGCACTGAATAGTATACTGATAATGAAGACATATGCAAAAAATCAACTTATAAAGCCATAAGGTTTAAGGTTTAAGAAACTAAAAACAATATTGAATCATAGTTTTGAATGCTGGAAACATACTAAAAATACTAATAAAACAACTAATAAATTGACTATCTGTCTGAATAGCTGAAAGCCTCTAAAACTGACTAACTGTGGAGTTGATAGGACAAACCCCCAACTAACTTCGATTGAATAAATGACTGAGCTACTAACATGACTAAATATAAGATAAACCCATACTTTAAGGATGAGGAGTTACCACTGTTGCTGATATTGATAAGTTGATCTGCCTAAGCACGATCAGGAAACTGAGTGTCCAAACCTATGATATTAAATATCATAGCACAAAAAAATGAGTATGTGGTCAGTACTTTGAATGTACTGGTATATGAGATGAGGTTAGGCTGAAATACATGGGTTATATGCATGAGATAATGACTGACTAAATAGCATGAGATAGCTGAGTATAAAATCATGAAAACTAAAAAATCTGAGAATGCGTGACCAAGCATAAAATATGTTTTGATATGGTCTGTAAACTAAAATATTGAAACACTGATAACTGAGTAACTAATAACTGTATGCTATGGTCAAGGAAACCTGAACTGACCTCCATACTGAATACTGAACTGAGGCTGTGAGAGGTATCATCAAATCGACATGCCCTATTTAAGCTGATTGGAGTCCAGCTTGTGACCCTAGTTGGAATGGTGTCAATACTGTGCCATGAGTACTAACAATGGTTGTGTGAATCCACTAAGCTACTGAAGAACTATGGTATTAAGCCTAAACTAATGGGTGATCACTTGGAGGAGTGAAGCCTAAACTGATAGTTGACCCCTAGGAGGTAGTCAAGCCTAAACTGACGGGTGACTCTTCATAACCCACGCTGGCTTTGTGGTTCTGGAATATAGGTACTGCTACTAATGACTTTGCCTAACTGACGGAGAAGCCGTTGTCCTACATTCTCTCAATGCTAAATCCTACTTCCAACTAAAAAACACTGATTTTTGAACTAACTGAGTTTATCTGAGCCAACAACTAAGCAATGACACTAACTGAATGACAAGACTCATGGGTTATCTGAAACCATTATGAAGATTCTGAAAATTGAGTAAACAACTATGTTTTGGGTATTCATAACCCCCACCACTAAATGAAAATAACAATAAAGGCATATAAAAGCTTCAAAATCACAATGGGGAAATCATTCTACAAAATCATTCTCTTTGGAATTTCATCAAACACTTGGAATTCATAGACTTGAACATGGGGATAGTTAAAACATGTTACACTAACATAATTTCAATACTAAAAGGAAAAAGGCATCATTTCCACCCTAAACTATACCTGAAAAGTCTAAGCCACACCTAAACTATACTAGTGACCTATTACACACCTAAACTATAAAAAAGTGAAACTATTACCTCCCCACGACACTCATTCTAAGGCGTGTTGTTTACACTCATTTTAGGCGCGTGAAAAGCAGAAAGGGAAATTAAAAGTAGATTAAAATGCACATGTGTCATTATTCAATTGCATTTTATCAATCAATTATATTTAATTAGTTTTTGATTTATATTTATATAATTTTTATTTTCTTTCTTTACCTTTTAATTTATTTTTTATTTTCATTTTTTACTCTTCATCTCTAACTTCTTTCTTCTTTTCTCATTTCTTCCTCAACTCCATTTCTTATTCCTTACCTTCTCTCAACCTCTATCAATTCATCAGTGAATTCTCAAATTCACTTATCTTTTTATTTTTTACCTCTATTATTACAAGTGGGAAGAAATTTGTTATTATTGATCTATCCTTTTGATTTTGTTTGAACCAAATGTGGGTTACTCAATTTTGGCCCCAACTAGAAGTGCTTAAACAATTTCTGCTTGGAGCAGTAATGGCTTTTGTTTTGTATTAAGTCTTTAAGACATACCTTTACTTAATATAATCCCATCAGTTATCAAAAAAATACGATTTGGATTCGAACCCATAACCCACATTTCAAGATACCCACATTTCAATTTATATTTGATATTTCTCTATGAATCTGGTTATTATTTAGATGAAATTTATTCAATTTTAATTTAAATTAGATTGTGTATTTTTTAAATTTTATAAAATTCTATTATGGGTATCTTGCATTTCATGAGTTCGATTCTGTGTTTCTTGCATTTTACTGAATTATGTTGTGGGTTTCTCGAATTTTGCAAATTGAATTTTAAATTTATTGAATTTTATGAAGTTGAGTTATGAGTTTCTTGCATTTACGAATTGAATTGTAAATTAGTTGAATTTTATTGAACTGAGTTGTGGGTTTCTTGAATTTTCAAGAATTGAGTTTTGTGTTTGCATTTTATGGTCTGGGTTATGATTTGCTCGAATTTTATCGAATTGGTTTGTGGGTTTCTAGAATTTCACAAAAAATGGCGAAGATTATGAAATAGTGAAATGATCGAAGTGATTTTATTTGCCGAATTTGAATTGCTTTGATCTGATCGAATTCGTTTGTTTATCAGTAAATGGGCTTTGCCCAGATTTTAACTAAAAGAAGAAGGATTGAAGGAGATGATATTTTTTAAAATTCACTTTTAAGAAAGAAAGAAAGAAAAAGGATTTAAATTAAAAACAAGAAAGAAAAAAGAAGAATTTATGAAAATAATAAATTTATTATTTTTTTGGATGATGCTGATGTGGCGCTGACGTGGTAGCGTATGTAAAATACCACACCACATGCAAGTGGTGTAATGCTTGGCAGGGTGTAAAAAGTATCACTTTTTTATAGTTAAGGTGTGTAATAGATCACTAGTATAGTTTAGGTGTGGCTTAGACTTTTTGGGTATAGTTTGGGGTGGAAACGATGCCTTTTCCCATACTAAAACCATGGTTTAAGGATGCAATACGCGAAAATCACCATTCAAATGTTTCACAAAAAAAAAATCCAATGAAAACACATGGTAAACATGATTTGAAATCAAGTTTCATAATAGCTTAATGTAGATAATTCATAGAAACATGAAAAAAATCATAACTTTAAACTTGAAAATGGATTCTTGGACTCCTTTGGTGAAAAAGGCTCATGGATGAAAATCACACACACCTTAATTAAAGAATTAGTAAACGTTCTTGGTGATTTCTTGAAGCTTAAGCTTAAATTTTGAAGAGGATAGGGTTTGTTCTTGAGAGAGGATTACTTTCTTTTTGATAGATTTTGTGAAAGAATGATCAATTTTTGCCTTTTGATACCCTAAATCCCGTGTTATGGCTGGGATAGGGTGAGGGAAATGACTCAAATACCCCCCATGGACCCAAACTCATTACAATAAATTGGACTGACCATCACAAAATGCGTTGCACCATGTTGCTCTATCAACATGATAGGCACGTGCCGCTTGCTCCCTACTGATGCAATATCTAATGCCCCGCGACCATATCACTGAGCCTCACTATTTTGATCTTCCAAACAGGGCTCAAACATCATCTAAAAGATCCAAAACTCACCCGGGATGAATTATCAAAAACCCCAATCATGAAACAAATTAAAAATTAATGTCCCATGGTCGGGAAGGTCGAAAATAGAATTATCGAAGTGTAAGGGGATTGGAAATGACTAAGTCTTAACACTTAATGATATTTTCTAAGTCTTGGACCCTTTTAACATGCAATAGTAAGCTAAAATGAGCTAGGATCTTATGGGGTATTGTAGTTAAACTTTCTCTTCTGATTCATTCTCTATCATTTATAGAAAATACCTCCCAGAAGGGTTAATGTAAGAAGGAATAGGGACCAGCTAGCACCAACGTCTATTCTTGACGACCCTCTAAATTAGTAGGCTTTTTATGCAGAATTTAGGGCTGCCTTCATGCTATTATCCCAATCTATGGATGCTCCAAATAACCAATAGTCTGTTTACCCACCTAACCCAGTGGTGAGTACGACAACAACCAAAATATAGGGTTTTATTCGAATAAATCCCTTAACATTCTTTGGATCCAAGTTAGAGGAGGATCCATACGAGTTCTTAGTCAATGTTCAGAAAGTGACAGAGATCAGAGATCATGGGTGCCAGTTTGAGTAAGAGTGCTTATTTGGCTACCTACCAACTGCAGGGGGTGGACCATATTTGTTTTAAGCAGTGGATGGGGGACAGGGGTGTTGAAGCAAGGCCTATAGAGTAGGACGAGTTTTCTACTGCTTTTCTAGATAGGTTCTTCCCACTCAAGTTGAGGGAGGCCAAGTGTTCATCAATTTAAAGCAGGGTAACTTGATTGCGAAAGAGTATTCACTCAAGTTTACTCAGTTGGTGAGATATGCTCTGACTATGGGGGTTGATTCTAAGGCTCGAATAAGCAAATTTATATCGGGTGTCTCAAAAGATATGGTCAAGGAGTACAGGACAACCATGTTGGTTAAGGAGATATATTTTATTAGATTAATGCATGCTCAGCAGATTAGGGAGGGAAATATTAAAATGAAAGAAAGTGAAAATAAGAGGGTCAGAATCGGTAATTTCAATTTTTCTCAACAAAGATAACATAGTGGCAGCCGATCTCAGTTTTGCCAAAAATATTCAGCTCTAGCCCCGTTGTTTTCCAATGATCCAGTGACTAAGTTCAGAAAGGATACCCATGATAGAGATCCAGTCTCTAAGTCCCAAGGTAGTATAAATACTGGTCGTACCAACCTAGTTTGTAGGAGATATGGTAGAAACCACAAAAGAGAGTGTATAGTAGATAGTGACACTTGATTCGAGTGTGGTAATCCAGGGTAAGGAATGAGGAATTATGCAGTGGTTACGCAGATGTGTAAGGATCTTTGTCAGGAAGGTTAGGATAACTCCTCATCAGCTCCAGCAGGTCACCCAACTCAGCAGGGTACAACTTCTAGTTCCACCGGTGGACAATGTCAAAATCAACTTTATGCCTTCCATACTAACAAAATCAAGAGGGTTTACCTAATATAGTTACTGGTACATTTCAGGTCATTCATACTCCTCAGTCGATCTTATAGGATTAGAGATGACCAATTTTGATGTCATTCTTGGCATGGATGGTCTTTACTCTTTCTATGCCTTAGTTGATTATGAGAACAACATAGTCCGTTTCTATTTCCTAATGAGCCAATTATAGAATAGAAGGGTAGTACCTTAGTGCCTACAAGTCGATTTGTCTCCTAAGGCAAGGAAAATGATATCCAAGTGATGCATCTATCATCTAGTTTGAGTCAAGGACTCAAGGTACAAAACCCCGAGTCTCAAGTCAGTTTTGATAGTGAATGAGTTTCCATAAGTATTTCCTGAAGATCTGCCCAGAGTTTTTTTCGAAAGGAAAATTGACTTCAGAATAGTTCTTCTTCTAGATACCCAGCCTATCTTAATTCCACCTTATAGAATGGCTCCAGTTAAGCTTAAGGAGTTGAAAGAGTAGTTAAAAAATCTTCTAGATAAGGGTTTTATTAGGCTTAGTGTTTCCCTGTAGGGTGCCCCAGTTATTTTCGTGTGTACGAAAGATGGGTCTCTAAAAATATGTATTGATTATCACCAGCTAAACAAGGTCACAATCAAGAATAAGTATCCACTCCCCAGGATTGATGGCTTGTTCGACCAACTTCAGGATACAAATTATTTCTCTAAGATAGACCTCAAATCCGGTTATCACCAACTCAATGTTTGAGAATGTGACATCCTGAAGATAGCTTTCAAAACTCGGTATGGTCACTTTGAATTTATAGTTATGTCTTTTGGACTAACAAATGATCTTGCGGCTTTTATGGACTTGGTAAATAGGGTATTTAAGCAGTATCTGGACATGTTCGTTATAGTCTTTAGTGAAGACATTCTTGTCTATTCTCGAACTGAGGATGAGCATGTAGACCATTTGAGGATTGTTTTGCAGACACAAGAATTATCAGTTATTCGCTAAGTTTAGCAAGTGTGAATTTTAGTTGAAGTCAGTAGCCTTCCTTAGTCATATTATTTTCAATGAGGGCATTCGAGTTAACCCTTAATAGACCAAAGCTATAAGGAACTGGCCTATACCCATCTCTCCATCAGATATCAGAAGTTTCCTAGGTTTAGCTAGTTACTATAGATGGTTTGTTGAAATATTCTCTTCTATCGCTTCTATCATGTCTAGACTGACTCAGAAGAAAGTAAAGTTTCAGCGGTTAGATTCTTATGAGAAGACTTTTCAGTAGTTGAATACTCGACTCTCTTCAGCTTCAGTTTTAACTCTACAAGAGGGTTTAAATGGTTTCATAGTGTATTGTAATACTTCTAGGGTTGGTCTTGGTTGTGTTTTAATATAGCGAGGCTAGGTTATTACATATGCCTCTAGGCAACTCAAACCCCATAAGAAGAACTACCTAACTTATGATCTTGAGTTGGCAACAGTTGTTTTTGCCTTAAAATTTTGAAAGTATTACCTTTATGGGGTTTATGTTGATGTGTTTACTGATCACAAGATTTAATAGTATATGTTTATTCAGAAAGACCTAAATTTTCATCAGAGAAGGTGGCTATAATTATTAAAAGACTATGATATGAGTATCTTGTACCATCCAAGTAAGGCCAATGTTATTGTTCAACGCCTTTAGTAGATTGTTTACAAGAAGTGTTGCACATATTGATAACGATAAAAAAGAGTTGGCTCGTGAGGTACATCAGTCTGCCAGGTTAGGGGTTTGGTTTGTTGATTTGATCGAAGGTAGTGTTTGGGTTCGGAATGGTTCATAATCTTACTTGGTTGAAGAGGTAAAGGAAAAGAAATATAGTGATCCTATATTACTTAAGTTAAAGGAGACAGTCCAAAATCAGAAGGTTGAGGTTTTCTCCGAAGGGGGAGATGGTGTTTTTCATTGTCAGGGCAGGTTATGTGTTCTAAATAAAGGTGATTTAAGGCAGCAGATGTTTGCAGAAGCATATGATTCATGATATTCTATTTATCCTAGATCTACTAAGATGTACCGCAATTTGTATGAAGTCTATTGGTGGAATGGTATAAAGAAAGATATAGCAGAATTCATGGTTGTGTCTCCAAATTGCCAGTAGGTTAAGGTTTAGCACTAGAGACCTAGTGGTACTTTCTACGAATTAAGCATACCCACTTGGAAGTGGAAGTGGTGAATATGGATTTTATCACACGATTGCCTCATACGTGTTGTCAGCATGATACTATTTGGATCATTGTGTATCGGATAACCAATTTAGCTCATTTATTTTTGGTTAATACCTCAAACTCAACTGAAGATTATGCTAGACTTTATCTTAGGGAGTTGGTGAAATTGAATGGAGTCCCTTTGACCATCATTTCAGACCGAGGTACCCAGTTTACCTCTCATTTTTGGAAGACTTTCCAGAAAGGTCTTGGTACCCAAGTTCATCTCAGTACAAATTTTCACCGATAGATATATGGTTAAGTAGAGAAGACCATTTAGACTTTAGAGGACATGTTGAGGGCTTGTGTTATAGATTTCAAAGGTAGTTGGGATAATCACTTGCCTCTGATCAAATCTACTGACAATAACCGTTATAACTCTAGTATTCATATGGCCCCATTTGAGGATCTATATGGTAGGAGATACAGATCTCCTGTTAGTTGGTTTGAGGTTTGTGAAGCTTCTTTGATAGGACCAAAATCAGTGCATGATGTAATGGAGAAGGTTTAACTGATTCGAGAAAGGCTGAAAATAGCTAGAACCATCAGAAATCCTATATAGATGTAAGGAGAAGGGAGCTTAAGTTTGATATTGGTGATTTAGTATACTTGAAAATTTTGCCCATGAAATGGGTGAAAGATTTGGTAAGAAAGGAAAGCTTAGTCCTTGCTATGTTAGCCCCTATAAGATTTTGAGTCAACATAGGAAGGTAGCCTACGAGCTAAAGCTACCCGCAGAGTTAGAATCAGTACACCCAGTGTTCCATGTTTCCTTGTTAAGGAAATCATTGGTGATCCAACCTCATTGGTCCCTTTGGAAAGGATTAGCGTGGAAAATTAACTCTCTTATAAAGAAGTCATAACTAAGATCCTTGATCATCAGGTTCACAGGTTGAGGAACAACGAGGTCTTTTTAGTAAAGGTTTTGTGGAGAAATTTGTTAGTTCAGGGAGCTACCTGGGAAATAGAAGCATATATGATGACAAAGTACCCACATCTCTTGTCTTTAAACCTAGTCCTAATTTGAGGTAATAGTTTCATTAAGTAATTAATTCTTTCATTTCTATCTCAGTCATATCTTAGACATCCAATTATGTTAATGTTATAGAATGCATTCGTGAGTTTAGTTTATGCACCAGTCACAAATTCAGATATCAGCTCATAGTTCAGCGCATAAACATTTAGTGCAAATATCTCAGCTTCTCCCTCGTATTTTAGCTTAGACAGTTTTATTCGAGGACAAGTGATCCCAAGGGGGAGATATTGTAATACCCAAGAATTCTCTAGCTCCATACCCATCAAAAAATAGGCCATTAATTTAGTTTTCCAACACCATAAGTCTTGCCTTAATCTGGTATTATGGAAAAATATTATGCAAATTTTTCCTGAAGTATCAGTCAGCTGCTAGTGGCTATGACTCACGTGAATACCCGTAACCATTCGTTAAGAGGATTCGTCATCACAATAGCAAGGATCCTTAATTTTTATCCTATTAATAACAACCTCATCCTATGACCCATCACCAGTGATAATGAGTCATTAAAAGTGACTCGTTATCACAACAGTGTATAGCCAAAAAACTAGTCTCGGACTATAAATTTACCTAATTACTCATGATCAGTTGTGATGAGTCATTAGGAGGGGAGTCTTACTCATAAAAGAAGGACCCAAGGACTCAGGATTTCAGGTTATGATTCAGATCATAACTCGGGATCAGGCGTAACGAGTCATGAGGTGAGTCGTAACGAGTGGGAGTTGAATTTCTTGAATGATTTTTCATGGACTTTCAAGTATTTTACCACTCTTTTAAAAGCAAAACCCACGTTTTTTGGGCTATCCAAAGGGTGGTATAAAAGATCCAATATCTCCAAATTCATGATTAAGTCGTAATTCCACCTAGAGAAACCAAAAAGGGTTATTTTCTATTCTTTCCAAGGCAATTGGAGAGTCTTACTCATAAAATAAGGACCCAAGGACTCAGGATTTAAGGTTATGATTCAGACCATAACTCGTGATCAGGCGTAACGAGTCATGAGGTGAGTCGTAACGAGTGGGAGTTGAATTTCTTGCATGATTTTTCATGGACTTTCAAGTATTTTCCCACACTTTTAAAAGCAAAACCCACATTTTTTGGGCTATCCAAAGGGTGGTATAAAAGATCCAATATCTCCAAATTCATGATTAAGTCGTAATTCCACCTAGAGAAACCAAAAAGGGTTATTTTCTCTTCTTTCCAAGGCAATTGGGGTTCTTTAAGTTCAAGATCAATCAATAATTATCCAAGGAATTTAGCTTCAGGTAAGTGAGATTTAATCAGCGAGTCCCCTTCAACCCACTAAGTCCCAAGAACTCTCTAAATTCACAAGCATAATTCCTTTTCCTTTTAATTGGGTTCCAGGTCAAATATGAATTTCTTAACTCTCTTTAGTTTATGTTTATAACTGAACCATGAGTAGGTGTTTCCCATGAGATCAGTGATTTCCCATGTTTAAATTATGACTTTTCCTATTTCATCACATTGTTGAGTTGTTGGATGTAAATTGATAAATTCGCTTATTATCAGGCTCAGTAAATACTATCATGTTTACTTGGTTTATTCATAGTTGGTGGGTTATAAACACCCGATACCTATGAAATCCGTGCATATATCAGTTTACATGTTATGAGCCATTCAGATCATGCTTATGTTGTTAAATTTAGAATATTATGAAGTTAAGCATATATCAGTTATCAGATCATGTTGAGCATATATCAGTTATCAGTGCCAGTTCAGTTGGGAGTAGTACTTAGCACTGAGTGAACCCAGCGATAAAGGCTTACCGCCAGTTGTGGACTGAGACCTTTTAGTAAAATTCCCTAAGTTCCAAAATTACATTGCCACCGTAGGTTATGAGGGGTCACCCGCCAGTGGAGAACTAGCATCCTAGTCTTTCGGGACATCAGGTTAGTGTTTCCACTCCAGCCAATGTTGGTACCCTTGGAAAGGTACCGACACCCTTCCAACTAAGGTTATAGGTTGGACCCCGATTAGCTCAAATTAGGGCATATCGATTCAATGTTAGCTCCCATTGTCCTCAGTTTAATATTCAGATTATATTCAGTTCAGATTTGTGTGACCAAGTGTTCAATTACATAGTTACACAACTTATATTTATACTTGATCTTGTATTCAATTTTCATGTTCATGTATTCATGCTCAGTATATATGTATATCAGCTAGTTTTCATCTCGCATATTCAGTACATTCAAATTACTGATCGCATACTTTTTAAGCTATATTGTCTCATAATAGAGGTTCGGTTGCTCAGTACTGGGACCACTCTTAGCGCATTCACACACCACTCAGCTGCAGTCTTGGTGAGTCCTCATTAGCTGAGGACTAGTTATCTTATTAGCTATTCATTCAGTACATTACCTTATTTCAGTTAATCAGAGTTAGTTTGGGGTCTGTCCCAATAACTTATTAGGTTTAGAGACAGCCAGTCAGACAATTAGACATGTTTCTTTTCAGTTTCGTCTAGTATCTTTGGATAATATTTATCTAGATTATATGATTATTCGTTATAATTTTACTTCAGTTAGTTTCCGCTTAGTATTTGTTACATTTCTCCAGTATTTATTTCTTATGCTAGGCCATGGGTTAGCTTTGGGTCACTTGTGACTCTAAGCATCGTATTACCACTAGGGGTAGTCTTGAGTCGTGACATATGTCAAACTTCAATATATCGTACATAAATATGATTCAAAACAAAAGAAAAACTAAAATCTATAACATTATTCAACAATGGGTTATACTTAATTAAAAAAGAAAACTTTACATAAATATACATCCTAACTTTATTTTATTACATAAGATCCCATCTACCAAAACTAATTACAAATATCCCATTTTTTACACTTTCTCTCTCCAACCCCCACATACATATCCATATATATATATATATATATCACACCTCCACAATCTATGCCTAAAATTAAACAACCATAATTAATAAACTTGAATTTACAAACATTATCTTAGCAAATTGTTGAACATTATCATCTTCTTTAATTTATTTTTGAGGTTAATTTAATTTTTTATTTTTTTTATTAAATAAAAAATCTACGAGTTACTTGTTGCATGTGTGTAATTCTTAAAACTTAAGCATAGTTATGGAGTTTGGTTTGAGTTTTAGAGAAAATAGATCGAAACACCGAAACGATCCAGCTAAGATATCAAGAAAAATCTGGAGAAGAAAAGGATTTAAGGAGAGAAAAAAAATTAATTTATTAAATGATTTTAATTAACATTAGAAAAATTAATAAATATAAAATGGTCCCGTGTTGTATTTTTTATAAAGTTGTATTCTCTAAATTAAGTTTTCAAAGTGAGTTGTTGGAAATTTTCAATAGACATTTGCATTTGTTGCGACAAATGACTGAACTGTTAGAAGGTTTCAAACAGATATTGAGATGTTTGGTGCAACAGATTACCTATCTGATTAAATTATCAAATAGACATTTGCATTTGTTTTGACAGATGACTGAGCTGTTGGAAAGCCGAAAGAATTACCTATTTCTGAGCATTGTTCAATGCAACTTGTTCTACCAGCCTTCAAAGGATAGCCTAAATGATAGCCTATCAAATCCTTTGAAGGCAACCTGAACAAGATGCATTGAAAAGAGTATTGAGAAATTTAGTTGTTCAACTGTTGGAACCACTGCTTGAGTGTGCATTAAGATGTTGACCTAAAACAAACATAGCGACCCTCGATGTATCATTTAAGTCTTTCGAAGAAAGGCTTCTGGAAGCCTTCTGAAGGCTTTTTATAATGCCACAGCTTCGAAAAATTTTTCCTCTCTAATTGACCAGCTCAAAAAAGACCAAGAACTCTACGCTGACCTCAAAGATGGCAATGACAAGATTGAATACCGAATCAGCAAGTTGGAGGCAAGCTTGAAAATTATTGGGATTCATATACTACAACAAGCATCTGATCTTCTCCAAGATATGATGAAAGCATGCTAAGGTAAAAAAACACAATTAATTATATTCATATTGCTAAGAAAGTAATGATACTCAGTCTTGTTTGTGGTTCCGATCAGGTCAATAGCAGTGGACCTAACCAGAACCACAAACAAGAAGGCATGCGATGCAATTTAAAATTTAAAAATGTTTGCCTTCGCTTAGATTGCTTATTTTAAATACATATGTTCTTAGGCTAATTTTTCTTTACTTATGGTACATCATTTCAATCGTCGATGCCCGCAAAGCTTCTTTCTTTATGTTTTGCTATTTTCTATGTAGGTGATCATCCCGACCATGCTACATAGTCGCAGCTCCCTCTCAATATGCCCAGCTGCACTAATTTTCGTTTAGAGATACAACAAATAGATTTTCATATTTGCACTTGATTCAGATTTCTCGTATTCTAATTCAGCTACATCGGCCAGATTAGGTAGAATTTTCTTGCTACCCTATGTTTTCCTGTTCAATTAGCTCTTAGAAGATATAGGTTTTCATCAACTCCCCTTTTTCCTTGCAATTATTCTCCTAAGGATCCTTCTGGCATATAATTATATTCTCAAACAATCCTTTCATATAAATTTGGATGAGGGGAATTTCTATTGGTATTCCTTTCTTGTTTGAGGCAGTGCGATGCTTCGAAGGCCTTCTCAAAGTTCAATGCACACTTAAATTTAAGTCCAATCGCTATCGGATCTCTACAATGACACCAAATATTGATCCCTTTTTAAAGCTTGACATACATAAACATGAGCAACAACCATCATTAATTCGTTACAGGGTATCAGCACCAGCTTTATGGGCCTCTTGGCTTTATCAATTCAAACCTATCAAACTAAATCGTACAATGCAGGATCTTGTTTGAATGATCAATGCCTAATCGGGTAAAAACTGCATTCACAAAATCATTGTACTTTATGTGTGTTGTCCCGATGACTTTATTAGTAATACATTACTCATACACATAAAAGTGGATGCATCCATCTGCACGCACCTTATTCTTTCTAGCCCATCTATGGATTGATTTGAATAAATAGATGACTAACCTATTGCAGCAGATGACACATCTGTTAAAATTATCAAACAATTATAGACATCTGTTACGACAGATGATCAATCTGTTGCAATATATGACTTATTTGTTGGAAAAATCAAACAGATAAATCCATCTGTTGCAACAGATTGTCAATATGTTCTTAATTTTCAAACATATATAATATCTTTTGCAATAGATTACCCATTTGTTAGATCTATTTTAAAGTAATTTTATTTTCATTCCGAAATACAATAAAGGATAAAATATTATATTTAGATCAGTTTTTTTAATTTACATATTCGAAAAATCACCAGTTTCATTTAATTAAGGAATGTATTATACATAACTCCAGATATGACTGATTCGGATTTAGAAAAGGTAATTTTGTGTGACTCCTTGTGGAAACTCTAAAGGCAGATTCATGAACTCCAGTGGGAGTTAGACGACATGAGAGCAAGGCAGAGGAGGGCCCTGCTGCTTTCGGATGACGATAGGCCAGTTGACAATAATGATGATGATGATGATGATGATGATGATAATAATAATAATAATAATAATAATAATAATAATTAGGTTATGTTTTTTCTTTTATTATAGCGGATCTACCCAAGGGTATGTTTTTTATTGTATATATTTGTATATAATGAATTCAAAAGTCTATGTTTGGTCGACTTTTGATTTATAATTCTTATTTAATATTTACTTTTCATTCTGTCTATTCCTTATTCTCAACATGTCGACGGTTGGAGGTAGGGATTGAGCGTTTGTGGCAATGGATGAACCATATATTGTAATAGATGGTTAATCTGTTGCGGCAGATGGATCATATGTTGTAATAGGCGGTTATTAATAAAAAGAGGTTAGTGTTGTTATTGAGGGTGAAAATCATGACTTTTCGATTATTTAATATAAAATATGGTTCGTAAATAAATAATAAGGAAATAAATGATAAACACAATTTATAACCGTAAAAAAATGGTTATTTAATTTTAATAACTGATCGTGACTTTTCACCATCTTTGTTTTTAAGTTATTTATTTATTATATAATAAAAAAGGCACAAGATTGGATTGAGGTATATGATGATTGTTAAAAAAGGTGAACAGTCGTGACTTTTTGTAAAAACTCACCAGCTTCATTTAATTAAGTCATTTCTTTTCACAAAAACCTTTATGGAAATAAATGATAAACTCAATTTATAACCGTAAAAAAAATGGTTATTTAATTTGAATAATTGTTGTTAATATAAAATAGGCGACAAGTAGTGACTTTTCGCTATTTTTGCTTTTAAATCGGTTTTTAAAATTTATATAATAAAAAAATTTGGATTAATGATATGATGATTATTAAAAAAGATAGATTATTTGATGCAACAAGTTGTCGATTTGTTGCAACAGATGGTATATCTGTTGTCGCAAATGGATTATCTAATACAACAAATGGTACATCTATTGTCACAGATGGATTATCTGATACAACAAATGGATATCTGTTGTCACAGATGTGTTATTTGATGCAACAGATATAGAATCTGTTGCCACAACTTAGTAAAAATAGTTACTGAAAAGAAATAATTACTAATAATAAGTTGATAAGTCATGACTTATCACAATAATTAAAAAGTCAGTCAGGAGCTTCATTTAATTAAGTCGTAACTTTTCAATTTAATGGAACAGTCACCAGTTTGTATGTAATTAATAAATGGAGGTGAACGGTCGCATCTTTTTGTCTAACTCATCCAAATTCAACCCTCTATAAATAGGTCTCTCTTTACTCGTTCATTCTACTAAATTTATTTCTTGCATCTTGTCTTTCATATTACACCTTCAACCACTTTCTCTTACCTGACTCAGGTAAGTTCTTTACTTGCGTTTTGTGTAAATATTCTCAATTGGTAGTGTATGTTGTATTACATTCAGATTCTTCTCTTTACTTTTGTTTTAACATTTTTTGTCAATTCATTCGTGTTCTAGATATGGCTGATCTATTGTGGGATATTGCTATTTTACCATAAACCGTGCGGGATCTTCAAACTTAGGTTCATGACCTTCAATGAGAATTGTCTGCAATGAGATCTAGGATGCTCCGGGATATCCGAAAGCTAGGGAGGGCACTGCTGATGTCTGTAGAAAATTGGCCGGCTGTAATAATGATGATAATAATAATTAGATTATTTTTTTTCTTTTAGCCTATGCATTTTTATTTGTGTTTGTTTAATAAAAAAATTGTTTTTGATTGTGTTTGACGTTTTAATTCTTATTTATTTTTTATTATGTCTATTTCATCTTCTCAAAAAATTGTCGACGATTAAGGAATAATTTGAATCCAGTAGCAATAGTAAGAGTTGAAACTTAAAACTTGTACATTAATACTCAAGTATAGACCTCTATTAGATCATATTAATTAAGCACTTAGTAAATTATTAAAGTTGATCAAATAAAAATACGAAAATAAAAATGACAACATACCCAGTACAACAAGTGGGATCTGGGGAGGATGGTATAGCCCCAAACCTTAACCCCTACCTCGTAAAGGCAATTTTTTTAGCCTATGTATTTTTATTTATTTTTTATTAAAAAAATTATATTTGATCGACTTTGACGTTTTAATTCTTATTTAATTTTCATTCTGTCTATTTCTTCTTATCAACAAACATGTCGACGATTAAGAAATAATTTGAATCCAGTATCAATAGCAAGAGTTGAAACATATGGATTATCTATTGGGTTTTTGGCAGGAGCTGTGTTGTGATAGAATAAAGATCTGTTGCACCAGATAAATAGTTTGTTGCAACAGATAAATATTTTGTTACAATAGATTTCTCGTATGTTCCAACATATATTTATCTGTTACAATAGAATAATTATATGTTGCAACAATAACACGTTTGTTGCAATAGATTAACATCTGTTTGATTTATCTTACGGGAACTAAAGAACCATAAACATGAATCCAACATATAAGTCTTCTAGTGCAACAGAATATGTATATATTGCAACAGACTGAGCGATCTATTTAAATTGTGGGCTCTTGTGTTGTATTCATGAACGGGTTCTATCCATTGTTGAAAAACAGCAGTAGCAGCATACCCAGATGACAAATTAAACTAAAAATCATAATTTTACTTATCAAAGTCACCTATGAAGTAATGCCAAAGTGAAAAGTGATGTACGAAACAAAATTTCACCTAAAAATTAGTCAAGTACAGCTGAAAAAACAACAACAATGGACGAAAAGAATAAGATGATGATGATGATGATAATGAAGTAGAAGATGATGATAATAAAGAAGAAGATGATGAATAAAACAGCAGCAACAATGAACAATAAAAATCGTGAAGAGGGAGAAAACAACAATGAATGAGAAGAGATAGAAACACACTTTTTTCCTCTGTTTTTCATTATATTATCTAACATTTGAATCAAAGTATAAATTTAAAAACTTGTGGGTTATTTTGAAATTTCTCCAACTTTCTTAATCCATAATAAAGTAATTGTCACTTTCACTCAATTATTAATAGTTGAGTTACCTACACCTCATTTTCAAACTCTTTTGTTACCTATAAATCAAAGCCCCAGGTTACTGAAGAGAGGATTAGTGGAGGTGGTTTTAGGGTGGGTGTATGGTAGATTAGGATAAGATTTCTTTTTTTTTAACAAAAAAATAAATAAAGAAAAAAAGAAAAACTTAATAATGATAAAAAAATATTGAAATTTATTTTTATACTAAGAATATAAGAAAAACTTATAACTAGACTAAAATATAATATAATTCAAAAATAATAAAATTACTAGCTTAAAAATCTAAATTAAGAGAAAACCATATTTTTTAAAATATTTGAAAAATAAAAACAAAACATATCATAAATGTAACTTTATTTTTTGAATCCTTTTTCACAATTTTTTTAAATAAAACCTATTAAAAATAAAAATAAAAGTTAAAATAAACATTATACAAAAAAATAAATTTTTGATGCTAAAAAAATAGGCAAATGTTAGGGGAGGGTCAAATTAGGTGTCTACATTTTGCCCCTCTTTGTTTGAAAACATCAAGTGTTTCCATACAAAGAAGCAGACAACGAGACAAATTTTGACCCTCCAATTATTTGAAAGATAAAAGAAAAAGGAAAAAATCAATATATCAAACAAAGGAGATATGATCGAGTCCTGGTTTTGAACTGCCTACATATCCCAAATTTTAAGAGAATTACATCACATGTAGTTCAATAAGGAAAAATGGTGGGATGATGAGTTAGAGGTTGAGTAAGGTTTTGTCGAGTCTCCGGTTGGTGGCTTCTGCTTTTACATCCAACTAAAAAAACAAAAGTTGAAAATGAAGATACAAGTGAAAGATCCTGTTTATGCAATTTTTCTGGAATCTTGATTTGAATCTTAATGACTTCTTAAGTGGTGAGACAGTCGTTATTTTGAGTTGAACGTGAAAACTGAAATGTTCCTCCATGTTGACTCTTGGTATTAGAGAGGAACTTGAAAATTGACTTATTCTTTAGACTTTCTTCTAATTTGAACTTGAAAATCTTCACCCTATTCTTCAGGCGCCTGAACTTGCAATTGATAATCTTCACTCTATTCTCCTGGCGAGCTCCTGACTTGCTATTTCATCATCCTACTTTTCATGTGGGCTTCTGACTTTTAATTTTTCTTCCTATTCTCTAGGCAGGCTCCTGAGCTTCAAAACTGAAAAATAATTTTGATTCTCCAAACATGTTCCTAAACTCAAAGTAAAAAGTGAACTATAAAAGTAAAGTCTCATTATCCAGGAGTATCCTGAACAGAAAGTAAAGTCTCATTATCCAGGAGGATACTGCGCATAAAGTAAAGTCTCATTATCCAGAAGGGTCCTAAGCAGAAAATAAAATTCCATTATCTAGAAGGATCCTGAGCATAAAATAAAATTCCATTAGCCAGGAGGGTCCTGAGCATAAAGTAAAGTCTCATTATCCATGAGGGTCCTGAGCTGAAAATAGAGTCCTATTTCAAGGAGGGTCCTGAGCAAAAATAAAATCTCATTATCCAGGAGGGTCCTGAGCATAAAGTAAAGTCCCATTATCCAGGAGGGTACTGAGCAGAAAATAAAATCTCATTATCCAGGAAGGTCCTGAGCAGAAAACAAAATTCCATTATCCAGGAGGGTCCTGAACAGAAAATAAAATCCCATTATCAAGGAGGGTCCTGAGCAGAAAATAAAATTACATTATCCAGGAGGATCTTGAGCATAAATTAAAGTCCCATTATCCAAGAGGTCCTGATAAAAAATAAAATTTTATCATCCAAGAGGGTCCTGAGCAGAAAAGTACAGTCTCATTATCCAGGAAGATCCTAAGCATAAAATAAAATGCCATTATCCAGGAGGTTCCTAAGTTGAAAATAAAATCTCATTATCCAGAAGGGTCCTGAGCAGAAAATAAAATTCCATTATCTAGGAGGGTCTTGAATAGAAAATAAAATTCCATTATCTAGGAGGATCCAGAGCATAAGGTAAAATTCTATTTTCCAAGAGGGTCCTAAGCAAAAAATAAAATCTCATGATACAGGAGGGTCCTGAGAAGAAAATAAAATATCATACAATACGCATAAAAAAATCTTTTGCCCAGTTTGTACTAGGAAAATTATTGAGTGCCTTTGGATCTTAAATATTTGAGAAATATAATAAAGAGGATGAATCAATGCCTGTAATAGCTTTGATATGTGCATCTCGCGAAGAATAAAATTTTCTATGACAGTAATCCAGCATACTGTGTTGTAACATACTTCTTACGTTGATGGAATTGCAAAATTGCACCCGTTATATCAAGTGGTTTAAGCCTTTGATATGAAGACAACATTCTATCTCTTTTTCAATCAAAAAAAATTATGAGTTTAAAGATATAGTAGTTGGTTTGTAGTATTTGGCAGGCGACTGCACTTGCACTTGTCATGCTCAGCTCCATTTCAAATCGTTGATAGGTATGGTTGATTTTTTGTAATATTGACCCCAAATTCTGGCTACCAGAAGTAATTGACTCAAATCTTATTTCCCATGCATGATGCATCTAGATTTAACTTCTAATACATCTTTTATATTTTAATGAGTTCAAAAACTATCAGATAACAAGCATTCTTGAGTATTTTACTTTATTTTGAAACATGTTAACTTTGTGCATTGGCCCTTTGTCTTGCTTTTTTGCAATTGAGGAAGTTGGTAGAAAGTTTTAAAGTTCTTTCTTACTTGTCTTAACATAAATTTGACTCAAAAATACGAGAGGGAAAAATAATGATAATGATTTTTCATTTGACAACAAAGACACAAAAATAAAAAATAAAAATATAGAAAGAAAAGAAAAAGATAACAGATATCCCTTTTTCAAAAATTACAGAAATAAAAACTTATCTGGATGTGGTAGCCGAGTCCACTAATTATGACATGCATTTTAAATTAAGCAAACTGATCTTTTCATCCCAGTCATTTATTAACATTTTTAACTTATTGAATTTGAAACCAAGCTGTTCTTGAGCTTTTTGCCTCTAGATTACAGACCTTCTTCGGCTAGTGGTGCCTCAATGGATTTTCGCCCGCAAGCCTCTCTAATTTTTATTTTCTCTCAACTTACTATCGTCTTGTGGTACCCATGAGGGTTTTCACCAATAAAACTCTCACATTTTTTCTCACAACTTATTGTCGCCTTATGGTGCCCATGAAAATTTTCATTAATAAGACTCTCATTTTTATTTTTCTTATATTTTTATGCTGGTAAAGAAAAGTAGTGCCCAAAATATGAAACATCATATACCCATAACATGCTTAGCCTTTACATTCTCAAAGATTAATCTGTAGGTCTTTCTTTGGTTGTAACTTGAATTTTGAATAGGATTAGAAAGAAAGGGCGACATGAGGCTCAAAATATACATAATATAGGGTGAGACTTACGACTTTTGAAATAGACTCATAAAAAAATAACTTTTGCCCCAGTTTTATTTCATACTAGGTAACTTAAATTTTTACTTGGTTGGACCGAACCCCATAGTACGGTTTCCTACGTATCTTGTCATAGCAAGAATCAGGTTAAACGTATTTCAGACATCTTATCCTTTTGCATGATTTCTTCTTCTTTTTTTTACTCCTTTTTTGTCTTGACACTTTTCTTTTTCTTTGAATTTTCTCTTTTTGAGATTTTTTTTTACTCTAACTTTGTCTTTTTTTTCTTTTTCTTTGACTTTTTTTCTTTTTGAGACTTTTTTCAACTCTATTTTTTCTAGACACTTTCTGACTCTATTTTTCTTGGCAGTTTTCTTTTTTTTTCTTTTTAATAAATTTTCTATCTCTATTTTGATTCCAAAAAAGGGATACGAAACAAAATAAAACTATATCTCAAAAGAGATAACAAAGGATGATACAATATTTGAATAGCATAATGGAATGCCTTCGTCATATCAATCCTAAAAAATACAAGTTCATAACATGCAATCTGAGAGTGGAACATAAAGATTATGCACATCTTTTTTCAACATTGACCTTAACTGAGCACCTATGTCACTACTTATGCACTTGTTAAACACAAATGTCCAATTATGTTTAGATTCCTCCCATTAAAGGATCATGCATTTTTGGAGCTAACTTCCTTTTGCCTCTCCTGATAGTTGAGATGATATATTTTCTGATTGATCCCATTTAAAATGCTTGAAATGAACTTTCTCATTGAAGACCAAGTCATTTTTTGATTCGCAAAATGATTGCATCAATCTATTGAAGTAAGGTTATAACTCAATCAACAAACATCTCAACACTTTACTTACTTTCTTATATTTTTTTTTTCATCTTAATTTCTTGGATCGATGTTTCATGATTAGAATGGGTTTAAAGATTAGTCTATGAATTCAGTATGTATATCATATCACTAGAATCACCATAAAAAGAGCTCTTTGAAGAAAACAAAGACAATTAAATAATATATATTGAAAAATAAAAATAAAAGGGACACACATTTTATTGACAGAAAGATAAAAGGGTTTGAACAGAAACGATAAGAAAATAAGAAAAGATAGATCCTGAACTACAATCCTAAAATAATTCGGGTAGCAGAAAGAAAAATAAAATAGATTACCAAAACTCCCTCCTCATGGGGAGCGGATTGACTTCCAAGTTGCCGAACTCAGTATTTTAGCCACTAATTTGCAAGTTGACCTTAATGGATTTTCCACAATCATTGCTACATCATCACTTTTTTCTTCTTCGCCCTAAAGTATCCTGAATTATTCTGAATTGCCTGAGTTGTAGCCTTAAGGGCTACTTGACTCGCAATTTTTTTAGATCTAATTTTATTTTCAACCATTTCTCCAATTTTAATTATTTCAACAAAGGTTTTACCTATTTTAGAAAGCAGTTGGTTAAAGTACTCGTGCTTTGTGGTTGGAGGAAGACATCAATCATCTCTATCTCTTTCACTAATCCAGATTCCTATGGAATCAACTAATTTTGTGTTTCTTCATTGTAGGATTCCGTGTCCGCTTTGTGGTCATATTTTCTTTTCTTTTAGACCTTTATTGTATGAATGAGATGTCAGCTTGACTACAAACCAATCACCTTCATACTATTTTTACTTTAGAGATAAAAAAATGTGTTAGGATTTCACATTTTCAAAACTTTTTCTTAAGAATATCATCGAATCCACTAAGGGTCGTCTACGTATCTCACCCAGGTGAGAATCAAGTGTGTGTAGTTTGCGAAATAAGAGATATGAAGAATCACACTTTTTTTATTTGAATAATGAGAAAGAAAAAAATTCTTTTAAATTTATTAATAATGATTAAAAAATTATATTTTTTTATATTTTCAAAAATAAATTTATTTCTTTTTACATTTTACATAAGGATCAAAACTTTCTTTTTTTTGTTGAGAAGGAAAGATAATTTTTTTTTAAAGATCACCGAACTCATGAAGGGCTTCCTATGTATCTCACTAAGATGAGAATTAGGTGTCGTAGTTCATGAAGATCATAAAAACTTTTTTTTACTTTCAAATATTTAATTTTTTTCTTTTTTCTTAGAAAAAAAATCATTAAATCTGGAGGACAAGATACTCTCTCATGTTTCTCCAAGTTGCCTAAAGCCGATCAACAATCAAAATAGGCCTTCAAAATAAAGTTCAAAGAGCACATAGGATGAAAATGTTGGTCATTATAAAGAGGGACACCTATCCTAGATGGACTCGACCTCTGTGTTGAGTCCCACTAAGTCAAATGACGCAGATAAAGTGGGGTTTAATAGGGATCACCACGTCTGAGTTTCAGTTCTACTAGGTTTATCCTAATAGGGATAAGTGTCTAGACTGGCTTACCCAAGCGGACACTCGAGTCAGGGAGGGACAACTTGTTCGGTAACAGTGTTATTCTGACTTCGTTATTGATCAAAGCCTCGCCTAACATGTGTGACTAATAATATTTCACCAGGTTTCTTGACACTCCAGCTATCTCAAGAAGAAGGTAGGATGCATACTCTGCATTCCTTCTATTCTATATTTCAAAGACTCAAAGGGTGTGTGTAAGAGAAGACAGTTTATAATACAATCCAACAATATCAAAGCGATTAATGAGTGGCAAGTAGCACATTAGGCCAACAAACACACTATGTAAATAATTCAAGTAAAAGCCAATATCAAAATCTCGAATTCTAGTTATCCCTAGTGGTGTCGTCAGAGATGTCACACTTTTTTTTTGCCAAGGAAGTCAAAGGGTTTTTCAATTAAAGTGACGATATTGAATAGGGATTATTATATTTTACAAAGTCGCAACTTGAAATTGAGTTATGGTGTTCCAAGTCACCTTATTGAATCCCTAATCAAAAGGAAATGACTCTTTATTTTGGTCTGTGAAAACAGAAGACTGGGTAAGGAATTTTATCGACCAAGGGACAGGTGTAAAGAATCCCTCGAGTCCTGTGTTTCTAGCATGGTCATTTTTATCAACTTATACTTAACCTAAATTATTTTGGATAAATTATGTTAGTAGGTCTTGATTCTCTCATTTTTAATATCTATCGATAACTCTTGTATTAAGTCGGTGAATGTTAATTTTAGAAAATCTTTGCCAAGGTACATAACTGCATCCTTGAATTATTTTGATCGTCTCAGAAAGATGTGTACGCCTCATTCTTAATCGAGAAAATTTCCTTAAATGTGGCTAAAGCTCCTCTAGAGTTAAAGGCATTCATTCCCAGAAATAAATTATTGAAATATGAAGACCCGATGTCATATAATGAACTAGTACTTGTGGCAATTAGATTTTATTCGAAAAAAATATTTCAACTCAAAGATCAGAATCCTGGAGTATGTGATATATATATTTTTTTAACTTTACAACTAACATTAACGAAAATATTGTAAACTTAAACATACAGCCATTACCGAAAGCATCACAACCAATTTTCCATATCTAAACTACAATGATTAATTAATAAAAAAAAATTGTAGTCTCTTGAGATCCGTATACATAATCTTAAGATTCCATTTGTTGTACAACTCACTGATTTACAAACCTAATGAAACTTCAATTTTTTTTACTTAAACAAATAAACAAAATTTGAAAACCTAACATTATATGTATGAATATATTTCAAAATGTATTAACAGTGATTGAAATGTTGTTATTTTCTCATTTGATTTTCGTCTATGAAATATTTAAAATAAAAAAGATTGCAACTTTCCAAACATGCACACATATAGGATGAAGAACATTCACGCAATATGCTAATGAAATGAAATTAAAAGAAAGAAAAATTGGAGAAAAACTAATGACACTTTTAAGAATTATATAGTATCAACTAAGCATCTCGTTAAATTTTTCGAATCATTGATCAATGCTAACATTTTATAAGCCACAATATTCATGTCCGTACATACTTACTAAATGGATTAAAATGATCTGAGAGATGTATGTAAATATGTTGGAATGTAGTTCATATCGACATGAAATCATGCAAGTTGTTTCGTTCATGCTTTGATTCACAACTAAATTTATAAAATAAGTAGTACAAGATGAGATCAAATTACGTATGACGAACTAAACCAAATACAGAAGCAAAAACTACGTTACCGGAAACTCAACAAGCCTCGAACTCAAACTCGCTCCTTCTTTTCTTTCTCTTTTCTATTCAAACTTCTCCAGTGATGTTTTTTTCTTGTTTTTCTTTTCTTTTTTCAGGTTTTTGTAAGTTTCTCTTGGTTTCTTTCTCCTCTATCTCTCTTTTCACACTTTGTTCTTTTCGTTTGGAGTTGTTATCCGTCTGTCTTTTTCTAATCTTTTTAAATATATATTGTGTGTACATCCCCTTTCTTTTTTTGTGTGTTAATAATGTGGTTCAAGGGAGTTTGTGAGGGGAAAGTGGGGGTGGTTTTAGGGTGTGGGAATGGGTAGTTTAGGTTAGTGGGAAAATGATTTTTATACCAAGAAAATATAAGAAAAGTTTATAACTAGCCTAAAATAAAATATAATTAAGAAAACAATAAAATTAATAGCTTAAAAATCAAAATTAAGAGAAAAATATATTTTTTAAAATATTGAAAAAATTAAAATTAAAACATATCCTAAATGTAACTTTATTTTTTGAATCCTTTTTCATGATTTTTTAAATAAAACCTACTAAAAATGAAAATAAAAGTTAAAATAAACATCAGACAAAAAATAAATTTTTGATGCTAAAAAATTAGGCAAGCGTTAGGGGAGGGTCAAAATTAGGTGTTTACAAGATAATACGAAAAATTGTCTGGAATCACAAGAAGGAAATGAAATATAAAAAATATTAAATTATTTTTTAAAATATATTAAAAATAAAAAGAATTTAAAATTATAAAAATTAAAAAGGAAAAATATAAAAATAAATAAAAAATAAAATTAAAAAGTAATCTACTTGTAATTACATCAGGCAATTCAGAGCTCTCCTAATTGGTGTGCAATTGCCCCCCCCCCCCCCCGCACCCCGCCAATTCCACCCAACTATCTGGTCAATCAAACATTGTCAACATGTCAAACTATGTAACACCAAATCTACTTAACAGGGTGACTTTCCATAGATGCCCTAATAAAGCAAAGGAATGAAAATATCAAATCTAGCCTAATCGACATTTTAACAATTTAAAAAACAAAAAATTGTTAACAATTGGACGCTTACTAAATAAAAACCTGACTTACCATAGAGGCCCTAATACTTTAAATTATATACAAAGCAAAGGAATGAAAATATCAAATCTAGCCTAATCGACATTTTAACCATCTAAAAGCCTGAAAGTTGTCAAAAATTGGACACTTAACAAACTAATCAATATACTAACTAACAAACGAAATTACCACAGTGATACCTACATGTACAAAATAAAATTGAATACATCTCATAATTTCTTTTCATCTAGAAAGAAGTCAGTGGAAATAAACTCAATATGTACAATGATATCCGTACATTCTTCCCGTCTTTTTTCGTACAACCAAAACTGAGAACAATTTAAGATAAAGCAAGTAAAACGTTTTGAGAATGTCCTGATTCCCGGAGGCCTTCAACTTAAGACTGTCAAGTGGGCTGGGCCGGACCAATTCAGAACCGGCCCGTGTTATTTAACCGGGTTGAGGGTCGGGCCGGGTTGGGGGTTTAAATGGGCTGGGCTGGGCCGTGCCCAACATTAAAAAAATCAAAAACCACCCTAACCCGACCCACTTAACCCAACCCGGTCAAACCCACCTAAACCCGGTCAAACACGGTAAAGAATATAAAAAAAAAAAACTTCTTTTCAATTTACATTATATATACCCACCTATATACATTATAAATATGTTAAACAATATATATACACTATATATATAGTATATACTACATTAGAATTTAAAAAATATATACACATATACACAATTACACATATGTACGCACCATCCAAATATATATGTACTACTTTAAACTTTAAAGTTTAAATAAAATATACTACAATATATATATATATATACATGTATACGTTAAATATACATGTATATAGAAGATCTATTCACATATATACACTCTAATCTATGCATATATGTAATCCTTTAAATGAAATATACTATAATATATAAACATTACAATATATATTTGTATAGTTATATACTAATTTATAAAACATATACACATGTATACACTAAATATACACGTCTATAGAAGATCTATTCACATATATACACTCTATTCTATGTATATGTAATACTTTAAATCAAATATACTATAATATATATACATTACAATATATATTTGTATAGTTATATACTAATTTATGAAACATATACACATGTATACGTTAAATATACACGTCTATAGAAGATCTATTCACATATATACACTCTATTTTATGTATATGTAATACTTTAAATCAAATATACTATAATATATATACATTACAATATATATTTGTATAGTTATATACTAATTTGTGAAACATATACACATGTATACGTTAAATATACATGTCTATACAAGATCTATTCACATATATACACTCTATTCTATGTATATGTAATACTTTAAATGTGATATACTACAATATATATACATTACAATATATATTTGTATAGTTCTATACTAATTTATAAAATATATACACATATATATATTAAATATACACGTCTTTAGAAGATCTATTCGCATATATACACTCTATTCTATGTATATGTAATACTTTAAATGAGATATACTACAATATATATACATTGCAATATATATTTGTATAGTTATATACTAATTTATAAAATATATACATATGTATACGTTAAAGATACACGTTTATAGAAGATCTATTCACATATATACACTCTATTCTATGTATATGTAATACTTTAAATGAAATATACTATAATATATATACATTACAATATATATTTGTATAGTTATATACTAATTTATAAAACATATACACATGTATACGTTAAATATACACGTCTATAGAAGATCTATTCACATATATACACTCTATTCTATGTATACGCACTATTCAATGTATATATACTACTACTTATAAAATATACTAAATTATATATACATTACAATATATATAGATACACTTATATACCAATTTATAAAAATATATACACATGTATACAATAAATATACACTTCTATAGAAGATATATACACGTGTATATACACCATTCAATGTATATATACTACTACTTATAAAATATACTACATTATATATACATTACAATATATATAGATATACTTATATACTAATTTATAAAACATATACACATGTATACGTTAAATATACACTTCTATAGAAGATATATGCACAAATATACAAAACATATGCTACTTAATATAATAAATTAATAATATTTGGTAGTAAATTTATAGTATATTAGAAGTAAGTTTTTAATTTAAAGTAGAAAACTAGAAATTCAATTTAAAATTTTAAATCGTCAAATGAAAAAAATAAAAAGCAAGGACTAAGGAGTGAATGAATTTGGAAAATTTTATTGATTGCAAAATGATCCAAAATTTATAATTTACATGAATGAAAAATCTATAAATTATGCATCATTTTTTCCAACTCATTCATGTTAATATTAATGGGAACTTGCATAGGATAGTCGAAGTCAACGGGGTCAAAACCATGCATTAGACTTGATTCTACTGAGTTCTCCCGTGAAGTCATAATTTCTTCAAGTTTCAGCTCGTCGCTCGGCTCCAGTTCCATTCTTTGGTTTCTTCTTTCCATTCTAATCCAATCTCTGAGGCAAACTAGAACATTCATTGCATTGCTTCCCAATGAGTGTCGGTTGTCTCCAAGCTACTGTCGTCCCTGAATAAAGACGCTCTCTGATGCAACGGTTGACATTAGAACATTCAAGATATCTCTAGCTAATCTTGAAAGCACAGGATATTGTGTTTCATTACTCCTCCACCAATCCAACGTGTTGATCCGTCGTCTGCCATCCTTTGGTGCCATCCGAAGATAATATTTCAGCTCTTCCCGATAAGTTGATGTGTAAGTTCTCTTATCAACAATGTTCCAACAATTTAAATCATAAAACGAATTAGAAAAATTACTATATGCCGGCCTTTTAGAAGATGATGGCTCCTCGGGGGATGAGGAGCGACAGTTGGAGTGATATTTGTAGGTACGGCTAAATCAAATAAATCAGTATAGTGATTATATAATTTTTCTATGTAATCCTTTGCATCAGCCGTAGCCGTCCACAAATCAGGTTGTACTTGTTCAGAATCATGGTTAGTATTTATTTCTAAGTTAGTATAAATAAGAGTACTAAAGTGACACATATTATTATATTTCATGCACGGATTTTGCATAGCACCAACCAAGTAAATAGGGAGAATCGGTAATTTTTTTTTTAAATTTCGTAAACATGGCGCCAACAACTTCTTTATAACCTTCTTTATTTTTATATTATTTGAGCAAACCAGAAATATCGGCTATATATGCCAAAATATTACAAACAGTAGGATAATAAGCACCGAAAAATTCAACCGTAGCTATATAATATTTTTCTAAAAACTTAACAAGATCATTAATTACAACCCAAATCAGCAAATGATTTATGTAGCATGCAATCACCAGAATCAGCAAATGATCCGCAATGTTGGTTAAAAGCTAGTGTAATAGGAATTCTATATTTATAACAAGTTTTTAAAAATTCATACGTAGAATTCCATCTAGTATCAATTTCCTCAGGCATCAAAATCGGTGTAAGTCCATTTTCTTGACATTTAACTTTAAATTCTCTAATTCTCGATCTACGGTTATTTCCTTGAATAAAACCAACAGCAAGGCAAATTTTTTCAATATAAAACTCAAAAAACTCAAGACCATCTTTTACAATTAAATTATATATATGACATGCGCACTTAATATGAAAAATTTCAGGCAAGGGCGGAGATAGCGTAGATTTCAATTTTTTTTATAGCAGTGTTGTTGTTAGAAGCATTATCAAAAACAATACATAAAATTTTATTTTCGATACCATAATATCCGACAATTTTAACAATAGAATCAGCAATAAATTGTCCAGTATGTTTACGATCTTCATCATATAAAAAAGCAAGAATACGTTTTTGCATCACGAAGTTACTATCCATCTAATGACAAGTAACGGTTAAATAATCATTTTTATTTACAGCACGACCAAGATCAGAAGTTAGGACAATCTACATTGAATATTTTTTAACAATGTTGATAAATAAAAATAATATTGTGAATGAAGTCTAAAAATATCAGACCGACAAATAGTTCTAGGAATACCGTTAAACATAGGATTATAAATTCCTTGTATATAACGAATAAAGGCATCAGAAGAAGGAAAATTAAAAGGCAAACAACCCACAACTACCATTTTTGTTATTTCTTCCCAGTCCCTCAATTTATTATACTTCTTCGCTACGTGACCGATTGTTGGGTCCATTCTAGTTTGCGTTGACCCACCAACATCCCCACCACCTTTTGCAATATTTAACTATCTTTTGTGATCTTCAGCTACATGTCTCATTAACGTACCCGTATCCCCTTGCTTGACTCTACTTCTATGCTTATATATTTGTTGACAAATATTGCATTGCACCTCAATATCTAATATACGTTAAAAAAATTTCCATGCAATACTAGTTCTTTTACGAGGTTTTGGGGCACTGGGAGGACGGAAAGGGAGATTAACTGATTCAGATCTAACGTTAGCATCTCCTACTGCGGGTGTCTCAACAATATTTTCATTATCTTCGTCTAAATTAACCGCATCTACTTCATTTCTTCTTCTATACCGTAATTTTTCTGAGCTTTTACATAATCCATATCATGAGCACCTACACCTATTTCTTCCTCAAAAGGTGTACCAAGTGGTACCGGAGGCGAAGGCACACGGGTATATCTACTACTTGAACTACCTCTACCACTAGTAATTCACTTTTTACAACCACTACCGCTTCCGGGACAAAAAATTTTAACACTTTTAGTAGCGAGGTTTCTTAATTTATCCATAATATAAATTAAATTAAACTTAAAATATTCAAAATACACAAATATAATAAAATTAAATATTAAACTATTAATACAATAAATAAAAATTAAACGTAAGAGATGAAACGACAATACCAACTTTTGAAAGTATCTGAAGATTGCAACTTTAGAAACTTCCGCTCGTACTTTGTAAATGAAAAATTAAAAAATTAAAGTGAACACTTTAAGAAATTAAATATATTGAATATTTGAGAATTGAGAATTGAGATTTGAGAGAGAATGAGATTTGAGAGAGTGAAAAATTGTGTGAAAAATGATTTGAAGTTGTAAAGTATTTATAGATTTTTTTTTAGGATTAAAAAATATTTTTTAAAGTTTTTTTTTTTTAATAAATGGGTCCAAACTAGCCGTTTGGACCCAAAAACGGCTATATAGCCGTTGGGCCAATGGCTAGTTTGGCCCAAAAGCCAAAATATCATTTTTTTAAAAAAATTTATTCGGGTCGGGCCGGTTAACCGGCGGGCCTGGACCGGGTTAGGCGGGCCCATTTTAAAAAATAACCGGCCCAGGACCCGAAACCCTAAAGCCCTAGGACTTATCAGGCCGGATCAAACTGGGCCGAGTTAGTTACGAGGACCGGGTCGGGCCGAGCCCGGCCCACTTGACACCCACAACTTCAAGTCATCCTTATCAAGCCTAAAAATGTCCATAGTTATGTACACAGGTGACTAAATCGAATTTTATCATAAATTCAATAATTTATTGACATATAACACTATATTTGTTAAAAAGCATAAGATATTTTTTTTTTGTCAACCACTACCTTTATTTTTATTAATGCAAAACCAAACTTAAAGAGTTAAAAGATGCAGAAGCATCTTTGACAATCCAACTAGAAAAACAAGAAGTCCACACTAATTTGTCTAACAATATAAGAGAAAATTTTGTCATATTGTGAGCTACCATATACCAAGATCTAGGAATATATGTAATTGAAACTTCTTCAAACATCCTCATTAGCTTCCATATGTCTTCGCACGTGGTATCTATTTCCCATGAAGCTACATTTCTCTTCAGAACCATATCTACTACATTCTTTGCGTCTGATAAGATTTGCACCTTTGTCCATTCATTTTCTTGAGCTTTTTCCAATACAATTCGGATTGCAAGTGCTTCTGCAATGATGGTCTTCCCAACAAATTGAATTCGGGTACCAAGGGCTTGAAGAAAATTCCCAGAGCTATCCATAGCTATCATTCCAATACTTGTAATATTCTTCTCCTTTTGTAAACTAGCATCTGCAAACATAATCACAACACCTTGTACTACAATAATTGTATTAGTAGTAGTATGGTCAGGACCCAATGTGAGAGAATCAGAGATTACACTATTGAAGTTCCTATCGTTCCTAGCCTTTCAAATTTGCCACATTATGGAGACACTTAATTTAATAAGCTCAATAGAATCAGGATATTGATTAGTATTATCAAATAACTCTTTCCACCATCTAGCAAAATCTGTAATATTTTCGATGTTTACTATCTGAGCGTTCGTACATCTAAAAAGCATATGTTCAATAGCTTCCCTTTTCTCACCACAACTCTTACGGACATTAAAGTTATTTTTTAGCCTTTTAGAAATAACATCATTCACAGGAAGCACATTTAGGATACATTTACGAATGTAATGTTTATACTTATTTTTAACATTCATAGACTATAAAAAATTCTAAATTTTTTTAGAAAAAGACTAGTAACTTTATTGAGGTCTATCTCTATTGGATATACTACTTCTACCAATTTCCCTCACCAAATGGTAACTCGATTTCACCTCATAGATTTTCAACTTAGTGTGATGCCAAATAATCCTATCTGGAGATCCGGTACTAGAGATCGGAATAAACAAAATGTCATTGATATCCTCTATAACAAACCTCTTCTAAAGTTCTTGAAGCTTCCAAGTGTGGTTTCTATGATCAATAAGGTCATTCACTTGTAATTCTAGCTCCATTTGAGCTTCAAGAACCTAGGTTTGAAACTACATACGTTGGGTATCCAAGGGTCAGTCCACACTTTTATACTATCTCCAGATCCTACCCTCCATCTAAGCCTGTCAAACGGGCCGGGACCCGTCCTGAATCGGCCCGTTTAAGAAAATCGGCCCGATCAATCTATGGGCTGTAGGGCACCGAGTCCCGGGCCGGTTATTTTTTTGGTTGGGCCCGGTTAACCCGGCCCGGACCAAGCCCAATCCGGGCCCGCCGATTAGCCGTCCCGGTTTACTTTTTTTTTTAAAAAAAAAGGGCTTTGGACCGTTGGGCTCAAACTAGCCGTTGGCCCAACAGTTATATGGCTGTTTTTGGGTCCAAAAGTCTAGTTTGGCCTTTTTTATTAAAAATAAAAAATTTACTTTAAAAATTAATTTTTTAACCCCAAAAAAAATCCTATAAATACCCTACACTTTCAAATCATTTTCCACACAATTTTTCATTCTCTCAATTCTCATTCTTTCTCAAATCTCAATTCTCAATTCTCAAACATTTAATATATTTAATTTCCTAAAGTGATCACTTTAACTTTTTAATTTTGCGATTACAAAGTACGAGTGGAAGTTTCTAAAGTCGCAACCTTCGGATACATCCAAAATTTGGTATTGTTGTTCCATCTCTTACGTTTAATTTTTATTTAGTGTATGAATATTTAATTTTATTATATTTTTGTATTTTGAATTTTTTTATTTTAATTTATATTATGGATAAATTAAGAAACCTCGCTACTAAAGGTGTTAAAATTTTTTGTCTCGAAAGCGGTAGTGTAGTAAAAAATAAATTACTAGCGGTAGAGGTACTTCAAGTAGTAGATATACCCGTGTGTTTCCGGTACCGCTTAGTCAACCTTTTTAGGAAGAAGTAGGCGTACCTTTAGGTGTAGGTGCCCACGATATAGATTATGTAGAAGTTTAGAAAATTACGGTATAGAAGAAGAAAATGAAGTAGATGCGGTTAATTTAGACGAAGATGATGAAAATATTGGTGAGACACCCGCAGTAGAAAATGCTAACATTAGATCTGAATTGGTTAATCTCCCTCTCCGTCCTCCCCGTGCCCCAAGAGCTCGTAAAACAACTAGTATTGCATGACAATTTTTTGAACGTATATCAGATACTGAGATGCAATGCAATATTTGTCAACAAATATATAAGCATAAAAGCGGAGGCAAGCAAGGGCATACGGGTACGTTATTGAGACATATAGGTGATGCACACGAAAGAGAGTTAAATATTGCATGAGGTGGTGCGGATGTTGTTGGGCCAACGCAAAGTAGAATGGACCCAGCAACCGATCAGGTAATAAAGAAGTATAATAAATTGAGGGACCGGGATGAAATAATTAAAATGGTAGTTGTGGATTGTTTGCCTTTTAGTTTTTCTTCTTCTGATTACTTTATTCATTATATTCAAGCAATTTATAATCCTATGTTTAATGGTATTCCTAGAAGTACTTGTCGGGGCGACATTTTAGACTTCATTCATAATATTGTTTTTATTTATCAATATTGTTAAAAAATATTAAATGTACAATGTCCCTAACTTCTGATCTTGGGCGTGCTGTAAATAAAAATGATTATTTAACTATTACTTGTCAATGGATAGATAGTAGTTTTATTATGCAAAAATGTATTCTTACTTTTTTATATGATGAAGATCGTAAACATACTGGAGATTTTATTGCTGATTCGATTGCTAAAGTTGCAGAATTTTGTGGTATCAAAAATAAAATCTTATGTATTGTTTTTGATAATGCTTGTAACAACAAGACTGCTATAACAAAATTAAAATCTAAGTTATCTCTGTCGTTACCTCAAAATTTTCATATTAAGTGTGCATGTCATATATATAATTAAATTGTAAGAGATGGTCTTGAGATTTTTGAGTTTTATATTGAAACAAATCGGCTTGCGGTTGGTTTTATTCAAGGAAATAACCGTAGAAGTAGAATTAGAGACTTTAAACTTAAATGTAAACAAAATGAACTTGCACCGATATTGATGCCTAAATAATGTGAAACTAGATGGAATGCTACGTATGATTTTTTAAAAACTTATTATAAATATAGAGTTCTTATTATACTATCTTTTAACCAATATTGTGGTTCGTTTGTTGATTCTACTGATTCTGCTGATTGCATGTTACATGGTTCTGATTGGGTTGTAATTAATGATCTTGTTAAGTTTTTGAAAAAAATTTATATAGCTACGATTGAATTTTTCATTGCTTAGTATCCTACTGTTTGTAATATTTTGGCATATATAGCCGATATTTCTGCTTTACTCGAAGAATATAAAAATAAAGAAGGTTACAAAGATGTTGTTAGTGTCATGTTTGCTAAATTAAAAAAATATTTTTTTTCGATTCTCCCTATTTACTTGGTTGGTGCTATGCATAATCCGTGCATGAAATATAATACTATGTGCCACTTTAGTACTATTATTTATACTAATTTAGAAATAAATACTAACAATGATTCTCAACAAGTACAACCTGATTTGTGGACGACTATGGGTGATGCGAATGAATACATAGATAAATTGCATAATCACTATGTTGATTTAATTGATTTAGTCGTACCTAAAAATATCACTCCAACTGTCGTTTCTCATCCTCCCGAGGAGCCATCCTCTTCTAAAAGGCCAGCATATAATGATTTTCCTGATCACTTTTATGATTTAAATTGTTGGAACAGTGTCGAGGAGGGAGTTTACACATCAACTTATCGAGAAGAGCTTAAGTATTGTCTTCGATCGCCGCTAGAGGATCGCAGATGATGGATCAATGCGTTGGATTGGTGGAGGAGTAATGAAACATAATATCCTGTGCTTTCAAGATTAGCTAGAGATACCTTGAATGTTACAATGTCAACTGTTGCATCGGAGAACGCTTTTAGTCAAGGATGACAGCAACTTAGAGACAACCGACATTCATTGAAAAGCAATGTAATAAATGTTCTTGTTTGCCTCAGAGATTAGATTAGAGCCGAACGAAGAAATCAAGGAATGGAAGCGGAGCCGAACGATGAGCAGAGACTTGAAGAAATTATGACTTCACGGGAGAACTCAGCAGAATCAAGTCCAATGCATGATTTTGCCCCCGTTGACTTTGACTATCCTGTACAAGTTTCCGTTAATATTAATATGAATGAGTTGGAGAAAATGATGCAAAATTTGTAGATTTTTCATTCATGTAAATTATGAATTTTGGATCATTTTGCAATAAATAAAATTCAACATTCATTCATTCCTTAGCCCTTACTTTGTAATTTTTTTCATTTAATGATTTAAATTGAATTTCTAGTTTAAATTAAAACTTAGTTTTAATATATTATTAATTTACTATTAAGTATTATACTATTATTAATTTATTATATTAAGTAGCATATGTTTTATTTAAAATAGTGTATATATGTGTATATATTTTTCTAAAATAGTATATATTTAACGTATATATGTGTATATGTTTTATAAATTAGTGTATAACTATATATATAGTGTGTGTGAATATATTGTAGTATATATATATATATATATATATATATATATTGTAGTATATTTTATTTAAAGTAGTACGTATATATTGAATGGTACGTATATATGTGTATATATCTTCTATTGACGTAAATATTTAACATATACATGTGTATATGTTTTATACATTAGTGTATAACTATATAGTGTGTGTGTGTGTATATATTGTAGTATATTTTATTTAAAGTAGTATGTATATATTGAATGGTACGTATATATGTGTATATATCTTCTATTGACATATATATTTAACGTATACATGTGTATATGTTTTATAAATTAGTGTATAACTATATATATAGTGTGTCTATATATTGTAGTATATTTTATTTAAAGTAGTATGTATATATTGAATGGTACGTATATATGTGTATATATCTTCTATAGACGTATTTATTTAACGTATATGTTTTATAAATTAGTAAATAACTATTGATATAGTGTGTGTATATATTGTAGTATATATATTGTTGTATGTTTTATTTAAAGTAGTACGTATATATTGAGTGGTACGCATATATGTGTATATATCTTCTATTAATGTATATATTTAACGTATACATATGTATATGTTTTATAAACTAGTTTAGGTATACATGCCGTGCGCGTGTACCTCACTTTAATGAGTTCAATCAGTGAACTAAATAAGATATTGTTTAAATAATAAAGATGAATATAATAATTCAATTTAATATCTTTTGAGTATGTAGAGATGGAGAATTTATTTATTAAACTTAATCTTTACCAAAAATATTTTTAAAAGTCAATCGACATTAATCTACCATCAGTAAAATGCAACAAAATAATATAATGATAGAGACATCAAAATAATATAATTAAATCTAATCTTTACACAATTTTTTTTTCAAAGTCGTCCGACACTCATCTACCATTTGTAAACAATAACAAAATAATTTAGTAATAGAGATATATAAATAATAAAACTAAACCTAACATTTACATAAAAAAGTTTCTTAAAGCCGACCAACATTTATCTATCACCTGTAAACTGTAATAAAATAATATGATAAAAGTGATATCAAAACAATACAATTAAGCTTAAATTTTACACACAAAAATTTCTCAAAGCCGATCAAGATTCATGTACAAACTATAAACTACAACAAAATAACAAACTAATAGAGATATTACGATAATACAATTAAACCTAACTTTTATCTAAGAAAAAATTTCAAAGTCAACCCACATTCATCGAACATTTGTAAATTAAAATAAAACAATAAGATGATAAAGATATCAAAACAATATAACTAAACCTAACCTTTATACAAGAAATTCTTCAAAGCAAATCGACATTCATTTATGACTTGTAAACTCTAAAAAAAATATAATAGTGATCACAAAGCTTTGATTTTTGATCCAACTAATTCTTGTCTAAGAGAAAATTTTTACCCTAAAATATGATTTTGAATGAAAACAAAGAAGATATAAATATATATATATATATATATATTGACACACACACATGTTGAATTCTATTATGCTGACAAATACAATGAAGAAGTTGAGGGTTAGAAAATCAAGCATCCACCAATCTAGACATGCAATCGAATCAAGTTAGATGTGCATCAATCATATTCTCCCAACAGGGAAACTGATTTGTTTTCTAGTTTATCGTACATCTCAATATTTATAGAAATATTTTCTTAATAGAGTCCGATTTTAGGAGTATTTTTCTAATTGAATAGTAGAAAAATATATATTAATCAATTCTCTTACCACATATTTTAGGAGTCCCATATATTATAGGAAGTCTAGTAGAAAGAAAAATATTAATTAATTCTCCTACCTTATGTTTTAGGAGTCTCGTATATTTTAGGAAGTCTAATGAATATAATGAAAAATAATTAAATAATAAAATTTTAAAAATAGTGAAAAGATAGTTTTGTCTAAAGAGGAGACTTTTAATGAAGGGCAAAAAGTTTAAATCATTTTCTAAGGGTCTTCACACTTTTAATATATTATATTATATTATTTATATATATATATATATATATATATATATGGACTCATCTTCCAAAAAATTTAGAATTACCTAATAGTTTAAGGAAAAGTCTTTAAAATAGTAAAATAATAGTGCAGTCAAATTAAAAGCTACCTACACAAAAAACAACGTTGAAACCCTTGAAAATTGTCTTTTCCAAAGCTTGGAGCCCAAAAATGGAGTGAAATAAAAAAAATAGAGTATTTGTACTATTTAGTGATACCTCGCAATTGCGGGCCCCACTTTGTGATTGCGAGGGTCAACATTGAGTGGGGCTTAAGTTGGTTATCATGACAGCGAGAAAAAGGCCTCTCTATCGCGATGGACAAAGCCGACCTGGTCAACCCGAATACTCATCACGATTATGATACCATAACCATTCAATCTCGATAAATGTAATCTTCAAGGCCCGCAATCATGACACGTGATGATGCGATCGCGATGAAGGGTCTGATGCACTAGATATCAGTTGTGCACCAGGTGATTTTGCGTGGGTTTTAATATTTCAAACGAATCCTCAAAATTTGTTCGGAGTTCGATAGAAGTAAACCATATATGCTACTGGACTAATTTTGATGTTTCAAACTCAATAACGATATCATATTTTTGAAATGAGGACATTATCAATAGATTAACCTCCAAGTTCAGTTTCTCTATTTTTCAAACAATGAATCAAAATGAGTTATAAAAGTCTCAAAACTGAACCAATCACGCTACTAATCAAAATTCAACATTTTGAATCTACTGGCACAGTCCGTTTAGCCATCCTACTCTCAAAATAATAAATATTGATCAAAGTTAACTGTATGGCTTCTCAAGCCTCTAAAACCACAAACTCACATAACTCATTCTCGATTGTATCGAAATCTGTGTCAACTATCTCTAAACGTCAAACTCAATATGTAGCAATTACGGAGAAGGATAAAATAATCAAAATACAAGACTACAAATTCAAGTCATTACAAAAATATACCAAGTTAAATAGCTGATGAGAAATAATATCAACATTACTAATTCCAACAAGACTATACACCATATCCATCACTATTCTTAGTAGTTGTTTGGTTTGAAGGATAAGGGGAGGTAATCTTTGGATAAGTTCTTAGTACATCCTTATCCCCTGTTTGGCTACCAAGTGTGGGATAACTTACCCCAGGATTACTAATTAATAATGGGATAAGTTATTTCTACATGTGGGTGAAATAGTAATATCGGGATAACTTATACCGGGATAAAATAACAAAAATATCCTTCTTAAACCCTCTTTTATACATCATTTTTCACATTCATGTATATTCACATAATTTTTAATCACAACCTTCACTACTCATAAATTTTTTATGATGATATATTTTTCCATTAAGAGATTACATTGTATAAACATAATTTTAATTTATACATTAAATTATGTGACTAATTCGTATGTTCATTTATATTTATAAATTTTAATATTTTACAATAAAGTGATATGTTTTTAAATAAAGTGACATAAATAATAAAATCTCTGTTATTTTGATAAATTTAAGATGGAAGTTTTATTGTTAAGCCAAATAACATAGAAATCTTATTTTTAAAAACACACGGCACAATCATGAGAATGCACATAAAAATATTTAAGTTAAATAAGATGAAAATTTAGTTTTCAAGAATGAATAACCAAAACCTGCAGAGTAAATGCTAAAAAATTGAATAAGGTAGAGGATATGTTTGAAAACAAACAACTTATTCTTAGCAATCATGCAATGCATGTTATTTTGAATATGACAAACCACAGTCAATAGTAGATTATCCAGTATAACTAATTTCAGAATAACTTATTTCATCATAACTTATTCCAGCATAACTTGTCTTCAAACCAGACGACCCCTTAATGTTTAATTTTATAAAAATAGAAAAGACAATTTACTATAAAGTGTGTTCGTCATTTTAATTTCCTATCATACCGCCTAAAATATCAAGGATTAAGTTAAAGTTTGGTCATAGATTTTGGAAGTAATTTCTGAAAAATTATTCTTAAAATCTGTTAACTAAGAAATTTTATCAAATTTTGAAAATTTAATCTACAAATATTAAGCTCCAAAAATTAGCTTAGGTCAAATTTTTTTTTTTTTTTTTTTTGGGGGGGGGGGGGGGAGGAGGAATTTTAAGACTTTTAATCACAAAAATTAAATTATTTGGCAAGTAAATTGCATATCCAAACATTGCTTCAAGCTCATAAAGTCATAGTTTTAAAAACTCAAATTTTAAAATTTCGAGTTCAAAATTTATGATCAAATCACACTTTCTCATTTATACTTGATATCAATTTTAGAACATCTAATATATTAAAGTTACAATAATAGCCCCTTCCATATCTAGTTTTCTAATAAAATGTCATACGATACCATTTGTAGGGGGTTGCGGATAACTAAGCTGATAAATAGATTTATAAATAGATTTATTATAACTGATGAATCTATTCTTGTTTGTGCGTGGTTATTTTTTAGATTTTGTTTTAATAAATTATTCTTTTTGAAAGATGTATTCATTAATTTATTTGGTATATTATTTTATCCTGTAGTAACTGCTGAGTTACAAATTTCTGTGTAATAATTTATTCTGTCTGTACTGTAGTATATATCTAATTCTAGATTTTCTATGTCATTTATTATCTTATGTTGTTCTTCTCGTAGTGAGTTTTTTATATTATATAAACTGTCAAATGTGTTTTTTTCTAAATTTTCTAAGGTTTTTTCTATCCATATTAACTTTTCTTTTAGATCTTCCATTATTTTTCTAATTCGATTTCTATAATTAGTTTCGTTATTTAGATTATCTTGGTTTTCTCTAGTTTTTCTAATATATTATAACATCCACAATCTTGATCTGAATAATATCCATCTGGGTAAATGTCTTCGTATATTTGTTCTAAGGCATTTATCATTTCAATTTCGTAGTTTATTACTTCTTCTAATATCATTTTCTTAATATCTATAATTTCTATATCCTTAAGTATATATGAGATTAAAACTCTAAGGTAGTCTAAATGAGCTATTTTCTAAAATTGATATTTTATAGTTATTTGTTTTTTCTTAGTAGTTCTTGCATATTTATATTAAGAGATTTTATATATTTTTTATTTTCCATGTATTTGTCTATATTTATTTTTATCTGTTTTTCTAATAACTGTATATTTCGTATATCTTTAAGATTTCTATGTGATCTTAACATAATAAGTATTTATAAGAGTAGCTTGGTAAACATGGTATATAATTAACTCTAGTCATGTAGTATTCTCCAAATGCTTTTTCTAATATAATTTTTCTTATATCTGCAACATTTATATCTCTAAGTGCATACAAAATAAGTATCTTAAATTTATCTACCATGACATCAGATAAATTATTATTCATTATCATAAAATTGCCTTTTTCAAAATATTCCCTTCAACCATGTACATAATAAAATATAGTCATCTCAGATTACTATATACTAGATTATTCTTAAATAACATGTTCTTCGGTCACTATTAGCATGGTAATTCAGATACTTTTTCCCTTAAACAGCGCCTCGACTTTGGTTACTCCCCGCCACGGCTTCTTGCCTCATTGGTTTCACCGTTAGGATGGCATAGTTCTTTGGGATTTTTCTCCGTTTCCACTTTGCTAATAAACTTCTTAACATATTATTCTTCGAATAATTCTACTATAAAGTAACTAATATGAATTTATTTTATCATATCATGATTGTTGGGAATTATGAATTTAGCTATTCATAATCATAAATAAATATACCTGTTCCGGTAGCTTTGATATTTCTGAGGTTTGTTGTTCCATAGCTTTTTCCATTGCAGTGTATATATTTAATTAACTGGGTAAAAGTATTTTTGGTCGGAGAGAATTTTTGCTTGAATGTAAGAAGGCTTGCCTTGCATTGCCTTCTTGTTTCTTTATTTATAGAATGATTTTTACAAACACTTTACATGTTTTACAACCTTACGTAAAGGTTAAAAAGCTAAAAAACAAAAAAGGCCTTAAAAGTCTTAAAGGCTATACATAGGCTACCTAAAAGTCTATGTAGCCTTAAATGATCCTAAAGTCTACATAAGAAAAAAGTCTATGAAAAAATAGTAACTTACAATAATTTTAAAGACTTTTGCGTAAATAAAATCTGTACAATGAATATCTTGTCTCCGTTGATTTTGTCGTATCTGTCATATCTCCATTATTGCTTCTTATCTTATCTTACAGCTGTCATACTGTCTTTTTGATTTTTTATTCTAGATGTACTTCTGGAATAATATTATCTTCTCCATTACACCTCGAACATTGGTGATCTGGATATTTATGCCCAATTATTTTACAGTATCTTGTTAGTAATCCATCAGAAATAAATCCTTTTTTAATGGCTCGTGCAGTAGATGGTTTCTCTGGATTGAGTAGCGTCATTATCCATTGTCTTACGTCCTCCATATCTGTTGGTCGTCGCTCTTTCGAATTCGAGTAAATCATTTGGTGATCTCTAGAGTAGTAGCTCCATATTGGATTTCCATTAGCATAGTTATTTGCTAGTTCTTGTATAATCGTAGATAGTCCAATAAGTTTTTTATTTGCATAGAATTCTGGTATCTCGATTCTAGGTATTTCCGGTTGCTGTGCAATATCTTCTGGTATAATCATATCTCCTGTTAATCCTATCTTTACGACTTGTATAACTGATTTTATCTCGTCATATAATATCTCCGCGGGTGCAGTATAACACTTTATATAAAATAGAGTGCCTTTTGTTATTCTTTTATAGGTCATGAATATCTTATATAATTCGTTCATAGCAGTCAATTCTGCTCCATCTTGGGTGTATATGATGTTTAGCAGTCCATAGTCAAAACATGTTTTCACTAGGCTTGGGTTAGTTTTTGGTAGTGCGATTAGCTTATTATATCCCTGTAATTTTTGGGTTATATAGTTGGTATTTGGTTCTTGGATGTTTGTAGCTTTTGGGTTATGGTTTAGGAAGTTTTGTACTCTATAGATATTTTCTATATATTTCTGAGCTATATAATTGTAAACTTTTTTGTCTTGGTTCAGGCTATCTCGGTATGTGTTAACTTGTGGGGGTATGAATAAATGGTCTTTTTGTATTTTTGGTGTAAATGGTTTTTCAAATATTTTATTCATGTTCGTATTTTGGTATCTTGGTCGACTAACTCCTTTGCTTGTACCTGCAGAAGTAGATTGATAAATGTTATGGATTTTATGGAGTATCCCAACATCTCCTTCTAGCTCTGAAATTTTATTGTCTTCCGATCGACATAGCTCTGCACACTGCTGAGTTAGCTGATTCATAGCTATAGACTTCAGTTTATCTTCATTAGTCTTTAGCTTTAGCTTTTCTATCTCAGTACCCATTAGCTTCATCTCGGTACCCATACTGTCCACTTTCAATGAAAGCGTAGTCAGGGCGTTGAGTATCTTTTCATGTATATTTTCTTCTATCATTTCAGTTTGTGTAGCTTTGTCTTGATATGTAATCTGCAATAACATTTTTGTTAGTACTGATTACTTCTATTATAAATGTAAAATTTAATATGTTTAAAACTAGTCTCCGAATCTCTTTTGTTGTAACTGAATTTTGTATTTTCTTTGTTAGCCACCAGCGTACCTGTGTATTATCTGTTCGCACAATAAATTTGTTATATACAATATATGGTTCAAATGCTAACAAACATTTATATAATGAACATAATTCTTTTATATTTATTTCCCATTTTATTTCTGTTTCATTGAATGTACCTGAGTAGTATCTACAATGGTGTTCTATTTTTTCTGCTTCATATCTATATTTAAGTACTCCTCCGTAACTATATTCACTGGCATCTGCTTCTACTATGTATGTAAATTTCCTATTTTCATCCGAAAATTGTAATTTTGGTAATTCTTTGCAAAGTAATTTTATTTTTTGAACTTGTTTTTTGTCTTCTTCATTATAATTATATTCTATATCCTTTTTTAATTTTTTCTGTAGTGCTTTTAAGTTTTCTGCTAATTTTGGAATATATTCTCTTACTTGGTTTACTAATCCTAAAAATGATTGTAATTTCTTTTTTGTATCTAATTCTTCTTTCGAATTTATTATTTTTTGTACTATATGTTGTTGCATTTTTACTCCACTTTTATCTATTTGTATTCCTAAAAATTCTATCTGGTTCTTCATAATTTCGGCTTTCCTTTCGCTTAGACTTATTCCTGATTTTTCTATTATATCTGTGAATTGTTCCAATAATTTTATATGTTCTTCTTTAGTTTTTGTATATAATAATATATCATCTATGTATACTATACAGTTAGGTAATTGTTTAAAATAATTATCCATAAAATGTTGATATCTACCTGGTGCATTTTTATATCCAAATGGTAATACATTTCACTCATAAAATCCTTGTGGTACTGTAAATGCGGTTAATTCTTTAGATTCTTCTTCTAACTTTAGATGGTAAAATCCTGATTTACAATCAAATTTGCTAAAATAATTATATCCTTGTATCTGTCTTATTTTTAATATCTTATTTGGTATTGGATAATTATATGTTATAGTTTTTGCATTTAAATTTCTATAATCAATAACCATTCTACTTTTTCCTCTTTTTTGTTCACTATGTTTATTTACTATAAATGCTGGACTATTATGTTTACTATTACTTTTTTGTATATATTGTTTTTCTAATAATTCAGCTATATGCATTTTAAATTCTTTTAAATCGTCAAAATTATATGTTAATGGTTTTTGAGTTATTATACTATTTTTGTATATTAATTCAATTTTTATGGTAGTTTTATGTTTTTCCCATCCTTTTAATGGATCTTCACTATATAATTGTTCTAATTTTTTCTTAACTATTTCTATCTTATTTATTGAAAATATAGTTATTTCTGTTTTATTTATCGAGAATACTACTAATTTTATTGTATCTTCAGCGTTTTTTATATTTTCTAACTTTTGTGTAATTTTTTCACTTTCTTTTATCCAATCAGTTTTCTTTCTTATTTTATTATTAACTCTTTTTGCTCTTACTTTTTGTTTACATGGTGTTGTAAACCACCAGTCATTTCTAGTTATTATATGTGGGTATAATTTATCTAAAAATGACATTCCTAAAAGTATATCTTTTGATGTTAGTTCATAATTATAAATTTCTTCTATTGTCAATATCTTATCCCATTTTTGTGTTTTTACATTTCTAGCTTTATAAGTAATTAAGCTTCCTTCTTTATTAAATCATTTAACTACTATCGGTATTTTTAATTTATCCCATTTACTTTCTGGTAAGCAATTATATCTACATAAATTAGCTTCTGCTCCTGTATCTATCATAAGCGTATAATATCTACTGTAATATCCTTCCACTACTATCTTCATTAATACATATATTTTCATTTTATGTTAAGGCTCTTTTTAAGAATAATCTTTCCCTATTATATGTTATGGCTAATTGTGTATGTTCTATATTATATGGTTTTACTTGTTCTAACCATTTTATTCCTAATATTATATCTGTTTTTTGCATTTCTTCTTTTACTTCAAATTCTATCTTTATTTTTCTAATTCCTCCTATTATTATTTTTTTTTCTGCTATATCTTTACTATTTATTAAACTTCTCGGTAGATTTGGGCATATATCATTATCAGTTTTTATTTCTTCATTTTTTGCTAAACATTTTGCTATATAATTTTCTTCTTGTCCTGTGTTTAATAGTATTAAATATTCTTTTTCATTTATTTTTCCTGTTATGTAATATTGATTTAGATTACTTATTGAATTTGTTTCATAACTCGTTCTTTTTTATGAGGTTTATGATTCTGATTTTTCATTAGCTATTCTTTTTGTTGTACTTATTCTATCATTTACTATTTCTAAATTTTCTTCTATATCTATGTCTCCATAGCTATAATCATTATAATCTATTGTTTTTACAATTTGTTCAAATGGGCTATCTATTTGTATTTTGTTAATTTTATTTTTTCCTGTTATTTTATGTTTTGTTGTTAATACATATAAATTTTTACATCTTGCTGTAAATATTTTACTTCCTGGGATTAATTGTATTCCTGATATCTTCCAATATAATACTAGTGATTTATCTATATTTCTATCTGTTACTGCTACTGAATAATTTGCACTTATTATAAATTAAAATTTTTGGTATATTAAATTTCCTTTTACGGCAGTTATTATGCTTTTTTCTATAGGTTTTATAATTCTATCATCTGCTAAATATAATTCTATCGGTGTATCTATTCCTTCTCTAAAACATGCTTTTATTAATATTTCTGTACCTCCAAGGTGTACGTATTTTATTGGATCTCCTTTACTTTTTATCATTTATTTCTTTATTAATTATTCTTTTTGTTACAAGTGGTATACTAGCTTTTCCTTTTGCATATCTACAGTCTATTACATGTTCTTTTTGACATACTACATAATATTCATCTTTTTTCCTACTAAAAATATTTTTTATTGTTGGTATTTTAAATATTTTTTATACACTTAAATCTAACTCTTTTCCTTTTATTTCATCAAATATATTACTGTCAAATATTATTTTTTGTTCTGTTCCTTCATTATTTAAATATTCTTCCTTTGTTATTATTTTTATATCTTCTTCAGTCATTTGATTCATCTATTTCACTATCTGTTTCAGTATCTGTTTCCTTTTCTGAAATTTCATATATACTATCTTCACTTTCTAATTCATAATCTATATAATCTATCTGCATATATTCTGTATTTTCTATTTTTATTTCGGATATTTGTTTATTTTTTGGATTTTTAGGTAATTTACAATCTCTAGCTAAATGTCCTAACTTTCCACAATTATAACATGTACATTCTTTCATAGATTTTTTCTTTCTATATGGTCTTTTATTCTTGTAATTTTTTGCATAATATCTTTTTCTTGGTTTCTTATATTTATATTTTGATTTTTTATATTTCTTATATTTCTTATGTCTTTTTGTTTTCTTATAATATCTTTCTTCGCATCCAAATTGGGGTGCTATTTTATTTTTGCAACATGCTAAATTTCTTATTAATGTTTTTTCCATTTTTAATTCTTCTCTATATTTTTCACATAAATTTCTATACCATTGCTGTAAAAATTTTATTCTTGCTCCTAACGTATCTACTATTTTTGCTTCTTCCCAACTTTTTATTATTTTTGAACTAAATGGTTCAGGTAATTTATTAAAATATAATTTTCTTATTTCTTTACTTTCTTCTATACTATATGATCCTTTATAATAATATTCTTTAAATGCGCAAGTATATTCATCTATATAACACATATTACATATTGTTAATTTTATCATTAAATTCCTATTTGTATCTTTTTCTTCATCTTGTTCCTCTTCTAATGTTGTCATACTACCAAATTCATCTTTTATAGCTGTTTCATATTTTTTCAATAATTCTATAGGTGTTAATTTAGTTGTTGTTGATGATGTTCCTTCCATAAGTTTATTAGTTTTTAATACTTTCTTACTATTTTCGGTTAAGTTTGAAAACCATAGTTTTACTGATCCTATTAATGTTTTTTCTATATATTCTGGTGCATCTGTTATGTTTATATTATTATCTAATAATTGTTTTGTCATATATCCTATCCATAATTGTATTGTTTTTTCTGTATCTATTACACATTCTAGGTCTAAAAAGTTATAATTTTTATTAACTATTTGTTTTGGTATCCATTTGTCATATTTATTATATCTTTTAAATTTATTTTTATAATATATAGGTTTTCTTATTTCTGTTGTCTTAGGTATTATATTTTCATCTTCTTTTTTGTCAAGAGTATTTATTTCTGTATTGGTATTTTCTAAGTTTTCTTCATTAATTTTTTCTTGTTTTTTGTTAATTTCTAAATCTTTTATATTTGTTAATATTTTCATATATGTTTCAGTGTCTTCTGAATCATAATTATCTGTCTCTTCGACCTCTATATTATTTATTTCTAATTTTTTCTTAAATTGGTTTATCTCGTTTATTAATGTTTGTTCTTTATCTTTTTCTTCTTTTTCTTTTTGTCTTCGTTCGTATAAATCTTTTAACATTTGTAGTTCTTTTTCTCATTCAGCAATTCTACTATTTTTAGTTTCTTCTATTTTTCGTATTTCTTCCATAGTTTGTTGTTTAATTTTTTCTATTTCCTTTTTTCTATCTATTTCTTCATTTTCTTTTTCTATTCTTACCATTGCTGTTAGTTTATCTTCTAATTTTAATTCTTCTTTTTCTAACATTAAATATAAATGTTCTCCTATTTTCTTATATCTTCTTCCTAGATTCGAAAATACTATTTTTATTTTTGATCCTTCATGATTTTCATATATTTTTTCATCTATTATAAATTCTTCTTTATTCATTTTATTGTGAATAGTTCATGTTAATATATATATTCTAAACTATCTATTTGTGATTCTAATTTTGATATTTCATCTTTTTGTATATTTATTGAATTTTTACTAACTCTGACAAATATATTATAATGTAACCTTTCTTTTTTGATTTTTAATTCTTTACGTTTTTCAGAGATAAATTGTTTTAATTCTTTGTATTTTTGCTCTCTATTAATTTTAATTATATTTATAATATCTTGGTGGATATCTAAATCTAATTTTATCATAATTAGGTGGTATGTGTCTCATTCTTCTAGATTTTAAATGAATTATTAATTTTGCTTCAATACTAGATATTAATGTAATTAGATAGGCTAATCTTTCTGGATTTTCTTTTGTTTTATTTAGACTTATATATTCTGAATAATTACTAACTAAAGATTCTTTAATTTTTCTAAAAGCTTCTCTATTTTTAAATGGTCTTCTCATAATTAATCTAATAAATAACTAAATCTAACTTAACTAAATTTAATCTAACTAACACGTATCTCACTTTCATATCTCATAATTTAATCTAACTAACACGACTCCTAACCAATTATAATAACAAAAATTAAAAACTTAAATTTTATTATATTTTCTGAATACAACAAAGCTTCGATTCTTACTTGAAATTTTCGGTCTCGTTGCATTCTTCTAGATCAAGTCACAATCTAATGAACATAAATTGTGACAATTAAACAATATAAATCAATTTTAAAAAAATATTACGTATAAAATCTCAAAATTCCACAAAATACGCACAAAAAGTCACATAATTAGGTTTAAGAAAAAATCAAAGCAATGAATTTAAACCGAAGGTAAGCATGTGCATCTTATGAATCAAAATATTAAAATATTTTATTTTATTTTATTTTATTTTCTAAATACAATAAAGCTTCGAAGCTTACTTGAAATTTTAGTCTCGTAGCATTGTTTTGAATTAAGTCACAACCTAGCAAACATAAATTATGACAATAATAATATATGAACCAATTTAAACATAAGCTAAGGATAAAATCTCAAAATACCATAAAATACATATAAAAATCACACAATTAGGTTAAAGAAGAAAAAAAAATAACTTCAAAGTGTCAAGAACGTAACCATCAAATTACATAGAAAAAAATAATGAAGATTTCTACAACTATTTGGATACTTGTTTGAATAATTAAATCACATTAAATAGGACTTTTAATTTATTTTACCTTTAGGATGAAGATTTCTACAATTATTCAAATAATTGTTTGAATAATCAAATTTCATCTTAAATAGGACTTCTAATTTATTGTCTTTAATTTGTTTTATCCAGTTCGTACGTATTTGTTTGTTTAGTCCGTTTATGTTTTTGATTGTGACCAAAATTAAAAGGATATCAAAATATTAGGTTTTCTTACCTAATTTAAATAAAGAACTACTAATTTATTACATTTAATTTTAAGTGATTTTAAATTATTAAATATAAAAAATTAGTAAATGATAGTTTTGTCTATTGTGAAAATTTTTAATGAAGGACAAAAAGTTCAAATCACTTTTATAAGGGTCTTCTCACCTTTAATATATTATAGATTAGTGTATAACTATATAAATAGTGTGTCTATATATATATATATATATATATATATATATATATATTGTAGTATATTTTATTTAAAGTATTACGTATATATTGAATGGTACGTATATATGTGTATATATCTTCTATTGACGTATATATTTAACGTATACATGTGTATATGTATACGTTTATAAATTAGTGTATAACTATATATATAGTGTGTCTATATATTGTAGTATATTTTATTTAAAGTAGTACGTATATATTGAATGGTACGTATATATGCGTATATATCTTCTATAGACGTATATATTTAACGTATACATGTTTATATGTTTAATAAATTAGTGTATAACTATATATATAGTGTGTCTATATATTGTAGTATATATATTGTAGTATATTTTATTTAAAGTAGTACGTATATATTGAATGGTACATATATATGTGTATATATCTTCTATTGACGTATATATTTAACATATACATGTGTATATGTTTTATAAATTAGTGTATAACTATATATATAGTGTGCCTATATATTGTCGTATATGTATTGTGTAGTATATATTATTTAAAGTAGTATGTATATATTGAATGGTACGTATATATGTGTATATATCTTCTATAGATGTATATATTTAATGTATACATGTGTATATGTTTTATTTAGAGTAATACATATATTTAACTAACGTATAGTCGTATACACGATTACATATGTAATTGTGTATATATGTATATATTTTTTAAATTCTAATGTAGTATATACTATATATATATAGTGTATATATATTGTTTGACGTATTTAAAATGTATATAGGTGGGTGTATCTAGCATATATTGAAAAAAAACTTTTTTTTTTGGTTTTTGACCAGATTTTTAATAGGGTTTGACCGTGTTTAGGTGGGTTAGACCAGGTTGGGCTAAGTGGGCCAGTTCAGGGTTGTTTTTAAAAAAATTACTGTTGAATTCGGACCCGGCTCGGCCCACCTAACCACAACCCGGCCCGGACTGGCCCACAACTCGGCTAAATTTCACGGGCCGATTTTGGGTTGAACCGGCCTGGCCCACTTGACACCCATACCTCCATCTAATACCTTTTCGTTATAAGTTTCTTCCCCAAATGATGCTTTTCCAAACCCAAGAGCTAGTAGAAGAGGAAGTAGCTTTGAGGAAGGAAGTATTCTGAAAATAGTTACTTTTAAGAATTCTAAAAAATAAGAAAATCCTCCTGAGTTAAGATTCTCCAAGCTAGTTTTGCCAATAGAGCCTGGTTAAAAGATTTTAACTCTTTAAATCCTGTACCCCCATAAGATTTAGCAATACAAAGGTTTTCCCATTTTTCAAAATGCATTTTTCTCTTACTCTCATCTTGTCCCCACCAAAAATTGAAAAAAATAGTAGTAATATCCTTACACAAATTATCAGGGAATTGAAAACATGATAAAGCATAAGACGGTATCACTGATAAAACGGATTTAAGCATTACTTCCTTCCTAGTAGGGCTCAAGAAATTATATTTCCAACATTTGATTTTAGCTTAAACTCTATCCCTACTACTGCCGGTAAGCCTAAATACATCCCAAGCTCAGTAGATCTTAGTTGCCTTATTGCTATGATAATTCCATCTTTTTCACTTTCAGGAGTATTTTTACTAAAGAATATAGCTGATTTAGAAAGCTTTACCTTTTGACCCGAACAATCTTCATATTTTTTAAGAATATCAGAAATATTCGAAGCATTTTGAATATTAGCATTACAAAATATAAAGGAATCATCAGCAAAAAATAAATGATTAACCGTCGGTCCATTTCTAATCAAACTTAACCCTTGAATATCTCCATTTGCTTCCGCTTGGTTTAATATTCTAGATAATCCTTCTGCACATATAAGAAATAAATATGGAGATAAAGGATCCCCTTGTCTTAAGCCCCTTGTAGGAGTCACTTCCTTCGCTATCTCCTCATTAATATTAAATTTATAAGTAGGAGTAGTAACACATTGCATAATCCAACTAACAAGAGTTTCATGAAAACCCATTTTGGTCATTAGTTTTTGTAAATAAGTCCATTCCACTCGGTCATACGCTTTGGCCATATCTAACTTAAGAGCCATATACTTATCCTTGCCTCGCCTTTTATTTTTCAACATATGAATGAACTCATGTGCTATAATCACATTATCCACAATCTGTCTTTTGCCAATAAAAGCCGACTGGTTAGGAGAAATAATAGTAGGAAGGTATCTTTTGATTCTTGTAGCTATAATCTTAGCAATAATTTTATAAACTGTTGAACACAAGATAATGGATCTGTACTGGATAATATCACTAGGATTTTTTATTTTAGGTATTAATGTAATAAGAGTTTGATTCCAAGAGTGAATTAGACGCCTCAAACGAAAGAAACTTTTAACCGCTTCACAAATATCTCTTGATAAAATATTTCAATACTTTTGAAAGAAAAAAGAAGTCATACCATCCACTCCTGGAGCTTTTAGGGGATTCATATCAAACATTGCCTTTTTAATCTCCTCACTCGTAACCTTCCTAATTAGATTATCATACAAATAATTATCAACTACCGGATGAATCAAGGTCAAGATAGGGTCGAAGTTGGACGGTCTAGAAGTAGTAAAGAGATTCTTATAAAACCGTTGTATTTCTAGCATAATTTCCTTATGTTCGGAGATCCATTGTCCATCTTCTAGTTGAAAACCTTTAATTTTATTACACTTACGTCTTTGGATAATCTTATATGAAAGAATGAAGTATTTTTATCACCCTTCTGAAGCCATAATGCTTTAGACTTTTGTTTCCAGTAGATTTTCTCATCTTTATAAGCTTTGCCTAATTCTCTCTTAAGCTCCTTTAGTTTATTAATGTCAAAAAGTCTATTGTTGTTTTTAAGATCAGCAATCCTATCCTTAATCCCTTGAATATTTTTTCTACAATTACCCTTACCATCTTGAAGCCAAGCTAGTATCGCAATTTATAATTTTTAAACTTGAAGCTCACTATACATTGATTAGTACCTTTTACACTTCTATTCCACGTATGCTCAATCACTATATTTACTTCTTCTTTTTCGCTCCACCTTTTATAAAAAAAGAACCTTTTTTTCCTTTTTGCAGGGCTAGGTTCAGAGTTCATAAGTAATGCCGAGTGGTCGGGAGCCTCTGTTTCTAAATGATGGATGTTAGCTTGATTAAATTCAAGTCTCCAGTCAGGGGAACATAAAGATCTATCAAGTATTCCTTGGATAATCCCATAGGTTTCTCTATAACACCACCAAGTCCATGGTTTCCGATTAAATCCTAAGTCAGTAGCGCCAATCTCCCATAAGAAGTTTTTAAAGTCCGTAAATGAAGACTCCTCTTGAACTCTACCACCTATTTTTTTAGAATTATCCCAAATGACATTAAAATCTCCATCCATAACCCACATTTATCCCCAACTATTATATCTGTCGTAAAGTTCTGGTAATTGATTTCTAAGAATAGCTTTATCAGTACTTAAGTAAACAAACACATACCATTGTTTACTATTCACCGTTATATCATGCACATACGTTTCAATGTAAAAAGAATTAGAATGATATTGAGATACCTACACTTCATCATTTCAAAGTAAGCATAGCCCTTTTGCTAGTCCAATCAGATCCATAATGATTGCATGAGGCATATTCAACTGCCTTTGAACTCTTCACAACATGTTTTCTTGATTCTTAGTCTCGCTTAGAAACATCATACTCGGAGAGTTGAGACTTATTGTCTCCTTCAAAAAGGGAACTGTTTAGGACCCCCTAGGCCTCAACAATTCCACATCATCGTCTTCATTTAGGGAAGGGAGCCATTTCGGGCTGGCCTCCCGTTCTACCACTTTTTTTTATTTTTTAGCCTCTACTTATAATAGCTCATTATTCTCCCCCTCTCTTTTATTAACCCAATTTTTGGTACATAAATCAATCACTACCACCTTAAATAAATTATTTTTCAAATTTGCCGTTACGCTATTATGCGTACAACCTGTTGGTTTTATTCCTTTATCTATTCCTTTCCAATTCTTTTTTTCCCTTCATAGCAATGTTGTTATACAGTTGTACAACTATAAGTTTATCTTTTCCTCCATTACTCACCTCAACTAGAACATTTATTAAATTAGGAATCATAATAGAAGTATTATCATTAAGATTTAGTACCTGCGAGTTAGCCGTTTACGACTTGGATTGGGATATTGCTAGTTGCTCTTGTTTGCTATTACTTACTTGGATTCCTTTAGTATCTCCTTTTGAAGCTCTCTGAAAGTATTTCTCGAAAGCTCCTTCATCTATCGTATCACTGAAACCCATTTTTGATAATATATATAACTCTTTTTCTGCTCTTCCAGCTCTTGTCTCAAGAATATTTAGATAATTATTAATGTAGGTCGATATTATCAAAGAAAATCTTCAAATAGTCCTAGCTAAAAATCAGTTTTTCAGTTGAAGAGCTTCATCAAGTTGTGAATTCAATTTGACAGAATGCATTAATTGAAAAAAAATGAGGGACTGGGAGGGGGTTGCATTCAACAAGCAATAGTATGTTTTCCTTCATTTATTTTTGCTTGTGACTTTACACTTCTCGAGATTCAAACTACATAAATTTTGATCAATATTTTAAGATGTAATTTTTTCATCATATTTATATAAAAATGATTGATACTTGTAGCATTTGTCATATAGTTTTTGAAATCTAAATTTAAAATTTAAAACATTCAATTAATTTGCTTCAATTTGGCTTGGAAGTAAAATTGATTTTCATAAAGCAAAATGTGATACGCAAAAATGAATGGATTGAGTATTACTCATCGAACTTAGATCTCTTAATGATAAACTAGTGGCTACTACAAAAATATATTAGTCGTTTGCAGCAGTTCCTCCCCAGTGCTTTACTCGACTTACAGCTAGGTTGGCCTGCAAAATTATAAAACTAAGGTATCAATTCAGGTTAAGCATCAGAAAAAACACAAGTATCCATGAACTATAATCGAAATTTCAGGAACACATCTTAATTTTATAGAGGTTTTATTGCCACTGAAATATTTTGAAGTGTAAAATACGTACACTCTTGGAAGCGTAAAAAATATGGGAAAGATTTGATCCATATAGACACATATCCTTTTCGAATTAGACACTTTATAATTAGTTAATACACACAATTATTATTATTAGTTTTTAAATTTTAGAATAATTCGCAATTGGTACAACTTCTATCACAGTATTTGCCCTTCAAGTGAGCACTTTGTGCGCATTGAAAAAACCCTCACTTGAAACACATAATTACAAACAGTAAAACTTATGTGTTTTAATTATTTTTTCCTCTCCATTTCATATTAGTTGTTGAGTTTAATTGGTATGAATGGAAAATGGAGGGACACAACCTTTGAAAAAAAGACATATTATTTTGGAAAAGGAGTGACTGTTCAGATAATTGTGTCTGTTCAGAAAAAGACACAATGTTTCAAATGAACATACATGACTCTTCCAAAGGATACACCTTTTGGGATGAACCATTGCCACCTTTCGTAAGGGGCACTTGATGACTATATAAACCTACATTTATCCATAGGTTTAGTAATGAAATTTTTTTTGCAATAAAGCTCTTCTTGTTTTTTGAAAATATACTTCGTGTGATCATCTAATCGTTGAGTGAGTTCGAAGGGAATCTGATCGTTTGAGTTACCACTACAGTCGGATTGTTGGGCCAATTTATCCTGGGAGAAAAATTTTGCAACCTCGAGTACCTGAGAGGAATTATTTCCTTAAGGACACTTCGTGAATTCGAAGGACTTGTCCTTTTATGTTTCATCTAATTTTCTTAAAAGAAAAAAAATACTTCTTTGAAAAGTCTTTTTGATCTTGTGTTAAGGATATTATATAACTTCATAGGTGTTCTTGTTTTTAGACTTGAACTTGTGTTGAAGTTGTTGTGCCTAAATATAGATTATTGTACCCGAAATCATTGAAAACAACAATGTTAGGAAAATAAATTTTTATTTTTATTTTTATTTTTTGCTTGTTTGGTGAAATTTTCTTTTCACTGAAATTTTTTTTCTCGGAATCTGTATTGCTTGGTTTCTGGAGATTAAAACTTTTTGCTTTCTACTCTGTTTGAACTTAATTAGTGATTTGAAGAAATAAAATCTTCATCACAAGTTAAAGATCACTCGGTTGACGATTGGAAGTCATAAAAACTTCATCGTTAAACTAGAAACAAATGGTGTTTAAAATTGCTGCAACTTTATTGATTAGTGTTTTGATATACTAAATTTTTGTCTTGTTGTGACAGGGAAATGACTAAGGATAGTCAAATTCATGATGTTGGAACAACTATGGTGGCAACTAGTATTTCCACGACGAGTCGTACTAATGCTCCGCAAGCTATGGCACCGGCGGAGAAACACGAAAAGTTCGCAGGTATTGACTTCAAGAGGTGGTAGAGAAAAATGTTTTTCTACCTCACAACACTTTATCTTCGAAGGTTCACATTTAATGAAGCTCTGGAGGTACCCGGGGGAACCTCTGAACAAGAGCGATTAGTGATTGTGGAGGCTTGGAAACACTCAGATTTCCTTTGCAGGAATTACATCTTGAGTGGTCTCTAAGATGACCTATACAATGTGTATAGTGGAACAAAGATAGTAAAGAGTTATGGGGAGCGTAGAACGGAAGTGCAAGATAGAGGATGCAGGAACTAAAAAGCTCTTTGTTGTAAGATTCTTGGAATATAAAATAATAGACAGCAAGTCTATTGTTTCCCAAGTGCAAGAACAGCAAGTGATCATCCACGATCTCCTTGCAGAAGGTCTGATCGTAAATGAACCGTTTCAAGTAGCAGCAATAATAAAGAAGATACCACCTATGTGGAAGGACTTCAAGAACTATTTGAAACACAAACGTAAGGAGATGCCAGTCGAAGATCTAATTGTACGACTGTGCATTGAAGAAGATAATAAGGCTACGAAAAAAAGGTCAAGAGGAAATTCTACAATGAATGGAGCAAATATTGTAGAAGATGACTACAACTCCAAAGAGCGAAAGAAGGCTGAAAATGAAAGCAACTAACCCAAGAAGAAATTCAAGGAAAAATGCTTCAAATATTGCAAGATTGACCACAAATCAATAGATTGTCGGTCCCCTAAGAAAGGCAAGAAAAAGGACCAAGCAAATGTGGCTGAGTCCAAGAAAAAAATAGATGATATATGTGTCATGCTTTCCGAATGAAACTTGGTGGGAAATCCTCGCGAATGGTGGATGGATTCCGGTGCCACCCGCCATGTTTGTGCTAATAAGGAGTTGTTTTCAACGTTTGATCCAGCTCAAGGAGAAGAAAAAATCTTCATGGCTAACTCCGCTACTGCAAAAGTAGAAGGAACAGGAAAAGTATGCTTGAAAATGACTTCAGACTAATTATTGACACTCAACAATGTCCTGTACGTACCGGAGTTAAGAAAGAATTTGATTTCTATATCACTTCTAGATAAAAATGAATTCAAATGTGTAATTTTTTTCTGAAAAGTTGTAATTAGCAAAGGAGAAGTGTATGTAGAAAAAGGCTATCTCACTGAGGACCTACATAAGATGAATGTAATGAATATTGAAATCAATAAAAGTTCTGCTTCTTCTTACTTGCTTAAGTCTTATGATTTATGGCATGAATGATTAGGCCATGTTAATTACAAAACATTGCAAAAACTGATTAACTTAGAAGTTTTGCAAAACTTTGAGTGTAATAAATCAAAATGTCAGACATGTGTGGAATCAAAGTATGCTAAGAATCCGTATAAGTCAGTTGAAAGAAATTTCAATCCTTTAGACTTAATCCATACTGATATTTGTGATATGAAATCAACACCATCTCGTGATGGGAAAAAGTATTTTATAACTTTTATTGGCGATTGCACTAGATACTGTTATGTCTATTTGCTAATAGTAAGGATGCAGCAATAGATGTGTTTAGGCAATATAAAACTGAAGTTGAAATCAGTTAGAGAAAAAGATAAAAATGATAAGAAGTGATAGGGGCGGAGAATATGAATCTCCCTTCGCCAAAATATGTGTAGAGAATGGAATTGTCCATCAAACTACAGCCCCGCATTCAACTCAGTCTAATGGAATTGTAGAAAGGAAAAATCAAACTTTGAAGAAAATAATGAATGTCTTACTTATAAGTTTAAGTTAACCGCAAAACTGGTGGGGGGAAGCTATCCTTACAGCTAATCATATACTTAATAGAGTTCTCATAGTAAGACACAATCAATTTCTTATGAAAAATGGAAAGGAAGGAAACCCAACTTGAAATATTTCAAAATGTGAGGGTGTCTAGCGAAGGTCCAAATTCCTATGCCTAAAAGGGTTAAGATAGGACCTAAGATGGTGGACTGTGTGTTCATAGTATATGCTAAAAGTAACAAAGCATGTTGGTTTTTGGTTCATAAATTCAAATATACGGATATTAATGAAAATACAGTAATTCAATCAGATAATGCTGAATTCTGTGAAAACATTTATCCATATAAAACTAAACATGAACATTTTAGTGGGGGGTCTAAACGACATCAAGATGAACCAAGTGAGAATGTACATAATGATGAAAATCCAAGATGTAGTACACATCAAAGAATGTCAACTTCATTTGGATCAGATTTTGTAACATTTCTCTTAGAAAATGAGCCTCAAACTTTTAAAAAAATGATGTCGTCGTCAGACTCATCCTTTTGGAAAGAGGTGGTCAATAGTGAGATTGATTCAATCTTAAGCAACCATATGTGGGAGTTGGTTGATCTTTCTCCAGGAAATAAACCTTTAGGTTCTAAATAGATCTTCAAAAGGAAAATAAAAACGGATGGTACTATTGACAAATACAAGGCAAGACTTATAGTAAAAGGCTTCAAACAGAAAAAGGCCTTGATTACTTTGATACATACTCGCCAGTAACAAGGATAAGGTCGATTCAAATGTTAATTGTCTTGGCGATGGTATATGATCTTGAAATCCATCAAATGGATGTAAAAACAACATTCCTGAATGGAGAATTGGAGGAAGAAATCTATGTGGAACAACCCGAGGGTTTTGTGGTTCCAGGAAAATAAAATAAGGTGTGTAAACTTGTAAAGTCATTGTATGGACTTAAACAAGCACCTAAATAATGGCATGCGAAGTTTGACCAAACCATGTTGGCAAACGGGTTCAAGATAAATGAATGTGATAAATGTGTCATGCCCCCAAACGATAATGATGGACAGGAACCATATAAACTTACTCTACAAACATTATGATGTATACAAGGTTATAAGATAATAATGAGTAGGATGCTCGATGAGCATTGCATATGTACACGAGGGAGTTAACAAAACTATACAATACTAGACGATATCTATGAAGCCTCTAGTCAGTTTAACACACTATACTACAAATGACTAGTTGGAATTAAGATCGTCATGCCCAACCAAAGACTTGTACCTATAATCAATACTATACTAGGCATAGACTGGCTCCAGAAAGAGTTGGAGCTCACCAAAATATCAGCTGAAACGACAATAGAGCCTAACGTGGACGTCTGCTATCTAGAGGGTCTGATCCTACATTAGTAAAAGATGGTGGGCCTGAGACGTCAGTACATGTACAACATGTATTGGTATGAAAGCAGACAAAAAAATAGTTGAACAAATACAGAAGCTCATATGAGTCAAATAGCCAAGTAAAAAATGAATGAGCCAACAAATAACACATGTACGATATGAACTGATAACTTATGCACCAACCTTATTAGCATCTTATACAATGTTTAAAGAAAAGAATTCAATTATAATTTATGGCCTATACTTTTCCTAGGTGATTCTCTTATCCTATAAGTCATACACATAATCACAAGATGGCCTTCCAAAGGCGATCTGAGGCAAGTATAAAGCATATGTTACTCTCATACTCATTGCTATGATATCATATGTGTAACTATAATTGCAGTCGGTATCGTATTCAAGTATGCCCCGCCCAAGGGCTCACTATGAGGGTCTGCTCGCTGGCCATATATGCCGTATGTTGGCTCGAGTCAGGGGAAACCAATACAAGATGTTCCAGCTGACTTCAAATACAAATGATGCTACAAAAGCGGGTACACCCAATGATTGGGCTCACTATAGTGGTCTGGTCTCGACCCTGTGCACAGAATCACATCGAGCGATATGCCAAGCCAAACCTATGTACCCTCCCGTCGTTAATATTTATCAAATAATGCCTTGAAGGCCTATGACATGTCAGTTACGATATTGATGGTCTAGATAGCATATACAAGTACAACTATGCTACTACTATTTACTTTTACACCTGACGTGTGATATATGTGTATATATTGTGGTCTAAGGGCTTCAGGTAGAGAAACTTAACACAAGGAGGGAAAGATAAGTACCTGTTAACCTGATGGTAGAATGAGGGAGTAATACGTGAGGCAATGTAAAGGTTTTACTGACACAAATTATGAGAACGATATTAACATTAATAGAAGGGAGCACATGATGTAAGGTGGTGCCTTAGCGGCGAGGGAAGATTTAGCTTTACATACTTTAATTCTTTATTATCTATGATAGTAATTCGAGCCTCAAGTAATTTAAACCGATGCATTGAAGCCTTTATCCTTTCAAACACTAGTTCCTTCTAGCCGCTATGCGGTTCACTTGCTACAAGGATCACATATATGTCCGTAAGTAATCCGTAGGAGCATTTAGTAACTTATTCCGATAATCTTCACTTAGCCCAAAATTAATTGAATTCCTTATCAAGAATTCGGAGTAAATTCTAATTCTTCCAACTTATACAATTCAAGGGTAAAACTACACAATCGATTGAAATCCTCAAAAGCTCCTCTTTAACCAAAATTCTCCATTTTCTCCCTTTTTCTTTCATGAACCCAATTCAAGTAGTAGTGCAAAGATACAAATTAAACATCTCCAAGATACTTATTTATAGCCAAATTCAAGAAAGGGGTAGAGAGTTTACCTTCTAAAATTCAACTCCAACTTTAGGTTATTGAAGTCAACCCTCAAGGATTACTTCAAAATTATCGTAAGAATCCTTTCCTCCCTTTCTTCTTCTAGTGAATTCTTGAATACCAAGTGAAGGAGAAGAAGTCGAGTATCAATACCCCAGCTGCCACCTAATGTTTTATCTTAAGGCTTGGTTTTGATTTCTTAATCAATAATGAAAAGAAAGAAAACACAAGGGGGGGGGGGGGGTAACCTTACTTTCAGTTTCCTGGAAACAGTTTCCAGTGAACAAGGGAAATATTTGACCCTTTTGTTTACTACTAATTAGGGAAATTGTTTAAAAAGGGTGGCCCCCCACAACTGCAGACTTATATTACATACAAATACTAAGTATATAAATATTCCATTCCATTTTCTTTTCTTTCGTACTGCAACTACCTTTATAAGCCAAAGTTCTACTTAATTTAAGTTGTTAATTCAAAACTTTTTCCTTGAGATGCTACAATCTCCCTTACTTAGGATCATTCGTCCTCGAATGATACTTGTACCTTAGTTTTCATCCCATAACTATCCAAGACATTCTTAAGATCATTTAATCAACTTCGGTTCTCACTTAACCCGTCAAAAGGCCTTACATTTGACTAACTCCCTAAATTTTCAAAAATTTCGCCAGAGTCTTCTTTGTAAACAGGACTATCGGGTACCTGTTAGCCAGCCAGGATACATCCAAATGCGCTTCACAGAGCATCACAATACATATAATATTCAACAAATAACACACGAGGCTCCGCCTATCCTTAAACTCAAGTACACGAGGCTTCTCTTGCCCTTGTACATAATTAAAAAGTCATAACCAACCATGTAACTTACCTTATACTCTGCATCTGTATGTTGTTTCCATGTAAATATCAAGGCTCATAGGCACAAATCATGTACCTTAGCATGCCAGGTAAGAATCAGATATCAACAGAATAAAATATAGTAGATACTAACGATCACATAAAGGGACAGGTAGTTTAAGAACCTCTGGGTAGTCTTGGAACAAATATGGGTATTTATGTTTCATAACCGCTTCTGCTTTCCAAGTGGCTTCTTATATGTTCTGGTTTCTCCACAACACCTTTACTGAAGCTATGTCTCTAGATCTTAACTTCCTGACCTGCCGATCTAATATGGTCATGGGGACTTCCTCGAATAATAAGTCTCCAACAAGTTCAATACTCTCTATAAGGATGACGCGAGATGGTTCTCCTAAGCATTTACGTAGCATAGACACATGAAAGATAGGATGCAACAGCTAACTCTGGAGGTAATTCTAGCTCATAGGCTACCTGACCAATTAGGGAAATTGTTTAAAAAGGGTGGCCCCCTACAACTGCGAACTTATATTACATACAAATACTAAGTACATAAATATTCCATTCTGTTTGCTTTTGTTTCGTACCGCAACTACCTTTGTAAGCCAAAGTTCTACTTAATTTAAGTTGTTAATTCAAAATTTTTTCCTCGAGATGCTACAAAATACGTCTACATTAAAGATACTCCAAATCACCAAGTCATTGTTTGTTTATATGTAGATGATATGTTGATCATCAGTAGAGACATTTCTCACATAAAGGCCACAAAGCGAATGCTCGAGAGCAAGTTTGATATGAAAGATCTTGGAGTTGCGGATGCGATCTTGGGAATAAAAATTCACAAAACTCCACAAGGGTTGGCATTTTCATAGTCTCATTACATAGAAAAGGTACTTGACAAATTCAAGTATTTAGAATTTAGTATTGCCAAGACTCCATTGAACGTGAGCTTCACACTTCAAAAGAATGAGGGTGAAAGTGACTCACGGTTGGAGTAAGCAAGAGTGTTGGGATGTTTAATGTATATCATGAAGTGTACATGACCAAACATAGCATGTGCTATTAGTAAATTGAGACGGTACACGAGTAATCCCAGTAAAACTCATTGGATGACAATGAAAAAAGTTTTGGGGTATATCAAATACTCTCAAGACTATGCTTAGCATTATAATAAATATTCCATGGTACTTGAAGGATATAGTGATGCAAAATGGATCATCGGATTGAATGAAGTAAAATCCACAAGTTACTATCGGTGGAGGAGCGGTCTCTTGGAAATCATCCAAACAGACATGTATTGCTCGCTTTACAATAGAATCTGAGTTTATCACATTGGATAAAGTCGGTGAAGAAGAAAAATGACTTTGGAATTTCATGGAAGATATTCCTTATTGGCCCAAACCAGTGGTACCAGTATGTATACACTGCGATAGTCAAATGGCAATAGGTAGAGCAGGGAGCATGATGTACAACGGTAAATCTCGTCACATAATATGGAGACATAATACCGTTAGAGAACTTCTCTCTAGTAGAATTATGACTGTTGACTATGTGAAGTCAAAGGATAATATGTCAGATCCACTTACAAAAGGCCTGTCTAGAGAAAGAATTGAGAGGACATCAAAATGGGTTTAAGGCCTAAGACAAGTCAGTATGGCGGTAACTCTACCTAGCAGACTGGAGATCCCAAGAGCTAGGTTCAAGGAGATCAAACAAAGTTATGCCTGACAGGTTCAACATTGTCAATATACCCAACCTATTCTCATGATGTAGACAATGTTTAGTAAACAAGGATAAAACTAAGGTGAGAAATCTTTTAATGATTATCTAAATTTGGTAGATTTGATCAAATAGTTTAATCTACAGGATTGAACATTTAGGAATCACCTATTTGAGGGCGAAGTCGAAGCCATTTCAAGGAGAATGTTAGTAAAGGCCTATTCTCTAAGCTCTCATGAGACCGGAACGTGTTCATGACTGAAACGAACAAAATCGTAAGAACCATAAACAGTAAAAAGCTGGTTATGTGATATGTGTTGTCTAGGTATACATTAAAGCTCGACAGTTCAAAGATATCAAATCTATCGATTGACTGAGTGCATCCGATACATGTTCACTACGAAAAGTTCAACGGGAAACCCACTTATACAGATGCAATCAGTCTTTGCTTGATGATCACATATTTGTCCATAAAATTTTACAAAGAATATTCATTCCCCATTCATGTGGGGGTTTGTTGAGTTCAATTGGTGTGAATGGAAAATAGAGGGACACAACCTTTGAGGAAAAGATATATTGTTTTGGAAAAGAAGTGACTGTTCAGATTCTTGTGTTTGTTCAGAAAAAGACATAATGTTTCAAATGAACAGACATGAATCTTCCAAAGGATACACCTTTTCAGATGAATCATTGCCACCTTTCGGAAAGGGCACTTAATGGCTATATAAACCTGCATTTATCCACAGGTTTGGTAACAAAAATTTTTCTGCAATAAAGCTCTTCTTGTTTTCTGAAAATATACTTTGTGTGATCATCTAACCGTTGAGTGAGTTCAAAGGGAATTCGATCGTTTGGGGTACCACTACAGTCGGATTGTTAGGCCATTTTATCCTGGGAGAAAAATTCCACAACCTCGAATACTTGAGGGAAATTATTTTCTTAAGGACACTCCGTGAAGTCGAAGGACTTGGCCTTTTCTGTTTCATCTAAATTTTTTAAAAGCAAAAAAAAAAAAAAATGCTTCTTTGAAAGGTCTTTTTGATCTTGAGTTGAGGGTGTTATATAACTTCATAGGTGTTCTTGATTTTAGACTTGAACTTGTGTTGAAGTTGTTGTGCCTAAATACAGATTCTTGTATCCGAAATCATTGAAAACAACAATTGTCAGTTTTCTATTATATCTATCTCTTAATAAATCATAAGAAAACATGGATAGTATTACTAATTTATCATTTATCCATTTAGACTTTCAAAAGCAATTATAGGGATAAAATGAAAATTTTAATTATTTTATCTTGATTTATTAAATGTATAAATAATTTGAGATAATTACTTATAAGGTGTTGGATAAATAGTATAAGACGGATCAGAGTACATAAATTGCTGAATTCACTTCATATAAGGGTAGCTTCTAGTGTTTTAAGGTGGCTCAAAAATTAATTCAGATTTCTAGGCACCTTTTGTATTATTTTAGGCAAAATACATACATAGCTACTTAATTTTTTTTCTATCTTTCCACTTAGATACTTGTATTTAGCTCTGCACCTATTGAACACTTAATTTCTGAAGAAAATATGTCAATTAGATACAATTTGCTGATGTAGCATAGTTCGTGCACTACACTGAATTTGGAAGTGTGAAATGTTAGATTTTTTTGTTTTCTTAAATATCTTCATCTTTTTCATTGTCTTTTAATCTCTTCTTTCTCATTATTTTTCTTTTTAAAATATTTTTTTGAGAAAATACATAAAAAAAAACCCCTGATCTTGTCCGATTTTTTTTTTTAAAAACACGTAAACTTTACTTTTGACCTATTACTCCACGAATCTTACTTAAATCGTTGTAAATACACCATTTTTCGCTGAATTCCAGTCAAATGTACACACCAATCAGATGTTGCCACGTGTTAAATAATTTAATTTCATATTTTATTTATATTTTTGAATAAAGTTTTCCTTTTTATTTTATTTATCACCCCACCCCAACCCACCCCATCTCCCTCATCCCCACCCCGTCTAACATCTCCCTCCCCATCCGCATCCCCATCCCCATCCAGCAGCTTCCCTCCAACCCCCACCCCATCCAGCTGCTGATTTCCCCATTCTTCTTATGTTAATTGTGTATTGCTTCCTAATTTTGTATTGATTTATGTGTTTGTTGATGGTCTAATGATGAGATCAAAACTCCATTAAAATAGAACTTTATAATTCTTCTTAAGAGAATATATATTGGGTTTTATAAAATTGTTCAAAATATATAAAAAAAAAAAAACTGAAATAAGAACTTGAAATTGAAGAAAGTAAACATGGTGATGGTAAAAGGTGAGTAGAGTTATGGTAATGATCGAGAGGATTGAGGAGAAAGAGAGTTACAGTGATGATGTTGTTGTTGTTGTTGTTGCTGTAATTGGTGTTGTTGTTGAGTTATGGTGATAAAGAAGAAGCTGTCAATTGGGAAGAAGACAATGGTGGGTGGGGGTGTTGCGGGGAGGGAGGTATATGGAATAATTTTAAAAAGTAAATTATTATTGATTTTTTTAAAAAAATAAAATAAATTATATATCAAATTATTTACACGTGACAACTTTTAGTTGGTAAAAAAAGTCAACTTTGAACCTTTTCACGCGTCTGTTGTGCATGTATACACGCAGAGAGTCCAAATGGTGTATTTGCAACGATTTAAATAAGATTCGTGAGGTAATAGATCGAAAGTAAAGCTTAAGTGTCTTTTTGAAAAACTCGAACAAGATCAGGGACCTTTATGTATTCTATCTATTTTTTTTTTCTCTTCTTCCTCTTTATGAGCTGCTCTCTGCCACTCCTTCACCGCCACAAATTCATCACTCCACCACCATATATTTATAATCTACTTCAATGGATCTCTTAGAAATTACAAATTTGTATTTTAGGCATTAAACTAATGATGAAATGGTGTGAGAAATTAGATAACATTTGAAAAAAAAAAAAACATCTTTGGGATTGGATTTTGTCAAAATAAGTGTGAAAATTTGAAAATTTTTGTACAATTAAGTGTAGATTGGTGTAGACTGGTTTTGAGGACAAACATTTCAATATATAAATTGAATTTCAACCAACCAAAAATTTTGATTTCTTTCTCGTTACCGTTGTTCAACCACCCATTTCCGGCCATTTATGGGTTACTCTTCCAATTTTCTTCATTCTATTGAATTCACTTTTTTCTTTCTACCTACTTCTCATCTTTAAATGGTGAAGATTGTTTAATTACATTAAATTTTGTATATAAAGAAACTATTAAAAGAGAATAAGAAGAGGAAGACGTCGACCACGAGAAAGGGGTTATTTTCGGGGAAAGAGAAGACAGTGAGGGTGGGGGTGTATAAATGTGTTTTTTCTTTTCTTTTTTTATCTTTTGGATTTAGATTTATTTAGAAATTTATTTTTGTGATTATTTTAAATTAAAATGTCATGTCTTTATTTGATTTGTCAATTTATCATACCATTCAGGTGTGTATAACACATAATTTATATTTTTGATTAGCTGTTTTCAAGTGTTTAATTGACACACTTTCTACATAAATAAGTAGTCAATAGGTGCAGAGCTAAGTACAAGTGTCTAAGGGAAAAAATGAGGGACCGCCTATGTGTTCTGCCTTTTTTTAGTTCCCAAATTTCAAAATTGTTCGAAGGATAAGAAAAACTTACCTGTAGCATGTGCTCTCTCCATTCAAGAGTACTTGTTCATATTATTAAAGTAAAATGTCTAACAATACTTAGTTTAGAAAATTGATGGATAACATATTCATTGGGCTCATTTAACCCATGTTATTAAATATTATTCATTATTCAACTCATTTTTTAAAATATTAAATTTATTACTCCCTATATTAAAAAAAAAAAAAGAGACCTATTTTCCTTTTTAATTAATATATAAAAGAATGATTATTTTTTATTATTATTATTTTTTTTGGGAGGGGGCTATACTTTAATTTTAACTTTCTATATGCCATGCTTAAAATTAAAAGACATTTGATACATGACATAACTTTAATTTACCACCACAAAATTCAAAAGTCTTTTTATTTTTTTAAACTTCATGTCAAATCAAACTAAATCATTCTTTTTTAAACTAAGAGAGTATATATAAAGGGTGATATAATAAAATTATTCTTATTATTTATTGTTTTTTAAGTCTGTGTCAAGTTAACAAGTATTGTTGAACGAAGAGAGTAAAAGGATAAAAGCATACCTCCTTCTCCCAGTTTGTCATTATTGTAATAGCTATTAAGATAATGGTCTGCAAACAGACACCTCCGATCATCCCACCCCATATTCCCTGGAAGCAATTTAAACCAAGTTAGATAATACAGTAAAAAAGGGCAGTTTGGTGCACTAAACTTGGGTCTGGGAAGGGCCGAACCACAAGGGTTTATTGTAAGCAGCCTTACTGTTTCCACGGTTTAACCCGTAACCTCTAGGTCATATGACAACAACTTTACAGTTACTCTTAGGCACTCCTTCAGGTTAGACAATACAGTGTTCACAGAGAGGGAAATTAAGTATGGGAAAGGAAAAGGTTGTAGAAATTCACCATAGCTCCCAAATCCAATTTGAAGCCCAAAAGTACTCCAGCAGGCAAACCAACAATATAGTAGCATGCAATGTTAATGTATGCTACAAGAGCCTGCCATCCAGCTCCAACAGCAACACCTTATTACAGCAAAAACAAGAAAGGAGAGCAGCAACTCTTTATCAGAAATGATAGCTCTCTTGCATCGTGTTATCCTCTTGCCTAATGCGGCCTCTATACGTGCCAAAGTTATTTAACGTAAAGTTGTCATGATAATTGTGAGAAGTCAATAGTTACATATGGCTGTTATAATGATTCATAGTGACAAAGGAATCAGACAAACTTAATTCACTTGCACCTGATATAGAAATTTATCAATGACGAAATGAGAGGCAATATCCAGGTCTTTTAAGATGTTCTTCCAAGTTTCAAACAAGTTGGAAAATCTCTGTGTGGTTTGAATTAGCCATGGTTGAGGAGCATATTTTAACATGCTTACCAGATAAGACAGGCTGAAGGCTGTTTAATAGAACTGTCCATGCGAGCATTATTGCCAGTTTCTTCGTCTCATTAGCAACTGCGTCACTGTTGGTGAAGAGGTATGGAAAATATTCTCGTGTTGCAAGCACGACAATCAGGCAAGCTGCTCCTATAGCAGTTGATGTTAAGGAGACTACAATTACAGAAAATTTTGCCAGACGTGCATTGCCAGCCCCAAGTTCATTAGATACTCTCACGCTACAATCAAAGGTTTGTCAAAATAAAGTCCAGAGGAACAGTGATGGAAATATTAGCAAATTCTTCATGTGTGATTTCCCTCTGATTTGGAACAGAGTTATTACCTAATAGCAGCATTAAATCCTATGGAAATCATCGCCTGCCATCCATCTATGTTCATGCTGGAAAGAAAAATTAGTGACTTCTGTTAGCAGATGCACTTATACTCCATAATCTCATAATTATTGTACAACGAAGAAGAAAAGAGATCTGAGTACACTCTCAGCTTCCCACACTTATAATGACAAAATCACCGATCTTTTGTGCTTATGGGGGCCCTATCATACACATGCTTGATGTCTAGAAACATAAAAAGCTGTTCTCCATCAATCAAATGAAAAATAATAGATTTGTTTTCTTCAGAGTATGGATTCGTCGATATATTTGTTAATCCTCGTCAGCTTAGGATAATTTATAGCAAAAACTCCAGTTATGTTCTAATCTATATTAGACTCCTAAATCAGCTCAATTCTCGAATCTTTTGTTACAACTTTGTATTTGAAGGCCATGGATTGAACACAATGTAAATCAAGGTATGCAATGAGCAGAAGTAATGATAAAAGGTCCCGGTCTCGGAAGAGATGCATCATTATGAGCTATTCATTGGAGCGGCATACTATAAACTTTCATACAGGGATGTAACTCCCATGCCACAATGGCTGTAGACCTCCGAAAAAAGACGTGTGTAGAACTGAACATTGAAGAAATCAAGAGAAACAAAAGATTCGATGATCTAACCAAATAATAGTATTATGATTCGAGAGAAGGTAACAGTATCTACTCGGACACTTCAGTGGAAGTGTATTGAATCAAGAACACCTTTATTGTGGACACTTTATTCCAACATACGGGGCTAGCTTGCTTCCACTGGCGGACTGGTGAAGGGTCCAAAGGACATGCAACCCCTAGTGAGTCCAAAATCCAATTGTTCCATTTTAGACTACTAAATCGGCTCAATTTACTAATCTTTTGTTACAACTTTGTATTTGAAGGCCGTAGATTGAACAAAATGTAAATCAGTAATGTTGACAGCCACACATTTGTTTTCTATTAATGCAGATCAAGTTTTGGCTTCTATATCAAAATTAAAATATCTTTATTAAAGTTATTAGTCAACAACCACAACATACTCAGTGAAATCCCAGAAGCGAGGTCTGTAGAGGGTAGACGCAGACCTTAACACTATCTATCTTGGAGTCGTAGAGTGGTTGCTTCCGGAAGACCCTCAGCTCAAATTCAACAAACCCAAGTACAAAGAAGAAGGAAACCGTGGAGAAAATATAGCATCTAACAAGCTTACAGTGCAAAGTCTACAGGAAAGAAATAATAATAATAACAACAAACATTAAAGTTATTAGTCAATAACTGAAAATTAAGACATTCAAAAATGGTTTACTGAATGGATTGGACATACATATATTTATAATAGAAAAGAGCAGATGAGAAAATACCAGATAGACATGGCATCAACTGGCACCAATGGATTGGGCAAAAGACCTGTGATTATGATCAATATCATCAAATACCAGAACTCCAAGCTGCAACAGACCATAAACAATTATCCTGATCAAGAAAGCCAATTCAAAAGAAATTTTGTTGATGTATTTAACTTATATATGTTAGCTAATAGTTACGGAAAATTACTTGCCTCATTTTCCTAGCTACATTTATTAAGGACAATTATTTGTAGTTACTTTTTAGGTGTCGTGACTCGTGATAGACAAAAAATACCTTTATACAGTCAGTAGAAGTTAAACTCTGTTTTGAATTTAATACCTGGACTCTAAACCCTGAACCCTAATCCACTTGTTACGGTAGTTGCTGCTTAAATGACTTCATATGTAGTATAAAAGATATTTATTACCATAACATAACAGCAGAGGCCAAAGAGAGCTTGACAAAGCCAAACAAGTCTTGAAATGCCAAGCATGAGAAGCCAGTCCAAGCTCCATCGGATTTGGTGACAAAGATGTAGATGAGCTGCAAAATTACTATGAGCCACCATGAGGTATTGAGAGTTACAGCTGCTCCAACTAAGCCCCATTTAAATTTGAGTATGAACAACCAGCTAAAAAGGACATGAAGCACCAGAACTCCAGCAGATATCCATGCCATCACTAAGACTTTCCTCTGAGCTTGTAAGAATTTCTGGATTGGAAAGTTCATTGCATAAGCAAACAACTGCGGTATCATCCATAACGCAAATTTTCCTGTAAGTTGCAACCATTAATTATTAGATGAATAAACTCTCTCTGTATGAAACAGATCCTACTTACTGCTGATATCAACATATGTAACAACAAAAGAAAGGAGGTAGATAAAAAAAGGCATAATACATAACCATGCCCTTTAAGGTGGCTTCAGGTTGCATTTATGCCTTCCAACTTTGGGTGTGTATAAGTAGGCACTTAAATATGTACAAGACACTTAAATATGTATAAAGTTGAATAAGTAGACACATGCGTCCTCTGTGGCATTTCTGTGGCATCTACATGGCAATCTCATGAGAATTGCCACGTTATGCCACGTAGGACAAGTGTGGCTACTTGTTCAACTTTATACAAATTTAAGTGTTAATTTGTGCACACTTAAAGATGGCATATATAAACACAACCTATACCCAAGCTATACCCAAGCTAAAGGGCATATTTATGTATTATGAAGGATTTAGTATATATAAGGAACTGACCAGCAGCATTAGAGATGCGAGTGGTTTGACCGGCAAAAAGGAGAATTGAAGGGGAAAAGACATAAATAGGAACCAAAACACAAGCAGCGGTGAGCAAAATGACCCAAGATCTTTGCATGTATATTCCAAGCATCCTTATTTGTCCTGCACCAAATGCTTGCCCACATAATGTCTCCAGTGCACTTCCCATTCCCAGCTGCATGCATGCCATTTTTTAGATAGATATGCTATGATTAAAGGAGTCCATTTTATACTCTAATAAAGTATTGGATAAAGTATTTAAATGTTTAGGCCTATAACATAAATATCTATTAATATGCGATTTATTTTAGTTATAAGTTAAAATTGAGACTTGTTAAAAAAATACCCTTTTAACATGAAAAAACACAAACATTTACATATGGATTTGATCCTTAAGTCAGGTACTATACTTTTTCTCTTTTCCCTCCATCTTAAAGAACATCAATAAAGAGCACTTTCTAGGCACACAAATTTTAAGGAAAAAATTCTTCCCCACCCCCTCACAATTTTTTTAGAAAAATTAATTTTTTCCTACCCCACCCCAACTCCTACCCCTCCCGCCGCAATCCCCTGTCTTTCACCATACTTTTAGAAAAAAAAAAAAATTTACTTGCCGCCGGACACAAGAGAAGAAGTAAGAAAAGAAACATTTTTCTGGATACTGAACACACCCGAGGGTTAATATAGACATAATTACCATGACACCAAAAGCAAGGCCGGAAATAACAGAATTTTCAATAGAGACAGCAGCAAGCTCAAGTTCGCCAACTTGACCAGCAAAAGTCTGAGTGAGTGCACCAAGTGAATACTGGCATATTGAAGTAAAAATGGCAGGACCAGCTAGCTCCCATAGCCTCTTCGATTCTGGACCAAATTCTTTAAAAAATCCAACATCATCGTCGTTCCCATTAGGTGTTTCTTTTCTATCCAGTTCATCATGATTATCAAGCAGGGGCTCACTAGTGTTGCTACTCCCCATGATGCCGGATTCAAGATTTAAACTTGAAAGATTTTGCAAAATATGGGTGGTTCAGAGTAAATTTGCCTACATATATCTGTAGTCAATAGTCATACTCATTCTTAAAAACAATCGTTCTTAAAACCAAAGAGTCGGGCAGAAGAGGAGGAAAAGAAGATGAAGTTGCATTACTGGATTAGGCAATATTGAATAGAGACGTATGTACATTTTGTTAGTTTTTGTGGACAATATTGCCACGATTGTTCACATTAAATACTTTTGTTAGGTTCAACTTGTGGATAGATTTGATTTTGCTTGTACAGCCAGTTGGATGGTGGTTTGCCATGATTTCATAATGTATGATACATTATAGTATGATATGATATGATATGATATGGTACAGTATGATTTGTACCATGTTTGGATGGACTGTATTGTTCACTGTGGTTTAATAATAGTTATTTTGTTTGGATTGATGGTATGATATTGTATGTTAACGGATAATTTTACTAAAATACCCCTACTTGTTATAAATTTTCAATGAGGGTATTGATGACGTCGTTTTCTCTGTCAGCTACGTTGAGCTCATCGACCCACCTCCTTCTTCCACTTCCCACCGTCCCCGTCGTGGTTGGCCTCGCAAAATACCTATACCTATATCTGTTCTAACCGAAAATTCTAACCCCGAAAATGGAAAAACCCTAAAAGGCATCAATAGGGTAGCAACGTCTCTTATTTCTTCTGAGGATACTACTATGTTAAATGCTAGGGTGGTGCCGGAGATGGATGCTGTAGTGAAGAAGAAATTTAAGTTGAAGCAGAGAGTATATAAGGTTAAAAAGAGTAAAAAGGTATAATGGGTTTTAATAAAATTATATAAGGGTAAAGTTGAAAAAAAAAAAAAAGGGGGAACCATACCACACCACCAAATTAGTGGTTCAAGAAATTGCCTTATTCCATGGTTATCAAACCATGGAATAGTAATATACCATAACACCATTTTTAGAAAACCATGGAAACAAATATGGTTCCCATGGTAACCATACCAAACCATACCATGGCAAACCACCATCCAAACAGGTTGTTAGGTGACTGTCCTTTTCTAGCAAGCTAGGATACCAAAGCTATGTTTATTACTCCCTCTATTTTATTTTAGTTAGCTTCTTTCTAAAAATATTTATTTTTAGTTGTTCCTGTGATGAAATCAAGAGAATTTTATTATGTTCTTTCAATATTATCCTTAACATTAAATGACTAAATAAAGTGTATTTACTCAAATTTATATTTTTAAAGCATAATTAATAAGATTAATTTGGTAAAATAAACCTCCTAATTAATATTTTCTTAATGGGTGTGTCAAGTCCATAGGGACCAATAAATATGAAACGGAGAAAGTAGTTCAACTAGATAATTCTAAAGACTGTATATGGGCCCAATGTAACTTATTATAAACTTTAAATTTACTTTTTATATGCAAAACAGTTTAAGTCTTCGCTATTATTTTGCCTATTAAATCAAAATTTAAAAATTATTAACAAAAACATGATATTGTATTTTGACCGATATTCTTCTGGTACCCACTAAAATTTTAGCATAAATAAAATATTGTATGCAAAGTGACCTAACTCACAAATATTTTAAGTATTATTGGTATCTATTATGAAACATTCATTTCTTACTATTCTAAAGTACTAAGGATCTAAAAGTTAATTTGCTTTTCAAAATCGCATAATGACTAAATTTATTATGATTTAAGATATAATTTTATTTGTTAGATTATATTGAATTATACGTGAAACATACTTTATTCAAGGAAGTTAAAAATAACATCGTACGTTTAATGAATTTCCTAGAGTGTTCCTATCTCCTTTATTTCCTTTGGAAGATCTATTAAGAACATGGTTCTAGTACTCTTCCTTATTCTTTGCACATGAATTGTTACTTGTACAATATTATCAATATTAAAATAATGTTAAGTTTTAATTGATACAACAACATATTCAATACATAATTTCACAAAATAGATTTGAGAATAGTAGAATGTAAATAACCTTACCTCCACTTTCAGAGGTAGAAAGACTATTTCTGGCATAATTTTAAGTATTTATTGATATCTTAAAATAAAAGAAATAAAAAAAATAAGAAAAATAATTTATCATGGTTAATTAAATTTTGTTTTGATCAATGTAAAAATATAAAGATATTTTCTTGATTTTTCACTCAATGTCTGGTACTCGTATTGAAGTACCGACTAATTCGGATCGCGCATTGCAGGGATTGACGCTCCCAATAGAATTTTCTTCATTCCTAAGGCTAAAATCTGAGACCTCTGATTAAGGGTGGAGCATGTAAATTGATGAAATATGTGAAATTTGTGATTTGACTATTTTATTCCTCCTCGTAGTTGCATTATGGTATTTCTGGGGTGTGAGAGTGATTGGCATAATTTTTGATGCATTTTGGTACCATTTATGCGATATTGTGATTTTTGATAGCTTCGAGAGCCTTATTTTGGACTTATGTGAATATCGTTTGATCCGTGCGATGGATGGCCGAACGAATTGCGTCAGTAGCTCTGGAATATCGATTTTAGACTAGGTAGACCTTTGGTTTGGGTCCCGGTGCACCCGAGCTCATTTCAACCTATTGATCGGGAAGTTAAAAAATTAAAAATATGAGTGTTGGATCCATATTTGATCGAAACAACCTCGGATAGAAAATAAGACTTTTCCAGCAGATTCAAAATGTCAATTTTAGGGTGTTAGCTTATTTGGTGTGATTTTATGACTTTTAAATTTCATTTCGATCCTCGATTTGAAAAATTGTGATTTCGGGTTTCGCGGGTCAACTTTGTGAAAATGATGTTTTTTGAAAATCTAACTTCGCCAACGCGTTTGAAACATCAAATTTAGTGTGGTTAAATAGTTTATTTGCATATATCAGACTCTGAACGAATTCTGGGCACCCCGTTGAAATGCGGGTTGAACTTTAAAAAGAAAACAACTGTGGTTATAGCATATTTTTCTTCTTTTTGACCTATTTTGCTCATTTTTCATCTTGTCTGTTGAGAGTTAAATCCTAAAATGGTATGAGAGCTTAAAAGTAAAGTTTGTGAGAACTTGGGAAGATAAATTAATATCTATTTCTTGGTTTTATTACGAATTTAAGGTAGGAATTCATCCTTTTCTTAGTAATTTCTTAATTAATTTCTCAAAATCTAAAAATCTTAGGGCTTGATTTTAAACTCAAATTTCACTCATTTTCACTTGAATAATCTTTTTTTATCTTATAATTACTAGTTTTCATCAATTTAACCCTTAAAACAACTCTAATTCTTGATTTTAATCCGAATTTCAAAGATTTTTACCCGGTAAAGCTTAAAAATAATTTTTTTTTCGATTTGAACCTCATTTTTTACTCGATTTGGTTTGAGTTTTCAGCTGTAGATTTCTAAAAATATAGGAAACATATTTTTGAAGTAAAGTTGCAATTTTCTCTTTTTTTTTTCGAAAACTCATTTTTGGGTTTCGTTTTGACCCCGAACCAAAAGTAGTCAATATAGATGTCGTTGGTTTTTTTTTTTAACGTGTAGATTCCATATTTGATATTTTTAGAGAAGTTTGGGCTCATTCTTGAAAATTAAGGTTGTGGGTTAGAAGTGTAGCAAACCGATTTCGGCTTTTGAGTTAGGTTATGACTTAACTCTTTCAGGCTGTGTTGGGTAGTAAATGATGATACAAAATACATATTTAGGGTGAAAACTAATCATGAAAAATGAATATTTATGTGGTGTTCCCATGTGGGGGGCCTATATATGATGTAATTATTGAAATTGAGTTATTATGTGATATGTGTAACCGTATGGAGTCCTATGTGATATTAATAGCCTTGAATACATGTGAATAATTGTACTGTGTTTTTAAGATGATTAATATGGTACAATTAGTGTATTGTGATTATGTTCATACCTTATTGTCATATGAGACATGTGGAAATTCGTGGATGAAACTAAAATAATGAGTGGATATTGGCTCACGTGGTTATCAAAATATATCATTGTGGTTGGTTGTAAAAATATATTATGTGGTTGGTTGTGAAAATACTCATTGTGATTGGTTGTGAGCATTACATCCTCATATCATACTCATTCATAAAACATTGGTGTCACTGTGGCAACATCTGAGAAACATTGGTAATTCCTTTTTAAAACCCTCCCAGTGGGATGTGCCGAGGAGGAGATATTGTAACATGTTATAAAATTCTTTTAGAGGGATATGCTGGAAAGGATATATGAGATATGTGGATTTTATACGGGTTGATGAACCCCCTATGGATTCTGCGTTGGGATGCTTGCCTCTGTAGGTGTATACGGGGATTGTGTGACGATCCTGAAGGTTATCCGACGACCTCGTGCATCATCATTATTATCATCATTATCATCATATACATTGCACTTACTTTATTGTGTTTATATTGTGTTGTAATGCCATATTGACTTGCCATTTATGTAATTGTCTTATCATTTTTTACTTGTATTTATTGATTTTGTATATGCATGTTCCCCCTTGTTCTACTTATTTATGATATAATGCATACTTTTGTTCTATCTTGGTGTGATGTTATAATATATGTGATATATTAAAACTATTAGTGCAAGCAGTGTAGGCTACCGTTGTGAGACATTTTTTAATTGCAGTGACGTGCCCTTAGTGTATATTTTGTATGCTTTATTTACTACTTTGCTTGGTCGGCCTATGCTACCTACTGAGTACAAGTGGACCGTACTCATTGATACGCCCAAATTACACCTCTCTTACGAGAGAGTAAGTGGTCGCTGTTAAATATAGAACCCAATTGGGTTAGGTGTCGAATCCCATAGGGAATACTGTGCTCACTAAGTATTGTGGTTGTTATTAGACTGTTGATTGAAGACTCCAAAATAGAGAGGGGGTTTTGATTTATCAATTGTATTTAAATGCTTGTCATAGGGAGTAATCCAAATATTGATTGTATTGCAAATAGTAATTCAATAAGAGTAGTCAAACTAGAGCTATGGTCACCAAGATGCTTAAGCAGCTAGGGTTGTGAACTATTTTAGATTTCCAATGAACAATTTCAATTGCAAGATAAATTGAATTCTATGATTTACCCATTAGTTTCTCAACCCAAAAATGAGTAATTTATCCCTTAATTCTTTCAAAGTTAAGGAACAAGCTATTTATTTAATTACGTTCTTACATGGATTGATCCAGTTAAGGCATCTACCCTCTATCCAAAGATTAAAGTCTTTAGATTTGTGTAAACCCTTTATTTTCCCAACAAACACTTTTCTATTCAAACAAGTGGTGTTCTTGGGCTAACTTTTCAAGTTTGCAACCAAGAAAAGTCATTAAAATGTAGGAGGGTTTATGCAACATTAATTGAACATAGAATCCTACTAGATTCACAACCCCAATTCAGCTATTCACATCAAGACTCCCATAACCCTAGTTATGGAATCTTAGCCATACATTTCCACCATAGAAAGAGAAGAAGACATTGTGTTATTCATGAATCAATTCAAAATTTACTTACAAAAGTCACAATTGTTGTTCTTCAATCTTCAATAGAAACTATAATAATCAGATCTTAATCCCCAATTCTAGAATGGAATCTTAGAGCAACACTATGTAACAATATGTTTCAAGTCTTGGAAACCCTAAATAAAATATAAAAGAGGGATAAAAGATGTCTCATAAAACCTAAAACTGGGTATTAATATGTTCCCAGGTAAAAATAATTTAAAATTCAAATATTGTAAAATCGCGTCAAAAGTGACGGCCAAAGTGGTGGTCCTTCGCAAGGTTGATGGTCTACTATTTGAACCGTCGCTGCTGATACTGGAGGGTACATTCTGGATAAGACTGACGGCCAAAGTGGTGGTCCGTCGTAGTGTTGACGGCCCACCATTTGGACCCTCGCTGACGACCTTTTAGAGTCAGGTTCTGGATAGTCTTGACGGCTGGAATGGTGATCCGTCGTAACATTGATGGTTCACCATATAGGTCGTCGTTGAGCCTTTCAAGATGTCTGTTCCTGCTTTACGGTGACGGCCAAAGTGGTGGTCCATCGTAAAACAGACGGTCCACCACATGGCCTATCACTGGCTCTTCAGAGGTCATGAATTCTTCCTCAAGCTGACAATTGAGTTGGTGGTCTATCGCAAAGTTGATGGTCCACCATTTTGACCGTCAAAAGTGTATTTTAGCAGATTTTCTGAGTCTTTTCCTTCAGTCATCTCATTACCCCGAAACACTAAAAACCAGCATTAACTGCAACCTTGGTTTCTTGAAAACATGCAATTTTCCCAAGAAAAAATAAAAAATATACCATAAAAAACCGGAACATCAACACCCTCAACTTAAAATCATTGCTTTTCCTCAAGCAACTTAGCATCTACAAATATGAACAACATAATGACAGGTATTTACCACTGAACCAATTCTCACACAACCATTCACTTGTCACCCAAATCATATGTTTTAACGTGTCAGAGTCTATAGCCGGCATCATTTCAAGTTCAATTCATCCACACAACATGGATACAAAAATCAACATCAGCCAAATTAAGTATGACTTGAGTTGCCATCACAGTCAAGGAGATCCACCACTCAATATCTTTTGTGGATATAGATTACAACTCTCTCACTCATCAAAGATGTTACAAACATGGTACATGCACCCATAAGCTTGGCCTTATCATCCAATGCCCCCTTATAGATGATTTTGAAGATTAAGCAGGACTTTTCTAGGCTAGTACTGAGGTACCAGGCTAGGTCAGGAGGGAATTTTGGACAAAATTGACTAAGAACTACACTTTAACTCTCTTTGCCTACAAACTCTTCTTATCCAGGTTATTTCTTTGCTAGCTCACTTGCCCTTTTTGCATTCATTCATGCTTACCACAGTAGATATAGTATACTTTTTTTGTTATATATATATACAAGCGTTAGCCACCCTCAACTTAGGTTTATGCCATTAGTCAAAGTGCATATTGTCTTAACTAAACCAGCGTCAAATGCTCTTAATTCAAAATAATAGACCAACTTTCCATCCAACTTTCCATTAGACAGCTAACAACCCTATAATAGCCACCCTCAACTTAGGTGTTTTGCCTAAGTTTAGGTACATATTTCCCATCCATAGCTAGGGGTCAACAGCTGAAAGAGAGTTAACTAGAATGTTTGGTGATAAAGAAAAATTTACAAAGGCTCAGAGAAGGGTACAAAAAAAATGAAAACTTATTTTTGGTGGGGTCAATTATTTTGGCTACATGGACTAAAAGCACAAGGTGGCCTGCCATCACTTCTTATCCCATCAACTACAAAACAACATCAATTGAACCAGGCAAGTTCTAGGTACTATACTATGTAAGAAATATTACAAATACTTGCACACATAATGGCAACTGAGTCACACCCATTCTACTTTTCTTAAGATTTGCATCACATATTATGTGTATTTACAGAATAATGCCAATTATAGATTTACTAAGAGTTGATCACATATTCTAGGGGAAAAATAAATAGTTAAATGGAAATAGTCATAGTTAGATGCCAACATCATTCATCACCCATACTCATAACAAGATACTAACAAAACCATCATTTGTGTTTCATGGACCAAAATTAGCAATATAACAAGACTTAAAAACAAGAAAATGAAAATCTGAAATTAAACCTAGATATGCCACTTCTTCTAGATAGCACATGGTAGGGGTTCAGAATGTCGGAAACACAACCCCCCATGGTATAAGTACCCCACCCCCACAGAAAATCGCATGCATTATCCTCAAAGCATTTAAACGACGTACAAAGGAATGGTTATAATTGTATTGCCTCTCAATCATCTAAGGTATCTGTGAAGTGTGGTGAGGCTTCTGCATCCTCACCTAGTGCAATGTTAGCCCCTATGGTGGTAAGGGTACTCAAAACCTCCGCCTCCTAGATCAGAGGAATCATCTCTCGGGCCGATGCAGAACTTTGCCCCCTTACTGGGGCAGCACTCGCGGACACTCCTATTGCTTCCTCTTCTGCTCTTTTCTTTATCTTTTCTTCATTTTTCCTTGATTTCTTTTGATCTATCTTCAGATTATGCTGTTCTTATTGCTCCGTGTCATTGTTTCTCTCTTTCTCCTATTTTCTTCTTTCCTTATAGCTTTCTCATCTATCTGTTGCTTTTATTTGTCTTTCATGGGCCTTCCCACCAGGTCTACTATACCTTCATCATCATCTCTCACCATAAAAGCTGGGTCAAACACAGGTTGTTGTGGCTGCCTTTCCTTTAAATCTGCTATATCAGCCTTCGCTTGCTTAAATTCGGCCCTGAGCTTGGAAAAATCAGAGAGAGATAATGTATCTAGCCTTTTGTTAATACGGTGCTCCATTCTGTCTATCCTAGCTTGAATGGTTTGAAATGGATGAAGGGCCTCAGCTACAATTTCATTGACAAAGGGCTTGAAGTCTGCAACCCACTTATCTAGCTATCTCTGAAACCTCTTTTGCGCCTTCACCGATTTAGCAAAATTTTTTGGCGTGAACCTATATTCAGCAAATTCTTTTTCACCCATAGACTGTGCCGAACCTAACCCTGTAGATGTATTTGGAGACACATACTCGAGTGGCACATAAGTGGTGATGGTTAGAGGCATACATGCAGGCATTTTAGTAGTATTGAGAGTTGGTGCAGATTGAGTCTGGTAAGCAGGGGGCTTGGTAACACACATCTTGAACTTTGAGTTATGATTCGACTTCTCAGTGTCCTATTTATGTGTAGTCAAGATTTCATTGTCAACTCTACAAATCAGAGGCACACCTGCTTGTTTGCATAAATTAGTGATTAAGTAGGGGAATGACAATGCGCTGGTTGTCTTATGTTCTCTTACGAATATCTCATCCACAATAATCTGTCAGAAGTCAACTAGCAGGCCCAAAACCAAGCTTGCCACTAATATAACTATATACTTATCCAAATTTCCATCACTTTTTGTTGGTATCACGCTTAAGTGAACAACTACCCACCAGAACTTAGCTTTGAAACTAATGGAATACTTTGCAATACACTCTCGTGGATTTTTCAACCAAGAGGGGTTGCCATCATCAGTCAATAATGAAGCCGCCCAAGGCCTCTGAGTAGATGCAGTCCTCAACCTAAACTCAAGATCTGGTATAACAAGTGGAGCCTCATATTTTGGCTCGAAAAACATCCTATTGATTATTCGAGCTGAAATATCGATAGTCACTCCTCGAACAGGCACAGATCCCTGTTTGGCAAACTGGAGACTGATGTCCCCTTTAAAAGGTCCTTTTCTATTAACACAAGATAATTGGCAAAGAACTGTAGTACCCAATTCAGTTGGTACACTCCTGGTGGTCTGCTCATCCATTCTAGCTCATACTTGTTGAAACGGCATTCAAACTCAGGGTATTCATGAAGCTCCATTGTCACAATTTGATATTCCTCCGCGAATTGCCTTTTTATCCCTCTTATTGTAGATGTCAATCCATCATAGAACTTCTCTCTTGCTTCATCTATCTACCATCTAATTGCTTCACGAACTTGAGGATCCTTACATTTGATTACGTTAACATCCTTAGGTTTACTCTCCACCTCAGTCGCCTCTATTTTCTCTAGCATGTCAATAACCTCTATTTTACCTTCACCAGGCTCGGTTTGGTTTGTAGCAACCGTTGCCTCATTTGGGCATGAGCTGGTACTGCTTGTACTGTTGTCGCTCTCTTCTTCAAACTGGGAGAGACGGAGAGTTTCCCTTTCACGTTGCCTGGTGTTGTAACCGGGTGCTGGTTTGCCTCTACCCCTTTGAGATCTTCCTTCTCTATTTAGTGGAAGTTTGGGAGCCATAACGTCTGGAGAAGAAGTAAGAGATGAGTTCACAAAACAAAATAGGACAAAATAGTAAAAATTTTGGGTTGACGGCCTGTCAGGTAATTGGTGATCTACTAGGTGGTCCGTCAGGTCTTATGCAGAAGGCCTGAAATTTTAGAGTCTTGCGATGGTCCATTTGGTGGTCTATTGAAATAGAGATGGTCCACCACTTGGGCCGTCGCGTCTTATCCAATGGGAATCACATCTGCAGTCGTGTGACGGTTAATTTGGTGGTCCGTCGCAAAAGTGAAGAGCCACCACTTTGACCGTCGCACTCCCTTCTTTAGCTTCAGATTTTGATTCGATATTTTGTCATTTAGTTAGCATACACCCCATCTTTTTAAGCAACAATTGACACCTAATTCGCGTTTATGCACACAATTTCTCACTTTTCCACGTACGAGTTACTCAGACTTCATTCAACAGTGCTTATACCCAACAAATTAAAAGAAACAACAAGATGGAATTTTAACAACAAATCAGCCAGTCAGGTTATTGCAATTCAACAAAAGAAGAATAGGGTCACACTCATACCTTGAGTTTGCAGTGAAATAACTTGCAACTTTTAGAGAGCAAGACTAACTTAGAACTTCTTTAATTCTAATTACAACTTATTTGTGGTTAAGAGGACAAACAAAGAAGGTTTCTTTAAATAAAGGGAAAAGAAAGAAGAAGGAGAGTCCTAGATGGAGTAACTGCTTTCATATACATTGAATCCAAAGAGAGTTAAGCAGTTGAAGAGTTGGAAGATGTTACAAACGTTGTAACCGCTTTATTTTACCTCTTTAAAATCTTTTGGGTCAAGTACGGGTCCTTTAAATAGGCTTCTAAATTAACCCAACCCGACTCAGCATAGGGTAACTTCAACGGCTTCAGCGATGGTCTGTCGGACATGCGACGGACCACCAATTAGGCCGTCGCTTCTTACCTGAACATGGTCACTTCAGTTTAATAGGACGGTCAATTTGGTGGTCCACCAATTTGGTGACGGTCCACCACTTTGAACGTCGCTCCTTACCAGAACTTAGGCCACTAGATTGAGTTTTGACGGTCGATTTAGTGGTCCACCAAATTTGCAACGGTCCACCATTTTGACCGTCAACTTTACCCAGTGAATGAACGTTTCATCCTTTTTACGATGATAGAAATGGTGGTCCGTCAGATAACTGGTGGTCCACCAAATCTACCATCACTTTTTCTCCAGTAGCTCTGATTTTCACCCTTTTTTCAAAATCTACCACTCCTTTTTGCTGCACTTTTGATCCTGCACACTTCACAAATACATTAAAAATGCACACAAATAAAAAAAAGAATTTAACTAATGCCTTACAACAACACACCGTGGGTTGCATCCCACTAGCTCCTGATTTATCATTGTGGCACGACTCAGTTATCTCGATTACTCAGACTTCATCGAGATAGATGGTATCAATACTTCTTATCAGGTCCATCAGACTGATGTACAGTTTAACTCATTACCCATTGAATTTGAAGATGCTTCCATCTTCATTTTCAAGTTTGACTACTCCAGATGAGTAGACTTGATTAATTTTAAATAGGCCAGACCATTTCGACTTAAGTTTACCTAGAAAGAGGTTCATTCTGGAGTTAAAGAGGAGTACCCAAATGCCCTTTTGAGAGTCTCGTTTTTTGATCCTCCAATCATGGTACTTCTTTATATTCTCTTTGTATAGGTCTGCTCTTTTATAAGTCCCGAGGCAAAATTCATCCATCTCATTTAATTGCCCCAGTTTCAGTTTCGTTGCTTCATTCCAGTCCAAGTTCAGCCTCTTAAGTGCCCACGACACCTTATGCTTCAATTCAACTGGCAAATGACATGCCTTGCCATAAACCATTTGATACGGTGACATACCAATAGGCGTTTTGAATGTTGTTCTATATGCCCAAAGAGCATCATCTAACTTTTGAGACCAGTCTTGCCTACTGGTATTTACGGTTTTAGCAAGGATGGCTTAGATCTCTCTGTTCGAAGCCTATACTTGTCTAATGGTTTGTGGATGATATAGAGTGGCCACCTTATGTTACTTTACCCCATATTTAGACAATGCAGTCCGAAATACTCAATTGCAACAGTGAGATCCACCGTCACTTATAATGGTACGTGGCACCCCAAATTGAGAAAAGATATTTCTCTTGATGAATGCAATAATCTCTTCCCTTTGTTGTCAGTTGGAGCCATCGCTTCTACCCATTTGGATACATAATCTACAGCAACCAAGATATATTTCATCCTGTAGGAACTTACAAAAGGTCCCATAAATCTATACCCCAAACGTCGAATAATTCAACCTCTAACATTTTTTATATGGGCATCTCATGGTGTTTCAAAATTGATCGTTGCCTCTGACACTGGTCACACCTCTTCACAATTTCATATGCATCCTTGAATATGGTTGGTCAATAATATCCACACTGTAGCACTTTCCTTGCGGTGTGATCACCAATATGGTGACCCCCGACTGGTGAAGCATGAAAAAATTTCAGAATACTCAACATATCAGTTTTTTGGACACATCTTCAGATAATACTATCAATACACCTCCTGAATAGATATGGATCATCCCAGAAGTAACTTTTGGCATCATGGAGGAATTTGTTTCTTTGATGAAAAGAAAGATTTTCCGAAATTACCTCACTCACCACATAGTTTGCGAAATCGGCGTACCAAGGTATTTTCTCCATAAAAGTAGCTAAGATTTCCTTATCCGAAAATACATCATTAATCTCAATTTCATCTCTAATTGCTTGCTCACCTTCCAACCTAGATAGATGATCCGTAACTTGGTTTTCACAACCCTTCCTATCTTTGACTTCAAAGTCAAATTCTTGCAGTAGCAACACCCATCTAATCATCCTTAGTTTCACATCTTTTTTCACCATCAAATATCTCAAGGCTGCATGGTCAGTGTGGACCACTACCTTGGTACCTAGCAAGTAAGCCCAAAAATTCTCAAAAGCATAAATTACTGCAAGAAGTTCCTGTTCTGTGACAGTGTAGTTCTTTTGAGCTCTATTCAGTGCTTTTCTGGCATAATAAATTAGGTGAAATAATTTGTCCTTCTTTTGCCCTAGCACAGCCCCAAGGGCAACACCGCTTGCATCACACATGATCTTGAATGGTTTCGACCAATCTGGTGCGACAATGATAGGAGCCTCAACTAGCTTCCTTTTAAGGCATTCGAATGCCTTCACACATTCATCATCAATGAAGAATTTAGTTTCTTTCTCCAAAAGTTTACAAAGTGGATTTGCAATTTTAGAGAAGTCCTTTATAAACCTCCGCTAAAAGCCAACATGACCAAGAAAACTATGCAACCCCTTCACTGAGATAGGAGGTGGTAGCTTCTCAATAACTTTTACCTTGGCTCAATCAACCTCTATCCCTTTTGCTGAAATTTTGTGCCCGAGAACAATGCCCTCCTTCACCATAAAGTGGCATTTCTCCCAATTAAGCACAAGATTAAATTCCACACACCTCTGCAAAGCCCTACTCAGGTTCACCAAACACAACTCAAATGAATCTCCAACCAATGAAAAATCATCTATGAACACCTCTAAGGTTTCCTCAACCATATCTAAAAAAATAGATATTATGCACTGTTGAAAGGTAGCGGGTGCATTACATAGCCCAAACGGCATCCGCTTAAATACAAAAGTGTCATACGAATATGTGAATGTAGTCTTCTCCTAATCTTTAGGAGCAATACAGATCTGATTGTAGCCAGAATAACCATCCAAGAAATAATACCACCTCTTACCGCTAACTGATTAAGCATTTGATCTAAAAATGGCATAGGGAAATGGTCCTTCAACGTTCATGAGTTTAGTTTGCGATAGTCCATGCAAACCCTCCACCCAGTCATAGGCCTAAGGGGAATTAACTCATTCTTTTTATTTGCAACAACAGTCATGCCCCCTTTCTTGGGCACACATTGAACTGGGTTTATCCATTTACTATCAGAATAGGGTAAACTACTCCTGCATCAATCCACTTAATAATTTCCATCTTAACCACCTCTTGCATTGGTTGATTAAGACGTCGTTGGTGCTCGATGGTTGGAGTACAGTCTTTCTTAAGTTGTATCTTATGAGTGAAGATGTCAGGGGGAATACCAATAATATCTGCAATAGTCCAGCCTATTGCTCTTTTGTACCTCTGAAGCATCGAATAAGTACCTCTGAAGCATTGAAATAAGTGCTTCCACCTGCTGCTCACCCAAATCTACTGCAATAATTACAGGTAGAGTGTTTACACTGCCTAGAAACACATACCGGAGATGGGATAGAAGTTACTTCAATTCCAACATTGATGGCTCTTCAATGGATGGATTAGATGGTGGTGTTGGGAAATTTTTAAGATCAAGATCCAACTTCTTGAGAGCATAAGAATAAGATTCTATTCCTGTCAGTGCACAAACAGTCTCCTCATACTCCTCAATGCCTTCATGATCAAAATTCATCAACACTGCAGTTAATGGCTCGACAACAAATTTCTCCTCTATCTCCAGCTCCTGCTCATCCTCATAATATACAACAACAATTAAAAACACAGTCATTTCTTTATGTTGCTTCATTGATTGGAACACATAAAATCGCACCACTTCATCATTCAACCTAAATAATAGTTCATTGGATCGCAAATCAATAAGCACACTTTTGGTTATGAGGAAGAGTCTACCCAAGATTATGGTCACCTCGAAGTCCACATCACATTCTAGGATTACAAAATCCGTAGGGAATATGAAGTTAGCCGCCTTCACCAGCATATCATACAAAATACCAATAGGTCATTTTACCGACCTACCCGCCATCACAAGTCGCATGTTTCTGGGTGTGGGAGCTCCCAAACCCAACCTCTTATAAATAGCTGTAAACACCTAATTTTGCACCAAACCTAACGTTTTTACGCCATTTTAGTGTTTAATTTATTTGTTTATTTAATTCTAAATTAGATATTGTAAGTTTATCTTATTTTTTAAGTTTGGTTTAATATTTTTGAAAAATACAAAAATTGAATCACATTTTAGATAAGTTTTTATTATTATTTAAAAAAAATTAAATTATGTTAGTTTCCTCTTTTAACTTTTAATAAATAATCTAGTGATATTAATGGTCCGTAATCATGCTCTAAGACTAATTATTTAACTTACTTATATTTTATTAGTTTTAAATAATTTTATCTCCTTTTTTTATTTATTTTCATTATTTTTATTTTTTTAAAATATATATATATATATATATATATATATATATATATATATATATATATATATATATATATATATATATATATATATATATATATATATATATATATATAAGACCTAAACTACCCAATCTTCCCACTCCCCTCAATCTCTCCCATGTCCTCCACTTTTCCATATGCATATTACCCACTACACAAACACACGACACACACACACATGCACTAATTTCATATATATAACACACACACATGCACTAAGAAAAAAAAACTGAAGAAAAGAAAAGAGTGGGAAGGAGAAATCAAGTTGGAGGTTTTGGGTTCTATTCGTGGCTCCATGTTCATGGTTCTTGAAAGTTAGCGATTGTTAGTTTTTCCAAGTTGTAGATTATTGCGTCTTCTCTTTTGTTGTGAAATTATTTTTCACAAGAGGTACCCCTCAATCTCTCTTGAATAGTTTAATGCCTTAATTGTGTGGGACTTGATTATGAAATTATTAAATTGCTCAAAATTGGTTTGTGTTTAACTTGTCAATATTTTCAAATTTTTATCCCGTTAGATTTAGCATAAATAGATAGGATAATTTGTTGCGTATTACAAGTTTAATCCAAATCACCGTCTAAATCTATGCTTATCTTTATATTTTGTTTTCTTAATGATGACATGTGTTTAACTTGATCGGTCGATATGATGAAGATAATATCAAAATTCGCTACGTACTTGTTCCAGACAAAGTTCCAATTAGTGGGTCTTATTACTCATTTTTCTTCAATAAGTATAATAAGGAAGAAGAAAAGATTAAATAAAAATGGAAGAGGTGACTTTAAAAAAAAACAAAAAAAAAAGCACAGTAATGCAATTACTAGAAAAATTTTTCTTAGTAAGTATGAAACTATACAGTAATTAGTGTTTGTTATTTGCATAATTAACGATACTTGAATAAACCTATTTATTTAATGTTTTACAATATAGTAACGCTTGTTTTGTTCAATTTAATTTGTTCTTTGGGCAATTTGTATCCATTGAAAATGGGGACGAGTCATAAATGCCGTAAAGGCGCGAGAAACGTGCCAAAATTTGTGGTGAGGCCGAAAAGTACTACTATCGGTAAGCCACACGTCGATATAATAAATAATTTCAAAATAAATTAAAAGCGGGAGGCAAATAACTTTTAGGTTAACAAATATTATAAATCCAAAAAAAAAATAATTTAAGCCAGACGTAAGTTATTAAAGCGGCCGTGCTAGAACCACGGGACTCGAGGGGTGCCTAACACCTTCCCCTCGGTCAACAGAATTCCTTATCCGAATTTCTAGTTCACAGACCAAAAAATAAAAATAAAGAGTCATTTCCTTCTGAATAGGGATTCAATAAGGTGACTTGGGACACCCAAACTCAATTCCAAGTGGCGACACTGTAAATAAAATAATCTCTTTTCAAAACGTCACTTTAATTGAAAAAAAAACTCATTTTCTCTAAAACCAACTCCCTAGCGGGGTCGGATGCGGTGAAAAACAGGGGTGTCACAGATGGCGACTCTGCTGGAGAAATAACCAGAATTCGAGATTTCATATTGACTTGTTTGGCTTTATTTAATTTTGATATTGTATATTTTTGGCCTAAATGTGTTCTTTGCCTATATGTTTATCGCTTTGATATTATTCGAATTGCAATATAAACTGTCTTTCTCTCGCGCACCCAGCTGAGTATTCTGAGATACTGTATATTCGGAGATGCAGTATACGCTCCCGAGCTTGAGATACCAGAGATGCGGCAACGCTCCTGGGAAGGATTCTGTAGTCACCTATGATTTAGGACGGAAAGGGACCAACAGTGAGTCCGGAAAGCCCTGCTACCGGTAAAACTGTCCCTTGCCGACTCGAGTTGTCCGCTCGTTTCATAGACATTCTAGATACCTAACTCCACCAGATTAAACCTAACATAATTGGAACTTAGACATGGCTATCCCTAATAGACTGCGTTTTATTGGTATCACGTGCAATTTTGACTTAGTGGGGCTTGACCCGGGGATCGGGTATAGGTCAGGTGTAACCTTTTGAGATCATCATGTGCATTTTATGTGCTACTTGTTGCATTATAGGAAATGTCATATCGAATGTTGACCGGCTTTTAAGTGAATTAATTGATCTGAAAAAAAAAGGGGTTAAATAAAAAATTTTAAGGATTTATTTTAGAAAATATATAATATTTTACATAGAATTTCTTTTTGTAAAGATTACGTCGTTTTAATGTCGTGGTCTCGCTATGTCCGTTTTCTTTGGTTTTAAAATCTTTCTTAAGAATATCATAGAGCCCATTTTTGTCAAACACAATTAAAATTTTGTTAAATAATTTGGTCCACTATTTTGTTTTAATAATTTAATTATTTATGATATGTCTAGTTCAAACGTCATCAAATTATTGTCTCTACTCTAGGATGTTCTAGAAGACTTGGATACTTTCTGTTTTGTCAGTTATTATTTTTTCATGCTGAAATCCTATTCCATGGTTCCGTCAACTTCTTTCGAAAATTATTTTTATCCTGCTTTAGGATATTTAAAATAGAATTCTTATTTGCCATCATTATCCCATAGGGCAATATGAACTCAGTCATAAGGAGTGATAAGAGGCCGAGGGATGATGAAGTACCCCATTTCATGGTGTTACATAAACTTCCAAAGCTATTGCGGATATGGTATAACAATATGACTGACTATGGACAAGAGAAGTATATAAACACTTGGGATTTTTAAGGAGTCTGTTGAATGTTGAACCACGAAGAGACGTGATAGAATCTTTGGTACAGTTTTGTGATCCTTCAAACTACGTATTCTTATTCTCCGACTTTGAGCTTACTCCCACGCTGGAGGAAATAGGAGCATTTATTGGAAAGGGAAAGAACCTTCACCGAGGAGAACCCATGATACCGAAGCATGTCACTTCTAAAAGATTTTTCGAGCTATTGCACATAAAAAAGAAGAACATAGGAGGCTGCCTAGAAAATGGATGGTTTCGTCTAGAATTTTTATACGAAAGATTTGGTCAAGAAAGGGGATTCGAGTTGCTTAAATCAGAACTTAACAACGGGGGATGCTACCAAACCTGAAAAAAGCACAGTTCTGAAGCATTCATAGTGGCTTTTTTGGGAATCATGGTATTTCCAAAGAGAGGAGGAAAAATCAGCACCAATCTGGCTGCGTTTATTACCGCTTTTGAGAAGAATCCTAAGGTCACCCTCGTGCCCATGATTTTGGCAGACATTTATCGGGCCCTGACGATGTGCAAAAATGGAGCAGACTATTTTGAAGGATGTAACATTCTATTGCAGTTATGGATGATTGAGCATATTCGTTACCATCCATTTGTTGTGGATTTTCGAGTCGAGTGGAATGATTATATCAAGGGCCATGAGAAGAGGATGGAGGACCAAAACTTTCCCAAAGGAATAAGAGCTTGGAAGGAGTACTTGGAGGGGTTGACGACAGACAAAATAGTGTGGAATTATCATTGGTTCCCCTCAAAAGAGGTGATATATATGTCTACTTTCTGACCCTTCATCATCTTAATGGGTCTCCGAGGTGTTCAGCCCTACGTGCCACTAAGAGTCATGCGACAATTCGGTTGACATCAGCATATACCGCCAGTCGAGGATATAAAGAGTTCATGTATGAATTCCTCTCTGACATCCCTCTAAGGAAGATTGAGATACGTAAGATTTGGGGAGGATGTGTACTTTCAGGTTTCGATCACATGGTGGAAGACCGCGACAAGGGCGAGGTAGGCTATTGGTATCTGCCATGTTTTCATGACCAGCCTTCTCCTAAAGCTATGCCAGAAAGGTCAGCCAGAGAGCCAGTGGATCGATAAACGGAGGTCGAAGTCAGAATTAAGCAGGCTCGATGAGAGGTAGAATAGAACTATTAGTCTACTCTGCACGTCTTAAATAAGGATTTGGAAAGGGCTAGAGAAGAATTGGTTTGCCATGAGGCAAAATTTAAGGCCAGAATTAGGTCGGCTCGTAAGGAGATTGAGAGAGAGAACCGTGTTGCCATGCATACCCTACAAGAAGACCTGGATACTATCACCGGTGCTATGGAGCAGCAATTAAGTGATTTTGAGAAAGTGAAGGCCTTGCTGACAAGTACACAGTTGAAGCTTCGAGCTCAGCTAAAAGCTTTCATGGAACGGGAAAGAGAAATAGCGAGATGCTTCACGACTTTTCAGAAGGAAGTTGAAGTTGAGAAAAACCAGTGGATGACCGAACGATAGGAGCTTCACTATTATATCGATGACCTTTATGAACGAGAAGATGGCCTAAAGCATACCATCCGCACTACGCAGCATTGGGTGCAAAACTGCCATGAGAGTATGATCGAGGCCAGGGGAGAAGTACTTCAGCTCAGTGAAACCTTGATTAATGTTTATGCTAAGTATATTCACCAAGGTGATGAAAATCTGGGTTGTCGGGCACGTGCTCTCGCTACACATCTGCCAAAAGCATTATCCAGGATCTACTCAAGTCTGAGGGAGGATTAAGTTGCAAGACATCTTTGGAAGGCATCTTGATGATAATTATTAAAGTCCTTGTTTTCTTAGAGTTAGTTTCTTTATAGGTTTTTTTTTAGTATTTCTCCAGCATTCTGAGTCTGTTCTAGTTTTAGATAATTTTAGTTTTCTTTCATTAAAGCTTTGTTTTAGGAACAGTTGGAAATGTATGGAAAATTTCGCATTTGCTTCAAGTTTTTATTCTCTTTATTTTTGAATATATCCATATATTTACCGTATCCATGAACTACGTGATGATCTGATTCATGTAAAACATGATACGTAGGCAACCCTCGGCGGGTGCGATCAAATATTTTTTGCAAGTTTCAAGTAATAATTTTAAGATGTTGGCGTTAAATAATTAATTCACCAAAGCCGGGATGAAACAAGAGGGTTTTTCTAAGTCCATTTCAGGAAGGAAATTACTTAGGTGCATAACATTTGAGTCAGTTATGAATGTATCAATATTTTTAAAAGCTCTAAATCCTAATATATTTTGTTTCTGTTTTATAAGAGAGAGAGAGAATAAGGTGGTTGGTTGTGGTTAAGCTGGCCTCTCACCCGTACAACACAAGGTATAAAGAAAAAAGGAAGATGACTCGAAAAGATGGAACAGAATCTGATAATGAAGAAGGTCGAGATCAGTTAGTTCCACGAGAGTTCGCATCTTTGGAGGAGAATAGGTTATTGAAGCAACAAATTGCGAAAATGTATTAGGCCTGGGCGAATGGACAAGCCCCGCCTTCCTCGATTCCTGGCCTTTTAGATGCAAATTGTCCCAGTTCTACTCAAGCCCAAGTCGATGATCCACTTTATCCGCCTGGATTTGGTCCATACGCTAATGTGTCTAGCGCTGCTGGCACATCCACCATGCGTCCTCCAAATCCATCATTCACGAACAACCCGCTTTTTATTCTGGTCGTAACAACTAATATAAATCCTCCATCAATGATACAAAAGCCTATCAACGAGCTAAATTATAATCAAGTCTATCCTCCTGAATTGGCATCCAAACTCGTAAATTCATATCAGCCCACTCATCAGCCTGAGTCTCATATCGTAATTGAGAAGGCTATTATGAATGAAGAACGAGAAGGGATAGCTAGAAAAGTGAGGAGTCTAGAGCAGAGTATGAGAAACATACAAGGATTGGGAGGACACAAAAGCGTCTCTTCAAAGACCTGTGTATGTTCCCTAATGTTCATTTGCCGATAGGGTTCAAGACCCCAAAATTCGACAAATATAGTGGTCATGGTGACCCAGTGGCCCACTTAAAAAGGTATTACAATCAACTCAGAGGAACAGGAGGGAAAGAGGAGTTGCTTATGGCCTATTTTGGAGAAAGTCTGACGGGAATAGCCTCCGAATGGTTTATCGATCAAGACATATCCCATTGGCATGTTTGGGATGATATGGCTCGAGATTTTGTACAACAATTTCAATACAATCTCGATATTATCCCTGACCGCACTTCTCTCGCTAATATGAAGAAAAAACCATCTGATAGTTTTTGAGAGTTTGCTATAAAATAGAGAGAACAAGCATCTAGAGTCAAACTGCCACTGAACGACCAAGAATTGATTGATGGTTTTCTCGAAACTCAAGAGTTCGATTATTTTAATCATTTATTAGCCGCGGTTGGTGAACCTTTCGCTGAAGCAATAAAAATTGGGGAAATGGTGGATAATGGCATCAAATCAAGAAAAATCATGAGCCAAACCGCCCTCAGGGCCACTACACAAGCCATTTAGAGTGGATCGGGTAGTTTCGGAAATCAAAAAAAGAAGGAGGAAGGATCCATGATGGCATCAGGACCGGGCAATTCCCAAAGGGGACGGAAATCCCCTTACGTTAATGTCCAAAAAGGACAACTCAGCCCTCCTCAACATTATTATACACCTCAACTTGCTATTCTTAATGCTCAAGCATATGCCCGACGTCCTCAGCGTCCACAGTGGCGGGCACCTGCACCACAAGTTTTTCGTCTACGGCAGCCAAATTTACAAGCCCCTCGTAATCCGTATGTTCAGGCAGACTATACAAGAGAACAGAGGCCAAGGGAAAACTTCACCCCAATTGGGAATCGTATACGAGCCTGTTGCGGAGATTGGTCAAATTAGGATGGATTGAACCTATCTTGGATTTCAAAGTGGATTCGAATACAAGTTGGTTTGATCCTAATGTAAGGTGTGAGTACCATTCAAACGTCCAAGGTTACAGTACCGAAAATTGTTGGAATATGAAGAGAGCCATTGAGAAGTTAATCAAAAGCAAGGCAATCGTAATACAAAAAGAAGAAGCACCGAATGTCACCGACAATCCACTTCCTAATCACAGTAACACACACACATGCAGTAAGAAAAAAAATTGAAGAAAAGAAAAGAGTGGGAAGGAGAAATCAAGTTGGAGGTTTTGGGTTCTATTCGTGGCTCCATGTTCATAGTTCTTGAAAGTTAGCGATTGTTAGCTTTTCCAAGTTGTAGATTATTGCGTCTTCTCTTTTGTTGTGAAATTATTTTTCACAAGAGGTACCCCTCAATCTCTCTTGAATAGTTTAATGCCTTAATTGTGTGGGACTTGATTATGAAATTATGAAATTGCTCAAAATTGGTTTGTGTTTAACTTGTCAATATTTTCAAATTTTTATCCCGTTAGATTTAGCATAAATAGATAGGATAATCCGTTGCGTATTACAAGTTTAAGCCAAATCACCGTCTAAATCTATACTTATCTTTATATTTTGTTTTCTTAATGATGACATGTGTTTAACTTGATCGATCAATATGATGAAGATAATATCAAAATTCGCTACGTAACTTGCTCCAGACAAAGTTTCAATTAGTGGGTCTTATTACTTATTTTTATTCAATAAGTATAAGAAGGAAGAAGAAAAGATTAAATAAAAATGGAAGAGATGACTTTAAAAAAAAAGTACAGTAATGTAATTACTAGAAAGATTTTTCTTAGTAAGTATGAAACTATACAGTAATTAGTGTTTGTTGTTTTCATAATTAACGATAGTTGCTTCTAAAAATAAACCTATTTATTTAATGCTTTACAATATAGTAACGCTTGTTTTGTTCAATTTAATTTGTTCTTTGGGCAATTTGTATCCATTGAAAATGGGGACGATCCATAAATGCCGTAAAGGCGTGAGAAACGTGCCAAAATTTGTGGTGAGGCCGAAAAGTACTACTATCGGTAAGCCACACGTCAATATAATAAATAATTTTAAAATAAATTAAAAGCGGGAGGCAAATAACTTTTAGGTTAACAAATATTATAAATCCAAAAAAAATAAATTAATTTAAGCCAGACGTAAGAAATTAAAGCGACCGTGCTAGAACCACGGGAATCGAGGGGTGCCTAACACCTTCCCCTCGGTCAACAGAATTCCTTATCCGGATTTCTAGTTCACAGACCAAAAAATAAAAATAAAGAGTCATTTCCTTCTGAATAGGGATTCAATAAGGTGACTTGGAACACCCAAACTCAATTCCAAGTGGCAACTCTATAAATAAAATAATCCCTTTTCAAAACGTCACTTTAATTGAAAAAAAACTCATTTTCTCTAAAACCAACTCCCTAGCGGGGTCGGATGCAGTGAAAAACAGGGGTGTGACAATAGCTAGTGGCATTAGATTTATACTTGCACCCAGATCACATAAGGCTTTAGCAAAATCCAGAGACCCAATCGTATAAGGGATGGTGAAGGCACTACAATGATGGAGATTATCCTCCAGTTCGTAGCTTACTGCTCTTTTATTTTTTACAAGATCTTTCATAAATTTAGCATATCTTGGCATTTGCTCAAGTGCCTCCACCAAAGGCACATTCACTGTCATCTGTTTCAACATTGCCGTGAACTTACTAAACTCTGTATCATCGACCTTCTTTTTTAGTCTATGACGAAAGGGAGGTGGTGGTTTTGGGAAAGTATTCACCACTGCTTCCTTTTCTTTGTCTTTAACTTTTCCTAACTCATCAACCTGCTGCTGATTAGAAGGGTTATCAATGTCATCCATCTTTTCAGACTCCATTGGATTAACTTCTTCAAGCCAAAGAAGGGCCTGATAACACCTTACCACTCCATGTGGTAATAGCCATGCAAGAGCCATCATTCCATGGGTTCTGAATTGTATTACTTGACAGTATTCCACTCTTTCTCTGATTCAATGCCGTAGAGAGTTCTCTCATTTGCTGCTCTAACTGTTTGATAAAAGTAGAGTGTGAGTTTACCAACTTACTCATGGAGGATAAATTATTCTTTATAGTAGTCACCCCAGAGTTGGTAGTCTCAACTCCCTTTAATAATTTCTCTATCATGTCTTCCATGGACATCTTGTCAGAGCTAGTTGCAGCATTATCTCTGCTTCTAGGTGGTACATATAGTCCACTCCTATCACTTTTGCTATTCCAGTTCCATTGATATCTATCCTTGTAACCAGCTTTATCGTAATAGTTCCAACCTTAATTTTCTTAGCTATTGCCTCAGAAATCCCCCTGATTATTTAGATAATTTGCCTCTTCTTCTGAAGAATCAGCTCTTCCCTGGGATGCAATAGCTTTCACCTTCTCTATTTTTTCAAACAATAGATGCTTAGTCAACAAATCCATCTGAGTCTTTAAATGTGCTATATCCTGGTCACGTTCTTCCTTTTTCTTATGTTGCTCTGCAGTCATACTACCAGACACAGTAGAGATTGCTACCATAGAATCCCTGTTATGCTAATCTCTACTCTATTTAGTCATCCGATCAAGCATCTCTGAGGCCTCTGGGAAAGTAAGGTCAACAAACGACTCTCCTGCAGTATTATCCATAACTGGCTTCGTAATAGAATTCATAGCCCAATAAAGAGTCTCCATCAGATGAATATCTATCACATTATGGTTCGGCATTGTATAGCTTCTTTTTAAACCTCCCCTAGGTCTCATGAATATTTTTAGTGGGAAGCTATTGGAAGTTAATGATTTTATCCCTCAACTGTACCCTTCTTGAGAGTGGAAAGAACCTTTTTAGAAAATCCTCTTTCAACTGCCTCCAGTTGGTTATAGAATCAAAATCAAGGCAAATTCCCCTGATGGGAGTGAACATAGGGAGTCCTCAATGAACGAATGCAATACATGGAAGGCATCAAGGCCTTTATATCTACTTGTAATTCGGTATACATACCAAAGACTAGAAGGGAAGCCTTGTGTGCTCCTCATTGGAAGAGGGCGATGATGGAGGATATGAGTGCACTTGAGAAGAAGGTCTTGTGTCCGTCGAAAGCTTCCTTTTTCTTTAGTTTTTCCTTGTAATGAACTGAAAGGTGAGAGGAAGGGCTTGGTCTCAAGGTTGAATTTGTTGTCACTAGTCAGTCCAACTGCACGAGTGAAAGGCGTAAGTCAAGCATGTTTACAAAGGAAAAGGATCTCCATGGGTAGCGTCTGCTTCAGTTCAAAGCGAATAGGCTGGCAGTCTTGAAGCGAAGGAGAATTCTTTAACTATTTGGTGTCAGTATCTTTTCCTATCTCTAACTGATCTCCTAACCAGGATTAACAAATGCAGGCAGATAGCATTTTGACCCACTCCTAGATTATCAAAAGAGTTGCAAATGGTGACAAAATTCACCAAATTCATGTTTGGATCATCTCCAGGAAGACCATCGAACAACCCCTTAAGATAAAGGAGTTGAATCATCGTACTGGTAATATTAAATTTAGCTCCTGCTGCTAATGGTGGAGGAATAATAGCTCCAGTTCACCTACTCCATCCATTCCATCTTCATCGTCGTTCAGATCAAACTGGACTGGTTGACACTCTTGCCTTGCCCTAAAGGAGAGATTTTTGTCTACATTCTGATTCACTAGTGCATCCACATTTTCTGTACGCCTTGGATTAATAGGATCTAACAAGTCATCATTCCCCAAATCATCATCAACATGATTAGGATGACGTGTCTGCTGATTTAGTTGAGCTCTAGCCAAAGCATCTAGTCTTTCATCATCTTGGGGATCTGCCATTCTTCCAATTAGCTGCGGTTCCGGATGTATTAGTAATAATGATGCACCCGATCTCCGTGTACTTAGAATACACAATAACTCCCCTACACAGAACAAAAACAACAAACAAAAGTAAAATTTGGAAAACTTGACCAAAGATCAATTAACAAGCACAAACTTAATTGACAACCGTATTCCCCGGCAATGGTACCAAAATTTGATATACCCAAATTACACCTCTCTTACGAGAGATTAAGCGGTCGCTGTCAAATATAGAACCCAACTGGGTTGGGTGTCGAATCCCACAGGGAATACTGTACTCACTAAGTGTTGTGGTTATTATTAGACTATTGATCAAAGGTTCCAAAATAGAGAGGGGTTTTTGATTTATCAATTGTATTTAAATGCTTGTCATAGAGAGTAATCCAAATATTGATTGTATTGCAAATAGTAATTCAATAAGAGTAGTCAAACTAGAGCTATGGTCACCAAGATGCTTAAGCAGCTAGGGTTGTGAACTATTTTGGATTTCCAATAAACAATTTCAATTGCAAGATAAATTGAATTCTATGATTTACCCATTAGTTTCTCAACCCAAAATGAGTAATTTATCCCTTAATTATTTCAAACTTAAGGAACAAGCTATTTATTCAATTAGATTCTCACATAGATTGCTCCGGTTAAGGCATCTACCCTCTATTCAAAGATTAAAGTCTTTAGATTTGTGTAAACCCTTTCTTTTCCCAACAAACACTTTCCTATTCGAACAAGTGGTGTTCTTGGGCTCACTTTTCAATTTTGCAACCAAGAAAAGTCATTAAAATGAACACTACTAAAAAAACTGTAGAAAGAGACCTAGAAAAGAGACCTCATGAGGTCTCTTTTCCTCAAAAAGAGACTTCAAAAGCGACCTCAATTGACGGTCTCTAAAACATAGGTCGCTTTTTTCTAAGAGACCTCATGAGGTCACTTAAAAGCAACCTCATGAGGTCACTAGGTTATTTCTTGATTTTTACAAAAAGAGACCTCGGTCTCTAAATTATTTTTTATAATTATTATTATTTTATTAAAAAGAGTCCTCATGGGGTCTCTATTTGATATTTTTTATTTTTATTTTTTAATTAAAAGACACCTCATGAGGTGAGTATTATTTCCTAATTTTTTATTCTAAATAATTTATTTAAAACATAAGCGATTTCTTCTAGTCTCTTATTTGAGCATGTAGAAAATGAAATCGTGAAAAAGAGACCTCATTAAGTAGCTTTTGTGCATTTACGAAAAAATAAAAACGCTAAATAGCAACCTCATGAGGTCTCTTTTTGCAAAACAATAGCTTTTACAAATACGTACCATTTTAATTCAATTCAATAATATATACAATATAATGAATTAGATCAAGCTCCAAGAACTCCCACCAATCAACCAATCTACAACAAACACAAGTAAATATAATCTAATAACCACAAAATGAAAAAAAATACCTTGAAATTGAACGAACAAAACATAAAATCCATAAGTTATTTAACAATACTATTGTTCATACTACTTTAAAGTTTTAATGCATTCAAAAACACCTAGGAATTCAAATAAACCACCATAAAATATATAGTTTGGATTATCTAGACAACATTCAACTTTAACAATACGGCAGTGTATTGTCGACGTAGTAATCCTCATCATCTTCATCACTGCTGGGCTCCTCAGTCACATCTCTGTATTGACCATATACTCCATGTGAAATAGGTAGAGACTGTGTAGGTCGAGGAGGGTGCACTACATCACCAGGACAAGGGAGAATCCCTCCTGAAGCAAGTAATACATCAAATTGGGCCTTCATTCCTATATACTATATACCTCTTTTCCTTTTCCTAGCCTGCGAGGCCTTAGCTTCGCTAGATAGCTCAGCTATTTGTTGCTTCAAAGCCAAAATCGTCTCCCTTGACTCATTGTCCTGGAAACTACCGAGGCCTTCTAGTTCCGAATAAAATTCACGGAAGGTTCGTTGGGGCAATCCATAAGCATATCCATACCTACTCGGACCACCAACTGCATCTAACCATATTCTCTTATTCTGCTCTTGGCTAAGTGGTAGGTCTCGCCTATCTTCTAGCAGAGTTTGGAAAAAATCCTCTATGCGTTGCAGATATCGATTTAGAATTTAATGATAATTATATTAGAATATAAATTTAGAAAATAAAGTAATAACTACTAGAAATAGAGGCTTACATAGGTCAGCTGAGCTCGTGGATCAACCCAAACATCAGGATCTTCAGGAATTTTCTTCTTCTTTGTGTGTGTAACCTTAAATGCCTCAGCTGAGTTATTAGCCTTCTAAGTTCCTTTTCCTGTAAATAAAATTAATTTAATGATAAGACATAAATACTCAAATTTTGGCACATATTGCAAGTTCAGAAACAAGGTTTAGCATTTTGAAGAAAGTTGCAATAGGTTAAGAATCCGTGTGGCTGCATCAATCACAAAACATCTCAAATCAGATATGAGCTCTAGCATAGCCAGCAGTAATTTCTCAGACTACCTTTTGGCATATTGCCACAATAAAGATGTTATGATATTAAGCAGCCCAACACTTTTACTTATATAACTGAAAATACAAACAGGAAAACGCAGACCCCATCGCAAGAAACAATTAAATATAGGCTCGCAAAATGCTTAACCTCTTTCCAATTTGCATTGTGATAGAAAATATTCAGATTGCTAGATTGGATATATTTATTGAACCCACTTCTACTAGGCTTAAGAACATTAATCTTCTATTATAATTTATTCTTCTACACACATAGAAATCAAAATATGACATAAAATATTGTCGAACAAAAATAAACAGCTTTGAAATATTCTTCTAGTAATAGCCAACAGAATTCATTTCAAATATGAAACATTAGTGAATAGAAAATGACAACAGAAACATCTTTTGAAGAGATAAAGTACGCATTTTGAGGACAATAAAATCTCCTTATATACATAAGCCAATAAATCAGAGTACAAACATAGGCAAAGATAAAGTATGCAGACTGCAACACCGAAAAGGATTTCCAGTGATTTCATTAGAAATCTACAAAAACTACACATATATCCAATAGTCCCTGCAAAAGATGAATAGAAGTATAGCTAAAGAATATAATTGCAATGGTATTAAAGCAGCAAGCTAGAGATACGATCAATCCAATTAGTATCCAGCGAGGTTCATAGTACGCCAATGCATAACTAAGAACTTACAAGGACTGGAAAGAGCCCTAATGATAGCCAAATCTCATGAAACTCAAAGGAATATGATCATAGCCTGAATCTTCCTAGACTATTACTTCATCAATAGAAATAAATACTCACTCATAAAAGAAACTCTTATCAATTACCGACAAATGATACACAAGCACATATCACCGAGCAGAAGCATCTCACAAAGTTATATTAGGTCGAATAAATATAAAAATAAGAAACATATGAATTCACCCATTTAAACAAACCTTAAACTCACTAGACCAAAAGAACTAACTGATATCATTGCTTGTCATTGCCCTCATATGTGTTTTCTTCGCAAGCTTAATCAGGATAATATACATATACCAATAGACCATATAATATTCACCAAGAGACTATAAGTCAAATTCAAAGACCAATAGCAGGAATGAAAAAGTAGCAGTTAAGAACCGATTGTCCGAGGATAAGGTATCACTAATAAGTCACAATTCAATAAAAAATACCAAATCACATGAATGACCTAGCAGTTTTCTTCTTACATTTCCCTAAATTTGAGCTTCACTCGTATGTAAAGAACCACCCTTAAGAGACCCTCTAGCTTTCTTAACAATCTCACCCATCTGCTTGAACCTCGAATCTGTCTCCCAATGGTCAATTAAATTTTGCAAATTTTCAGGTAAATCCACCTGGGCCTCTTGTTTTTTTACGAGCTTTTGATAGCAAACCAGTAAGTATGCGCCTAACTTTTAACTTGAAGTTTGCTTTAATCTAGGATTCATGTTCTGGACACAAAAATACTTTCTCTATAATGACAAGATAAACTAAGATGAATTAATTTTCTAATGAAACACTCTCTGTAATGACAAGATAAACTGAAATAAATTACCCCTACCTCAGTGAGATAGAGATATTGTTCCCAATAGACCCTCAAATTAAATAAAGCAAGTACAAATTAATTCAAACTTATGAAAAACAAAACAGATGAGATTTAAGTTATCAGACTTAACAAAGCTGACAAATAGTCCCAAACTGACATGAATCAGAGGTTCAATTGCATCTGCATTTGCAATTGTACACTTGTTATTGTCATTAATAGACAAGTTGAGAAGTGTAGTAAGAATATCTTCCTGTACTTTCATGTCTTCTGAATGAAGTAGGTTAACAAACAAGCTAATAGCACCACAATTTACAATCACCATATGTTTATCCATATTATGCTTGGCAAGTAACCAGAATTCAGCTGTAACAGTTCTTTGCACATCAATAAAAGTACTCTTCAAGTCCTCAACCAACTTTTTAACTTGCTCCTCTAGTTCTAAAAGATCGGCCCTTTTTTCAACCGTAGGGGAAGAAATTATTCTTGGAAACCTATCAGATGGTCTACGCCATATCGATTGATTACGAGGTCTTGTATCTAGTGTTGATGAAAATTCTAGCTCCCTTCTAAGGATAGACGCAGCAATCTTGGAATCCCCTAGAACATCTCCTGAAGCAACAATCGCAGCTTCTGACTGTAAGGATAACTTATTTCCATCACCAGGAATTACAAGGGAAAAGTTTGAATTAGCAAGAATGATGGGTACCAAGGTTGTTATATTATGATCTAAATGTAACTATCACACAATCAGATTTCTAGTGGTCAAATTGCTGAGTACATTGGACGAAAAGGGGTAAGATCATGGCATCAATAGGGCTCTATATTTTTTGTATCATCTTCACCATGGTGAACCAATGATACTCAAGCTTTTTTATCCTTGATCTATGTACATGGTGTTCCCAACTTCAAAAATATTATGCAAAACACAAGGAGTCCAGTTAATACCTTCAGTAGAAGAACTTAAAGAACCACTTTTGTTAGTTTGTTAGTTTATAATCAATACTTTAGTTTGTTACCTTTGAACAAATTTTTGGCTTCTATTAAACTCCTGCCCTATCTACTTTTGGACAAGAATGGGGATTTTTAAGGATATCAATTGAACTGCACTCGAAACAATTTGGAAAAAACACCCAACAAACAGTAATATATTGATTACTATTGCCTAATTGGGATAAAACTGGAGTTGGTAATTGTTGAGGGATGGTGATATACATCATGGATCACTATAACTGATACATTGTTAGACGATTAAATCTAGAAATTTAGTACCACATTGTTGAAGAAGGGAAACAATGATCCAAGAAGAAACATCCTCTTATATTTCTATTTAAATAAAGAGTAGTGATTATTTTGATAGAGAAATGGTCTAGCAAGAAGTATGTGCTGGTAAAACTTGTATTCACTTAGTTTCTCTGATTGTCTTTTATTATATTTTGGTTCACCTCATCACACGATTACTATATCACATGAACTTTTTTGATAAATCAGTAAGGAAAAGAAGAGCATGGAAATGAATATACCCTAAATTCTAAAAGAATCTGGTTCCTGAGATTATCTGGCATCTTGCTCCAACTCATGACAACACCCCTATAAATATCTTGAATGATTTCAGAAAGGATCCTCACAGCAGCATCCGGATTAAAACTTTATTCTAAAATTTAAACATTTATAGGTTAAAGCTAAAACAATTATGAGATATTCACCTTAGCTATTCATATCAAGGCTCCCATAACCCTAGTTATGGAATCTTAGCCACACATTTCCACCATAGAAAAAGAAGAAGACATTGTGTTATTCATGAATCAATTCAAAATTTACTTACAAAAGTCATAATTTTTATTCTTCAATCTTCAATAGAAACTATAATAATTAGATCTTGATCCCTAATTCTAGAATTAAATCTTAGAGCAACGCTATGTAACAATATTTTTCAAGTCTTGGAAACCCTAAATAAAAGATAAAAGAGGGATAAAAAATGTCTCATAAAACCTGAAACTGGGTATTTATATGTTCCCAAGTAAAAAGAATTTAAAATTCAAATATTGTAAAATCCGCATCAAAAGTGACGGCCAAAGTGGTGGTCCATCGCAAGGTTGACGGTCCACTATTTGGATCGTCGCTACTGACATTGGAGGGTAATATTCTGGATAAGACTGACGACCAAAGTGGTGGTCCATCGCAGGGTTGATTGTCCACCATTTGGACCGTCAATGATGACCCTTTAAAGTCAGGTTCTGGGTAGTCTTGACGGTTGGAATGGTGGTCTGTCGCAATATTGACGGTCCACCATGTAGGCCGTTGCTGAGCCTTTCAAGATGTATGTTCCTGCTTTACGCTGACGGCCAAAGTGGTGGTCTGTCACAAAACTGATGGTCCACCACATGGCCCATCACTGGCCCTTCAGAGGTCATGATTTCTACCTCGAGCTGATGGTTGAGTTGGTGGTCCGTCGCAAAGTTGATGGTCCACCATTTTGACCGTCAGAAGTGTATGTCAGCAGATTTTCTTAGTCTTTTCCTTCAGCCAGCTCCTTAACCTGAAACACTAAAAACCAGCATTAAATGCAACCTTAGTTTCTTGAAAACATGCAATTTTCTTAAGAAAAAAATGAAAAATATTTCGTAGAAAATTGGAACATCACTCATGCCTACTGCGCTCTTTCAGTGCAGGTCCTAGCTCGACTGCGATTGTTGGAGCTTCCAAGGTAGCAGTTGGACATTCATGCATCCGAAGTTCACCTCTATCTTTCTATAGTACTTATGTCTCTATTAGTATTCGGAGAGAGATATTATTCCTTTGTGGTTATTTTTCTGATGTATTTGACTCTCGGATTGTATTAGTAGTTCTTACACTATTGACACCTAATTTCGGACATGATTGATATTTTGAATAAGTTCTTTTCACATTGTTATGATTACTTATATGGTTCAGCTTCGTTCTGGAAGCCTTACCTTGGGATGTTTCTGTCATTTCCTCTTTTTGTATAAGTTTGGGTGATAGTCTTAGTTGTCAATATACACTGCGATAAGTGTCATCGTGACCCTTGTTTTGAGTCGTGACAGAACAATCCCAACATTGCACCACTATCCACATTGATAATCTAAAGATGGTCTATTATCAATATATATTAATTGGACTCAAGATAGTTTATTCTTTTATCAAATTTGATTTGGAAACTCAAAATTAAATCAAACTTACATTAATTCAACTATTTAAATTATTTTCTAATGTTTAAAATGAAACAAAATACATACTTGATTCTCTATTTAGATAAAGAGCTATGATTTTTAAACGTAGGGAATATTCTTAGGACTTGTTTGACCATGGTATTTTGAAAATGAGTATATTTGAAGTTAAAAAATATAAAAAATGAAAATAAATTTGAAAAAATTTAGAGTTTTATGAAAATTGAGTTATTTTATCAAAATAAAAAATTTAAATTTTTTCAAAAAAGATAAATTAAAAAGTACAAAAAATAAATTTAAAAATAGTGGAACACCTCTTGAGGTGTTAAAGAGGTGTTTAGAGGTGTTTCTCAAAAATTCAAAAATATTGAAAAAGTATTTCGAAATATTTATGGCCAAACAAATATTTTAAAATAAAGTAAAAATTTATTCCGAAATACTGTGAATAATATTTATGGTCAAACACATACTTAGTTTACTTTAGATTTCAAGCATTCCATCTCATTCATTTATTTGTCTTGATACGTTTATGCTTTATTAAATACTAAAATAATAATCCAATAAACTATTTTATTTATTGTTTTTATTTCAATCTAACATATACTATTTGTTTTTATCACATCAATTCCATTCAGTTTTTATTATATTAAAGGGAAAATAAAATTAGAAAATAACTAATTTATTTAATTTCTAAAATAATAAATAGTTTATACTCACATCAATTATGTTATGAATTAAACTGAAGCAATTCAAAAAATAATTAGATTAAATCTCAGATTAATTTAAGAGAAGAAAAAATATGGTATTGAATATTACCTTTGAAAATAAGCTTCTCTGATAAGGGTGATATATACCTGACAACCATTTAAAGACAAAAACTGAGTCCATATTTTACACGTACATATGATGTTTTGTTGTTAAAAAGTGTGTGACTTTCACGTGTTCATTAGAATTTAGTACAACTTGAATGAATTTTTAAAAATTTAATTTAATCTTTTCATGTTGTACAACTGCTTGAAGCTGGATTATGCTGTTAAATTATAAAATTGCTGAAATGACATTTTTATCATTGATCGTCATGAAGATAATTGGATGAAATTTGGGTAGATATTGAAGAAAAACATACATGAAAATTTTGAAGGAAATGTCATAGAATGGATGATTCTAGAAATATGTTTGATTTTTTGGAGGAGACGAGCACAGGAAAGAGAAGTGCTTTTTATGAATTAAAGTGAAGCAATTACAAAAAGTAATTAGATTAAATCTTAGATTAATTTAAAAGAAGAAAGAAAAAGTATATGGTACTAAATATTACCTTTTGAAAAAAAGCTACTTTGATAAGAGTGATAATTGATGACCATTTGAAGAAAAAAATTGGGTCCACATTTTTGCACGTACACAAGATATTTTTGTTGTTTCAATGTGTGATTTTCACGTGTCCATTAAAATTTAGTACAACTTAAATGAATTTTCAAAAATTTAATATAATTTTTGCATGTTGTAGAATTGCTTGAAGTTGGATTATGTTAAATTATAAAATTGCTGAAATGACATTTTTATCATTGATCATCATGAAGAGAAATGAATGAAATTTAGGTTGATAGTAAAGAAAAACATACATGAAAATTTTGAATGAAGTACCAGAGAATGGAAAATTCTAGAAATATGTTTTCTTTTGGGAGGAGAAGAGCAAAAGAAAGAGAAGTGCTTTTAAGACTAAGGAAAAGAATAATTTTGCCCTTGGTCGTCTTACAACTCACATTTCTATGTAAAAAAATTAGATAACTATGCCCGTTCTTAGCACGGGCCCAATAGGAAGAATTTTGAAATAATTTTTTATTTGCTATGAGTATTTTGAGGATGTAAACATAAATCGAATTAAAATTATTTACTTGATAATTTTTCTGACATCAATAAACAGTTCTCTTAATTCAAAATAAAAATAAAAAGGTATGATAAATTTGAAGTATAAATTATGCATCAACACAATGCTTATGGAAATTCATATTTTTCAATATAGTATATCAATAAAATTTATTATAAAAGTGATAAAACTTTAATTTGATTAATTTTAAATGTTAAATGATTACATTATTAGTGATGTAAATTGGATCTAAATTCACCTTTTCTCTATCAAATTTTAATTAAGCTAAGTTTGAAAATAAATAAAATTTATTTTAGTTTACATATATAAATTAAATTTTAATATTTAAATGAAACGAATTTCAAATTAGATATAATTTCTATTTGAAATCATTTCCCTCATTCCATTCAAGTATATTATTTTTCTTTTTAAAAGAATGACTATTTTTATTTTTTGCATTTTTTTTTTCAAATTCTGCATGACATGCTTAACACCATAAAATATAAACTCAACCTCAAGTTCTAATAAAGTAATTTAGTCTGACACTTTGATTCGAATTTTGAAAATTTTTTGTTTACACATATTTTTATTCGTCTATTAGATAATTAAGTTAATCATATAAAACATTTTGTCTCCTTAATTATATTTATCAACCTCATATTGAAGTGTAATAGGTTTTAAGACTTATTGAGGCTAATGCGTATAATTGAAGAAGATATGTTTTATACGGTTAACTTAACTACCTAATGGATGTGAGAACAAATATTAAAAAAATTATTAAATTGAACCGAAAGTGTATAACTAAAACACTTATTAGAAGTTTAATTTTTTCGGTTGAAACAAGAATTATAGTTTGAGAATCTAAATGGAATACACTGATAAATTTAAGGGTTAATTAGGTATTAATATTAAAATTTAAAGCACATTTAATACCTTACATAATTTTTATTTTAAGATCATAAAATCTCATTTTACATTCCATGCTTAATCTAGTTAAAAAACTAAATTGAAACTGAAGAAATATTTTTTTTTCCAGTGGATCTCTTACATGTTATTTGTAGGAGGTGCAAGGTGATTTTATGAATACGTGATAAATTTATATTCTCAATCAAACATGGTATAAAACGAATATCAAATTTAGTCTATCGACTATCTCATCTCTTTTTTTTCTTTTACTTCTCCTTTACACTCTTTATTTAACTTTGACCGAGTATTCATGAAGAACAAATTTAGTAGCTAGAAATAATGAAATTTTTCTACTCACCTTACATGATAAATTCATGAAGAGCAAAAAAATTTTACATGATAAATTTGAAGTATAAACTACGCACGAACACAAAGCTTATGAAAATTTAAATTTGTCAATATATTATATAAATAAAATTTAGTAAAAAAATAAATTTTGTCCTCTTTCCTTTTGAGATAAAAGAATGTAGCGTAATGTAATGAATTAGTTGGTAATTTGAGAAATTCAAGCAATCTACTTAAGTGATAAAATTTTAATTTGATTAATTTTAAATGTTAAATGATTATATTGTCAGTGATGTAAATTGGACCAAATTTACGTTTTTTTCTATCAAATTTTAATTAGGTTATGTTTGGAAATAAATCAAATTTATTTTAGTTTACATATATAAATTAGATTTTAATATTTAAATGAAACAAATTTCAAAATATAATTTTTATTTAAGATTATTCCAAATATATTATTTTTCTTTTTTAAAAGAATGATTACTTTTTATTTTTGCATTTTTTTTAAAATTCTGCATGAACGCTTAACACCATAAAATATAGACTCAACCTCAAATTTAATAAAGTATTTCAGTCTGACACTTTTGATTCGAATTTTGAAAAAACTTTTGTTTACCCATGTTTTCATTCGTCTATTAGATAGTTAAGTTAATCATATAAAATATTTTATTTCCTTAATTATACATGTCATCCTCAAATTGAAATGTTATGAATTTTAAGAATTATTGACGCGAATGCATATAATTAAACAAGATGACAAGTTTTATCCAGTTAACTTAACTATCTAATGGATGATGAGAACACGCACAAAATTTTTTTTATTAATGGTTCGATTGAAAAGAGACTTATAGTTTGAGAATCTAAATGAAATACCCTGATAAATTTAAGGGCTTAATTATGTAGTAATTTTAAATTTAAAGGACATTTAATATCTTACACAAATTTTAATTTAAGATCATAAAATTTTATTTTACAGGCTTAATTTAGTTAAAACGCTGAATTAAAATTGAGAAAATATTTTTTTTTCCAATGAATATTCTTAGGGGTCATTTGATAGGTAGTGTAAGGTGGAATATCTCAATGAATACATGATAAATATATATTATCAATCAAACGTGATATTAAGCAAATATCAAATTTAGTCTTGGTATAATCCATGTGATTTTATCAATCATTGAATTATTTTATATCACCTCATATATAATATAATTGTCTAGAAATTAAGATTATAATTTCAAAATAATTTAATCTACGTACTAAATAACCCCTTAATCTACTTTAATTGAAAGTAGCAAAATAAAATAAAAAGAGAACAAAATGAAATTAAATGTTAAGGGTGAGTATTTTAATAAATGTGGTTGCAAGGAGGAGGGCCCATATTTTCACAACTGTGCAGGGATTATGATGGTGATGTGAGTGGTAAATGGTACAGCAGTAATTATATGAAAGTTAGCTGGGTTTTCTGTCATTTGGTTGTTCTTGATGGATAATGTGCATCCATTTTAAGCTGGAACTTTTATTTTTGGACGAAATTGACCTTGGTCGTCCTCCTAGTAGCTTTTCTATATAGTAGAAAAAAATAAAAAAAGAATAAATATTTACTTCAATATATCTATTATATGAAAACAGTGGTTTCGACATCCTTCAGCAAACTGCTTGCTCCGTGATTTTTTATCATATTATTCTTAATTAATTATTATAAATTATTTATATATTAAAAATTAATAATATTTAATTAAAAATAAAATAAACATTTATGATATATCTTCTCAGCTACTTCAATCGTGATTTACCTATATCACCCCTAATCCGTGATTTTACTATATCATCCCTAATTAATTATTATAAATTATTTATATATTAAAAATAAATAATATTTAATTAAAAAATAAAATAAACATTTATGATATGTCTGCTCAGCTGCTTCAATTGTGATTTTACTATATCACCCCTAATTAATAATTATAAGTCATTTATGTATTGAAAAATTAATAATATCCAATTCGTAATTTTACTATATCACCCCTAAATAATTATTATAAGTCATTTACGTACTAAAAAATTAATAATATTTAATTAAAAAAGGTAAAATAAATATTAATGACATGTCTATTTCGGGTGCTTCAATCGTAATTTTACTATAGCACCCCTAATTAATTACTATAAGTCATTTATATATTAAAAAAATATATATATTTAATTTAAAAAGTAAAATAGATATTTATGACATATCCACTTCAACTGCTTTAGTATAGTTTTACTAAATATCACCCCAAATTAATTATTATAAATTATTTAAGTACTAAAAAATAATTATATTTAATAATAAAAAAGGTAAAATAAATATAAAATTTTAAATTAACTCTTGATATTTTAAATTAACTTGACTTCTTGTATGAGGTCCACTTAGATTTCTTTTCACAAGTATTTTTTATAGTAATTTTGTTATGTCACTTTTAATTAGTTGATGTAAGTCATTTAAGACATTTATGCTTCGCTGCTTCAATCGTTATTTTATTATATCATTCCTAATTAATTATTATGTCCATCTAAGAATTGTCCCACTTAAATTGGAAAGAAAAAAATATTATCACAATAATTAAAATTTAAATTATTTAAAAAATATAATTGGCTATCAACGACACAAAACTCTGGGCAGGGAGAGTAACATATATTATTCAAAAAATACATAAAAAGTATTATAAATTACAATAGTTACAACTTGAAATATCTAGAAACATTTTAATTTGTCATATATTTCAAAAAAAAATACATAAACAATACTATAAATCACAATAATTAACAACCTGAAAAATTTAAAAGATAAAAAATATTTGATTGACTCTTGAAATTGTATTGTTGTTACTTAAATTGGAATAGAAGAAAAACATTATAAATCACAATAATTAAAAACTTAAATTATTTTTAAAATATAATTGACTATCAATGCTACAAAAGTTTGGACAAGAAAAGTAGCGTATATTATTTGAAAATTATATAAAAATATTATAAATTACAATAGTTAACGGCTTAAATTATCTATATACTTATTAAGAGTATGATTGATTATCTAAACTCTATTTGTGTCACATAAATTGAGATAAAAATAACATATATTGAACCCATGCTAGATCCCAGATGAATCTTAGAATGGATATGCAATATTTTTTAAAATACTTTTGTTTAAATATACCAAGACTGAAAAGGCAAGTTCTAATACTGCATACCAAACAGTATATAAGAAATAACGTTAACATAAATAATATCAGTATTACTAATACATGCATTATTAATGAAAACATTTCTAATACATTATATTCAAAATTATTTGTATACACTCTAACAAATGACTCCTACATTTCAATGGAAGGAACATATATAAAAGAAAAAGTTTGATAAAAAATCTACAAAAGTATGTTTTATCATGTTCTCAGAATCAATTAACTTAAATTAATATGACAGGTGGTAACTTATAATTTTAGGATAATACTCACAAATATACGGTCAAAGTTTAGTATGTTCAACTGAAAATTCGATCAAAGTTCAGATATTTTTGTGAGTATTATCCCTATAATTTTTGAAATACTTAAAATTTAAATTTAAAATAATAATTTAGTTTAACTTAAAAGGACAAGTTGACAAATAAAAAAGGAGAAATGGAAGCAAAGGATATTTATGTCGGCTTAGTATTGAAATACAATGCAATTTTGAGTTATTCATTGCAACCCACATGTGATGTAATATGCAATGACTAGGTAACCCTTTATCTTTTTCAACAATTATTCTCTATTTTATACAACAGGTGTCAAGTCTTATGTATTAATTTTAATCTCATATTTTATACTTAATGTAGCAAATATCACTCATATGATTAAGGATCTAAACTTCAAAATGCATCGAATTTTGTTATTTATATGAGTAAGAAATTATATATAATTATCTTGTGAGATAATTTGTCTCCTTGAAAAATACTATCAAGTAGTTAATTGTAACGCCCCGGAAAACGGGACCCGGAGCATCACACGGTGCTTGAGGCTACGAGTAGCCCCAAGCTAACCCTTTGAGCCATTTTCATTCAGTTCAACACAAATCAACGGGGTTTTCATAAATAACCCTGAAATATCAATAGAGTAATCATCATCCAAAAATAAAAGAATTAAAAAAAAATACGACTTATTAGTCAACTCTCAACATCTATACTAGTCTGACAAGCCTCTAAGAAAATCAATAAAACCAGCGAGCCATTGAGACATTCCCAAACTGACTCATACTCAGTTATCAAGTGTAAACAATTCTGTGAAACCAACATCAGACATCACGTCCTCAGAACATGAGGACTCACCACAACAGAGGATGTAGAACAGCGTGCCCGAAGAATCACTGTCGAACCTGGAACTGAGCACCTGAACCTACATTCTGAGAAAATACAGCCCACATCCGAAGATGTGGGTCAGTACCATGGAAAGGAACCGAGTATATGGGGGTGTATGCAGTTGTATAAACATCATCATCATAAATATTTATAAGAAATATGCAGGATGTATGAAAGACTCATATAGCCCAAAGAAAATCATCATAATCATGAGAGGATGAAATAAGTGCAATAACACATGTGAGTCATCATATAATTTGTCAATCACTTTCAGTTCATCAAGAATATCAATTATCATAATGTAAATATCATTTAAATCTTTCGAAAGAATAACTTTCACAATTCCACTTTCAAATCACTTCACCATTCACCATAGACACAAGGAAACACACACACACTGGGAGATCCTATAACTGACATAAACCATGTGAGCTACATGGAGTCCAACGTACAACCCACGTTGGGGAGAGCCGTTCTATCCTTGCCATCGGAGTAGGACTATCGATATCAAATCCACACAAACTAGTGATCACTTTATAAATCAGCCTCAGGCTCACTCCTGCGAGGGCACGTAGTTCTAGGGAAGTAAGGTCGCTTTATACCTCCTACTCGGTGCTAAAAATTTCTCCCGGGCTTAGCTCAGATCATTTCAAAGACAACCCACAACAAAATAATTTCTTTAATATATAAATATATATCGGGAGCCATCATGCTTCCCATCTATCAAAATCAACCAAGTTGTGAATTTCTTTCACACTCGAGTTCAAAACAACTCCATTAAGACCAAAAGGTCAAATCATTCAAAATATCTCAAATATTCAACATCAACGTGCTTATAACACACACTTTCTAAAAAAAATACAATTTCCAATGGGAATTCACGACCCAAATATCAAAATCATGATAAATATCGTTCAAGATTCATGCTTTATATCACCACACATGTAAATTCATCTTTCAAAATTATAAACATCAAGATTTCATAATAATCATCATAAGATAAGGGTTTATGCTTCAAATTCATAAAAATCAAATAAAAATCATGCCTTTGTAAAGAAAATTACTTTTGGGCACAAGAACGAAAGAGAGTTCTTGTTGAAAACCCCCACATACCTTGAATGATGAACTTTAGATCGATACTCATTTTTGAGATGTTAATCGTGCCTTTGAATGATGGTTCTTGGAGTTCTTCAACTAGGAACTTGGAATCTTGAATAAATTTGCAGAATTAATGGTGAACTTTGGAGGTTCTTGAAGTTGGATGTAAGATCTTAGGGTTTTCTTTTTGAGGGAGTTTGATGAAATATAACATATAATGCTTCTAATAGGCTTTAATATAGGGTTTGGACAGATTTTGGGTAAGGAGAAATGACCAAAACGCCCCTAAAAATAAAAAAAATCTCGAATCTGTCCTTTGGTGGACTGTTTTGATAGTCTGAAGTAGATCAACCATAATGTTTTACTCCGATATTCAAATTGGATGGAACTAATTTTATTAGAAAGAGGACTCTCATATATTTCCGTTGAGATATAGTATCTCACCCAGATCACTGTGTACGAGGAGTTATGATTGTTTTAAGTTGACCAAAAAATTCACTTTTGATAGGCTGAAGTAGATCGACCATAACTTTTTGCTCCGATAGAAAAATTGGATGAAACCAATTTCATTGGAAAGAGGAATCACAGAGCTTTCCATTGATATATAGTAGATCACCCAGATCATTATGTACAAGGAGTTATGATCATTTAAAGTTGGAGAAAAAATACGTCAGGCCTCAATACTTTTTCCTGCACGTTTTACTGTTCATTACTATTCACCGTTTGGTCGGAATGTTCATAACTCGTTGCTCGGGTATCCGTTTTGGATGATACATATATCGTTGGAAAGATTATTTGATACTTTACGCAATGGTGGGTCATAATCTAAGATATTTCGCACGGAACATTTATAATTCATTCTAGAAAATAGAACCAAACACATTTACACACAAAATTTCAACGAAAAATTTTCTGGGGTATTACATCAATATATTTTGTGTGTTTATGTTTTATAATTCATAATTCGAATTGACATCAATCTAACTTATCATATATAATCAAAATATATTAATGTTGGGCCTATGCTGACACGGGTCATGCTCCTCTGGTACATTTATAAGGAAAAAAAAATTAGATCATAAATCAAATTTTACTTTCCATATTTATCTTTTTAGATATTATTAAGTTACATTTAAAACTTAAGTTCCATTAAAATAAAATCAATTAAATCTCTTGAAACTCATAACCTAGAAAGTGTACATGAGTGCTAAAATTGAAAAAAATTTCCAACATTTCTTGAAGAATGGACAATTCACTTATTTTGAACATTGCAAATTAGCTCAAAATTAATTAATTTTGAATTAAAGAGAGTATTTATACCCCCCCCCCCCCCCCCCCCCCCCCCGGTCTCATTTTATGCGGCATTGTTTAATCGGACACAAACTTTAAGAAATAAGAAAGAACTTGGTGGTGTTTAGCAAATTGTCCTTTATTAAAGAATTGTATTACTACTATCTTTAATTAAATGAAACCTTATAAGTGGGATCAATAAGATTAAAAGTTTAATTGTGTCTTTAAAAAGTTATCAAACAAGGGAAAATGATATTTTTGGGACGAATTAAAATGAAAATGGCGACACATAAAATAGAACGAGGGAGTCTATTTTAATATTATTATATTATTTTATACTTATTTATAAGGGAGGATATTAAAATTTGCTAGTCCTCGCTATGACATTATGATAATTTTAATTTTCTTAAAATCCTCTAAAATTTCAACATGTGTTGGTAAATTATTTTTCTCCTCTAAGTTTATGACATATAGTTGATAAGATTATGTTAATTTTTTTTTTTTGAAAAAAAATCTCTAAAATTATGACATGTGGTTGACAAATTACCTTTTCTATCTAAAATTGTGATATGTAGTTGATAAAATTACTTTTCTTCCTCTAAAATTGTGATATATTGATGAAATTACTTTTTCCCAATTAAATTCGTTATATGTAGTTGATAATTTTTTTTCATACATTTTCTTTCTTATCACTTGGGCCTTTGTACTCGATATATCACAATAATATGATAAATTTTTCTGTTTATTGAGTTTATCTTTGTATTTTAAATTGTTCGACTGATTGGTAAATTTTCTTAGAAGTTTACATTATAATATTCAATTTCTAATAAATTAATCAAAAGTTTTGGTAGTCCTTGCAAAACTTTGATTCTCTTAGGGTGCTTCATGTGGCTTTATAAGGAAGAATGTAACTTTTTGATAGGGCTGTGCAAAAATCAAACCGACCGATAAACCAAACCTATAAAAATGTTATTGGGTTATTGATATTGAGTTATCGGGTTAACGATATTTTATTGGTTTTATAAAAAAATTTATTGGGTAAACGATTCGATATCAGTTTTAGCTTATATAAGGATACTAAGTTATTGTTTTATCCCTAATTATGTTATCTACCTATCTATCTACGTACCTACCTACCTACCTACCTACATATATATATATATATATATATGGGTATAGCTATTTGTGATTTTATTCTTTTAATTGGTAAAGACTTTTTCAATTCTTTCTTCTCCATGAATAAAAAATCTGAGTGATTGAAACAATAAAATTATTTTATTAGTATGTGGAGTATTAATTATAGAGTAATTTATTATTAGAGCATTAAAAGAATAGGATGAAAAATAATAGGAAAAAGCTCAAAAAAGGAGAAAAAGAAAAACTAAAATGAACGTCATTGAGAGGTGCCACATCAGCAGCTTCCAATGTTTCTTTGATTATTATATATAGATTCCTTGTATGCATTAGTAATAAATTAATTCCTCTAATCATTTTATTTATTCATTTTAATTTAGATGTTCACTTTCTTTATTCAATTTAAAAACTAAGATAATTAATTATGTTATATCTATTTTACCGTTATTATGAATTATTATTCATTTCCTAATATTAAATGACTTACAGTAATTATGAATTATAAAATAGTTGGCATGTTTAGTTTTTGCACAATTTTTAAGGAAAAAATTTAACTAGGAGTGTGATTTAACTAACATATCCCATATTAATTTCTTAATCTTCATCTATTTACGTGCTACTTAGTTCTAGAATAATTAATAATAAAGGTAGAATTGAAAAGAAATAATTAATTATCTCTTGATTTTTTAAATATGTCCATCATTTTTGAGACAAAATTCTCTAGCCAACATATCAAGTAATTTGAAATGGAGTCGGGGAGAGGATATTTCTTAAGAAGCGTCTCAAGTAAAATATTACAAATAAAAATTGACGCAGAGTACGGGTCATCACATGGATAAACAGGATAAGTTGGTCTTGGTATTTGCTACAAAAAGATTAATTAGCTCCACATCTCCATCTTCCCTATATCTTGTAAATACATTCTTTGACTTCTTTAATTTATGAATTTATTATCCACTTGCAAATAGAGTACATTATGTTGGGTTCAAATTGGATGTGTGAATGAAAAATTGAGAAAATAATTGGAGGGAAAGAAACTTTCTCACTTAAAGGAAAGTCTACTTCTCTCACATTGGTGGGAGAAAACAACTTTCTTGTACTTTTATTAAGAAACATACCTTTAAATGGATAGTGAGACAAAAATAAAGAGGTGCCTCATGCTGTCGTCATCGCTCGCTTGGCTTTGGATTTGAATTTTTCAAATTGATCGAGAGATTAATTTTTTGGAAAAAGTTTATTTGTCGAAAGGGACGCAACCATTGACACACTGTTTCAGAAAAGGTGTGATTGGAAATGACTGTTCAGAAAAAATACACTTTTTTGGGAAGGCACAGACATGGCTGTTCCAAAATGATACACCTTTTCATGAACCATTATTTCCTTTTCGAAGGGACACTTGATGACTATAAATACCTGAACTTTTCCTCAGGTATAGACAAAATTTTAAGTGATAAAAAACATTTTTCTTCTTCCAAAAACTCTTTGTGATCATCAACTGTTGAGTGTGTTCGAGGAATTTGAAAGTTTGAGGTACTGCTACCTTAAGATTGTGAGCCATTTTATCCCTGTAGAAAATATTTTGCAACCTCAGATACTTGAGAGAAATTAATTCCTTAAGGATAGTCCATGAAATCGTAGAACTTGGTTCTACTTCTGCTTCATCTTATTTCCCTAAAGTTGTTAACATACTTCTTTGATAGTTCATTTTGAATAGTTATTTTGAACTTCTGTTAAAGGTGTTAAACTTCATTATTGTTCTTGAAATAGTCTTGAAATTAGATTGAAGTGTACTGTGCAAACATACAGATTGTGTACTTGAAACAACAATCTTAAGGAATTAAACTATAATCTGTTTTGTTTGGTTTCTGGAGATTAAAGCTTTATGCTTTGTATTCTATTTGAACTTAACAAGTGATTTGAAGACATAACACTTCATCACTAGTTAAAGGTCATTCGGTTAACAATTAGAAGACATAAAAACGTCATTGTTAAACTAGAAACAAGTAGTATTTAAAGTTGCTACAACCTTATAATTAGAATTTTGATATACTAAAGTTGACTGTCTTTAGTTGTGGCAAGATTGACCACAAGTCAGTAGATTGTCATGCCTAAAGAAGGCAAGAAGAAGAATCAACCCAACATTGCTGAAGCCAAAAATGAAATAGATGATCTATGTGCTATACTTTCCGAATATAACTTGGTAGAAAATCTTATAGATTGGTAGATGGATTCCGGTGCCACCCTCCATATTTGTGCCAACAAAGAGTTATTTGCTACATACGTTCTGGCTCAAGATGAAGAGAAGATCTGTATGGAAAACTCCACAATTGTAAAAGTTGAAGGGACGAGAAAAATTTGCTTGAAAATGACGTCAGGCAAAGTGTTGACTCTCAACAACATCCTTTATGTACCAGAGTTGAGGAAGAACTTAATTTTTGTATCACTTCTTAACAAAAATAGATTCAAATCTATATTTATTTCAGATAAGATTGTACTTAGTAAAGGAAAAGTGTATTTAGAAAAAGGCTACCTCACCGAGGGCCTATTTAAGATGAATGTAATGACAGTTGAAATCAATAAAGTTTTGTTTCTTCTTACTTTCATGAGTCTAATGAATTGTGACATGAACAATTAGGAGATGTCAATTACAAAACTTTGCAAAAATTGATTAACTTAGAAGTTTTGCAGAACTTTGAGTGTAATAAATCAAAATATCAAACCTGTGTAGAATCAAAGTATGCTAAGCATCCATATAAGTTCGTTGAAAGGAATTTCAATCCCTTAGACTTAATTCACACTGACATTTATGATATAAAGTCAACACCATCTCGGGGTGAAAAAAAGTATTTTATAACTTTTATTGACGATTGCACTTGATACTATTATGTCTATTTTCTAAGTAGAAAGGATGAAGCAATAGATACGTTTGGTCAATACAAAACAGAAGTGGAAAATAATTTAGAGAAAAATATCAAAACAATAAGAAGTGATAGGGTTGGAGAATATGAATCTCCATTTGCGGAAATATGTGTAGAGAATGGAATTATCCATTAAATTGCTACCCCGTATTCACCTCAGTCTAATGGAATTGCAAAAAGAAAGACTGAACCTTAAAGGAAATAATGAATGCCTTACTAATGAGTTTAGATTTACCAGAAAACTTGTGGGGAAAAGCTATCCTTACAACTAACCGAATACTTAATAAAGGGCCCCATAGTAAGACACTATTAACTTCATATGAAAAATAGAAAGGAAGGAAATCCAGCTTGAAATATTTTAAAGTGTGTGGGTGTCTAGCGAAAGTCCAAGTTCCCATGCCTAAAAGGGTAAAGATAGGACCTAAGATAGTGGACTGCGTGTTCATAGGATATGCTAAAAGTAGTAAAGCATGTCGGTTTTTTGGTTCATAAATCCTAACATCTAGATATCAATGAAAATACGGTAATTGAATCAGATAATGTTGAGTTCCTTAAACACATTTATCCGTATAAAATTAGACATGAACATTCTAGTGGAGGGTCTAAATGACCTTGAAATTAACCAAGAGAGAATGTACATCATGATGAGAATCCAAGACTTAGTACACGTCAAAGAACGTTAACTTCATTTGGATCGAATTTTGTAACATTTCTCCTAGAAAATGAGCCTCAAACATTTAATGAAGTGATGTCGTCTTCAGACTCATCCTTTTGGAAAGAGGCAGTCAATAGTGAGATTGAATCAATCTTGAGCAACCATACTAGGCAGTTGGTTGATCTTCCTCCAGGAAATAAACCTTTAAGTTCTAAATGGATCTTAAAAAGGAAAATGAAAGCGGATAGTACTATTGACAAATATAAGGCAAGACTTGTAGTAAAAGACTTCAAACATAAGAAAGGCCTTGATTACTATAATAAATACTCACCTGTAACGAGGATAACATCAATTTCGGATGTTAGTTTCCTTGGAGGTGGTATATAGTGTTGAAATCCATCAAATGGATATGAAAATAACATTCCTAAAGGGAGAATTGAAGGAAAAAAATTACATGGAGCAGCCTGAGGATTTTGTGGTTCCTGATAAAAAACAAAGGTGTACAAACTTGTAAGTCACTCTATGGGCTAAAACAAGTACCTAAATAGTGGCATGAAAAGTTTGACCAAACTATGTTGGCAAACGGGTTTAAAATAAATGAATGTGATAAATGTGTTTATATTAAAGACACTTCAAATCACAAGGTCATTGTTTGTTTGTATGTGGATGACATGTTGATCATCAATAGAGATATTTCTAACATAAATGCTACAAAACAAATTCTTGAGAGCAAGTTTGATATGAAAGATCTTGGAGTTGCGGATGTGATCTTAGGAATAAGAATCTGTAAAACTCCACAAGGATTGGCATTGTCACAGTCTCATTACATTGAAAAGGTACTTGACAAGTTCAAGTATTTAGATTTTGATATTTCCAAGACCCCATTGGACGTGAGCTTTGCACTTTAAAAGCATGAAGGTGAAAGCGACTCACAGTTGGACTACGCAAGAGTGTTGGGATATTTAATGTATATCATAAATTGTACATGACCGTACATAGCATGTGCTATTAGTAAATTGAATTGGTACACAAGTAATCCCAATAAAACTCATTGGATGGCAATGAAAAGAGTTTTGGGGTATCTTAAATACACTCAAGACTATGCTTTGCATTATAATAAATATTCAGCGGTAATTGAAGGATATAGTGATGCAAATTGAATCACCGGATCGAATGAAGTAAAATCCACAAGTGGATATGTATTTACTTTAGATGGAGTAGCAGTCTCTTGAAAATCGTCCAAAGAGACATGTATTGCTCGCTCTACAATGAAATCTGAATTTATCGCATTAGATAAAAACTGGTGAAGAAGCTGAATGGATCTGTAATTTCTTAGAAGATATTCCTTATTGTCCCAAACCATTGACACCAGTATGTATACACTGTGATAGCCAAGTGGCGATAGATAGGGCAGGGGGCATGATGTATAATGATAAATCTCGTCATATAAGACGGAGACATAATACCATTAGAAAACCACTCTCTAATGGAATTATCACTGTTGACTATGTAAATTCAAAGGATAATGTTTCGAATCCACTTACAAAAGACCTATCTATAAAGGGAGTTGATAGAACATCAAAGGGAATGGGTTTACGGCCTAGGACAAATCAGCATGGCGGTAACTCTACTTAGTAGACTAGAGATCCCAAGAGTTAGATTCAAGGAGATCAAACAAAGTTGTGACTGATGGTTCAACATTGTCAATATACCTAATCTATTCTCATGATGTAGACAATGTTTAAGAAACAAGGATGAGGCTTATGGTGTAAAACATTTTAATGATTATCTATATTTGGCAGATTTGACCAAATAGTTTAATCTATAGGATTGAAGGTTTAGAAATTACCTATGTGAGGGTGAAGTGAAAGACGCTTTAAGGAGAATGTTAGTAAAGGTTCATTCTCTATGTTCTCATGAAATCAGGACGTGTTCATTGATGAAACGAACAAAACCATGAGAACCATAAAGGGTAAAAGGCTGATTGTATGACATTTGTTGTCTAGGTGTACATTAAAGTTCAACGGTTCAAAGATATCAAATCTACCAATTCTCCAAGTGCATCCGATGCATGTGCACTACGAAAAGCTCAAAAGAAAACCCACTTATCCAGATACAATCAGTCTTTGCTTGTTGATCACATACTTGTCCGTAAATTTTTGATAAGATAGTCATTCCTCCTTAATGTGGGGGATTGTTAGGTTCAAATTGGATGTGTGAATGAAAAATGAAGTGAATAATTGGAGGGAAAGTAAGTTTCACTTAAAAAGAAAGCTTACTCACTTAAAGGAAAGTCTACTTCTCCTACATTGGTGAGAGAAAGCAACTTTCTTGTATTTTATTAAGAAACACACCTTCAAATGGATAGTGAGGCAAGAATAAAAAGGTGCCTCACGTCGTCGTTGCTTGCTCGGATCGACTTCGACTTTGAATTTGGATTTGGATTTGATCGATCGAGAGATTGATTTTTTGGATAAAGTTCATTTGAAACTTGGAAAAACAAGTACAATTTTAATACAAAAAATCCAACGAAAAATATTTTCTCCATGTATGCTATGCAAATGCATGCAAAAACGCACCTCTAAAGAGATGCAAACCTTCGAGAAAATGACACACTGTTTCAAAAAAGGGGTGACTGTTCGGTCGGAAATGAATGTTCAGAAAAGACACACTGTTTCGGAAGACACAGACATGTCTGTTCTGAAATGATACACCTTTCCATGAACCATTGCTTCCTTTCCGAAGGAACATTTGATGACTATAAATATCTGAACTTTTCATCAAGTATAGACAAAATTTTAAGTGCTGAAAAACATTCTATTTCTTCCAAAAACTCTTTGTGATCATCAACCGTTGAGTGTGTTCAAGGAATCTGAAAGTTTGAGGTACCGCTACCTTCATATTGTGAGCCATTTTATCTTGGGAGAAAAAATTTCGCAACCTCGGGTACTTGAGGGCAATTAATTCCTTAAGGACACTCCGTGAAATCGGAGGAGTTGGTTCTACTTCTGCTTCATCTTATTTCTTTAAAAATTGATAGCATAGAGATAGTTCATTTTGAATAGTCATTTTAAACTTGTGTTGAAGATGTTAAACTTCATTGTTGTTCTTGAAATAGTCTTGAATTTAGATTGAAGTGTACATATAGATTGTACACCCGAAGCAACACATTATTGGAGCTCAAATTGTGCACTTCATTAGTCGAAAATAATGCAAAGTTGATACGGACTACTGAGGCTAGGGAAACAGGGGAAAACAACCACTTTCAGGACTTTGCGGTGTACATGGTATAGTAAGGTATATATGGTATAGTAAGGTATTAAAAAAGTTTGTAACTTTGACTTTTGATATTTAAAAATATTATATTATTATCATGTCAAATTAATTTAGTAGATGGTTCGATATTTTTAAAATTTAATTTTGATATTTTGTAATACAGTAAATTCATACTAATTATAGTTCACTGGGTTTCGCCTTATATATATATTCATATCTAATAGAGAATTATTACTTCTATTTTTCAAGAAATGTCTCAATTATATCAATACTAACACCTTATACGTCTAGAAAAATTCAAGAAAATACAAGCTAATTCCCTCCGTTAATCAATTGCACCAAAAAAAAAGAAGCTTTCGATCAAGACAAACTAATAGAGTAGTCAAAATTTTAACATCTAAAAACCTAGTTTTGTAATAATACTATTTTATATATTTGCTAGTTATGTAAATAAAATTGTAAATCTAACTATACATTTCAGTACAATATTTGATATTTCAGTATTTTTAAAAATATCGAATACTTAAATATTTTAAAATACATACCAAATATCATAATATTAAAATCATGATATCAAAAAAATTTAATTTTGATATAATATTTGATATCTGTCTACCATGTCCATCCCTAAGTTAATAATAACGGAATAAGTCTAAGAATTGAAACCATTCTAGGCAAACGTGTTTACGCAAAGTGATAAAAATAAAGTAGAAATTTTACGGGATACACATATACCCACTTCTTCAAAGGTAGCGGTATGATCTACGTACATTTTATTCTTTTCGAATCTCACTGTGTGAGAATACACTCAATATGTTATTGTTATTGTTGTTGACACATATACCCACTTCGTATATAACAAGATCAAAGTTTAGGTAAAATTGTTCAAAGTTACATGTGTAAAGTTCAACGGAAAATGACAAATAGTTGGACTTCTGATAATTTTTCACCTCAAGTTAAGTCATATGTAATCGAAGCTCAATTATTATTCCTTGAACTTCAGCTAGTTCTTCTACTAGGTATATCTGTCTGAAGTCAGTCCAAAATAATCTTGAATTTTCGCCAGGTATGATTTACATTAAAGCGAAAATAGTTGAAGTGAAAATCAAATATTGAACTTCAATCTTTTAAAATTTCAAACGTTTTGAAATTAAAATTTATCAAAACTTTCAAACATCATATATTTTAAATTATCCAAAGTACACTACATATGATGTTACAATTCAAAAATTAAGGTCATGATGACATTTATTGCGATCAAGCCTTGACAAGTAAACTAATTACCCAAACTGATAAGTAGAAAGAGAACAAGACAATAATTCCCAAGGCGAGACTCCTAGAGCGAAGTCAGACCATACATGTATAATAATAGTGGAAGTATGAATAATAAGGATACCATAAACTATTACAAAACCTGGTGTCATAATGTAAGAACAATGTAAGTACAACTTGAAATTGGAAATACAACTGAATTCAAAAAAAAAACACAAATCTGTCTCTGAATACAAAATAAAGATATCACCTAGATAGGAGGAGCCCTGAGGTCGATTTTGAAAGAATAGAGCGGCCACCACCTCTAAATTATCAATAGTCCATGCACAATCTCAACTTCCGCACAACTCACTCATACCTGGATCTACACTAAAGGGCACAGTAGGGTGAGTGCAGTCCACTTATACTCAGTAGGTATCATAGGCCGACTGAGTAAAGTAGAAATAAGGTATATAAATACACACTATGAGCACGTCACCTGCAATCAGAAAATATCTCAAGTGGTATCTCACACTATCTCCACTATCAGTTCTAAATATAACACATAAACAAATAAACAAGTATATAAAAGAAAATAGATCATATATGTAATGAATAACACAAAATCACAACACAGAAGATGCATAATATGTGAAATGCAATGATGATGATGATCATGATGTGATATAATTGAGCTTATTGCATAACCTCCGTATACACCTACCGAGCCTCAACGCTTTCAGGTAGGACCATGAGAGGTTCGTAAATCATATACTTTCTCAATACTCAATCCCAATCTCAATATCCATATTTCCTTCGCGACTCGTGGGCTACAACAAAGGGTCTAGTAAAAGTGTCTCATTTTTGTCAAAATTAGTATGTTCATAATCGTACCAATATCTCATTAATGTATGTATGGTATGAGGATGTAATGCTCACAATCAAACCAGTATGAAGATCTCAAATCCATTTAATACATGTACACGTAAGTTCAAAATCCACTCAATATGTCAACATTCATGATTTTGCATAAGCAATGTACCATTAGAGTAAAAATACAAGAAAAGATCATTAATATCACATTAACCCCAACTTGAGCATTTCTACTATGAATAAAAGCAACCAATACATATATAAGACTAAGAATATCATATACAAGCCCCCTCACGGGAAACGTGTAGCAATTATCATCTCAAATCACCACCAACAATAATATAAGACCTCACAAGAGCGCACAATAATAATAATATTATTTTATGATTATTACCCATACCCATAACATGCTTTTATATAAATATTAACTACCCAACCCAATCTGAAGAAAGTTAAATTATAACCTACCTCGTGACGAAAAAATCCAAGCCTAAAGCCCTTCAAAGTAGAGTTTTACCCTCTCGAATCACCTCGAAATCAACTAAATAATACAAATATAGAATCTACACATTAAAATGAAGCCAACGATACCCATATTATCTATTTTTAAATCGGGGTCAAAACGAACCGCGAAATGATTTTTTAAAAAGAAAGAGTTGAATCAAAATTTTTATTTATAAAAACATTACCCATGATTAAAGGAAACTATAGGAGAAAATTCAAGTGAACACGGGTTAAAAATGGGGTTTAAATAGAAGAAAAATTATTTTAGGCCTTTCGGGATAAAATCCTCAAATCACTATTGAAATCACAAATTAACGAGATTTAAACGACATTAATCTAAGCAAGACAATTAAAATAGTGTTTTGGAACTCACCCAAGCTCAAAAAGGAAAGAAATTGTCCAAAACCTTCTCAACCCAAAGCTCAAAGTCTTAAAAATGGAAGAAAAATCGCGAAGGAGGATTTTTATATCCTCCCAACATTGACCGATAAAGCGGTCATCACTTAAGCACAAGTTGACAGCTTTAGCAATCCAGCCCAATAATGTTGGGCCACTAAAATGGTTCCCTAGTGCTAAAGCGGAAATTTCTAAGACGGTTAATTATTTACTTTAGCGGTAGTCACCCCAGCTACCAGTGTCTGCTAATGCGACACATCGACGCTTAAGTAACTATCGCTTTGGTGGTCCTATGACCGCTAAAACGGAAGCACCAAACACCAGTTTCATAGTTGTAGATTGACCTTTCAAAATTCATTCAAAATCCTGTAAAGGCAAACGAAATATGCTACAAGACTAAATTCTACATTCCGGACTCAATGACGATATTAATTTTCGAAATGAGGTTATTTTCATAAAATTAACCCCCGAGACTCAATTTCACAAATTTTTAAATCAAGGATCAAAATGAGATCCAAAAGCCATAAAATTGAACCAACCACACTACTAATCCAAAATTAATATTCAGATCTTTGACATTATACGTTTTGCCATCTGACACACAGAGCAACAAATGTTAACTAAAGTCAACTACGAGGCATTACCAACATCTAAAATCACAAGCTTGCACAAATCATTCTAGATTGCATTGAAAATTACGGCCATCATTCCCACACCCTAGAAACAACACATAGCAACCACAAAAAGGGGTAAAATAGTCAAAATACATAAAAAGAGAAAGTTCAGGAATCAAGTAATTACATATGATTTTTATTTAAAATGAATAGAAGTTAAATAGAGTGAGTAACAATAGGATATTCCTGCACTTAACCCAAAGGTAACAATATTTTGGTCTTTCTATTCAGTTACATCTTTCGAAATGAAGAAGATATACTAGGCCCACTTATGTGACCCTTTGAGTTTAGAATAAAGTAAAAACAACATAAGTCTCAACAGTTTAGTGCTTGGTTACAGAAAATTCAGATTGTTTGAAATTTACAAAAAAATTGATTTTTGGGCTATCGAGATACATAAGTAGGTCCGAAACATCCCAACATGATACATATTTATCAAAAAATTAATTTTAAAAATATAGAATAACATATTTTGTGTGATTAAATGAGCTATTAATGGAATATTTATTTTATGACAGCTATTGAATTCCTAAAGAAAAAAAGTGACAGCTTAAAAAATTCAAAAATCCTTCACACAATCAAGCTCATTCAATAAAATTCTTCCATTTTTTTCAATCTTTATTTTTTTAATTTTAAATTTTATACCCGATACACAAATTTGATTTTGTTGAGGAATTCCAGAGTTTGGATATCTGATATCCAATACAAATAATACAAAAGAGAGGGAATTCTTGTCCGTGAGAATATTTTGTATTGGAATTTGCTTTTGGCTATTGAAGCTGAATTGGAAATTGTAGAATCATTGAAGAAAAATGTAGTTCGATACATCGCAGAATAAAATTCCTCACCAATGGTGATTCACAATGAAAATGGCAAGAAAATTTACATTGAATTAAACAAAGTATTCCAGAATTTCTAATGTATCCTTTGTGCATAACTACAATAGATAAAAACTATCGAGAAGAGCGTTTTTTAAGAAGATACTGGTGTACTTATTTGCATAGAAGGAATGCAAATGGATTCTTGAGCACTTGCAGTAGCTGAGTCAAAAAAATATTGACTCATTGTATGTACCGAAAATCAAAATTGAAAACTTCATCAGTGATTGCAAAAATGAAGAGGTTAAGGTAGATTAGCTTTATAAGGATAAGACAACTCTTGTAATGATTATGGCCAAATCTTCCATAGTTTATAACTTCAACTTCAAATTAAAACATTCCGATAAAAAAAGGTATGTATATTTATATATCTTATCAGATACATTGTAATATATAGTGTCATTCACTCATTGCTATTTGCATATTGTTATTTGATGCATCAAAAAATATGTGTCATCTTATTACTCATGCCTAAATTTGATCGACTGTCATATATATTAGTTTTTATTTTTTATTAATGGCAAAATATTTTAATTTGACCGATACATTAGTTTTTGGATTGTCTTTGGCTTTGCTTGTATGATACATTATTTATGACTGAGATAAGCTAAATTGAATTTTTTAGATATGTTCTATGCTATTCTTTTGAGGATTGTAGTTGGATCATGAAAGCATCTTGTCTGAAATATTCTGATCTATTTAGAATTAGGATTTTTCATGACGTACATAGTTGTTCGTTGAGTGAAAGGGTGATCTATAAGTTCAATCCACAGTAGTCTTTGTTAGTGGAATTATAGCCCCAAAATTAGTAAATCACCATAGAAAACACACTCTAGGTGACATGAATGAGGAGGTGAGAGCTTGATATGATATTGATATTAATTACACAAATGCATAGCAGGCTAAGGAGCGTGAAATAGAGATACTAAGGGAGGGAACGACTGATGGATATATTGTAATGACCCAAATTGTTGTTACATGTAAAAATACCTCAAAAATAATTTACAATAAATAATAAGCACAAAATGAACATAAAAAATTTAAGTTGGAATAAAAATTGGTACTTAAGGTAATTTGGGCCAAGAGGCCCAATAAAGGGTTGGGCAGGCCTGTCGATAACCATTGTAGCTATAAAAGTTCTGCTATAGTAGTAACAGGCATTATGCCAGGCGAGAGGTTTTTAAAAACCCTCTTTCTCTTATTTCCCTAGGTCTCCCCCTTCCTTAAAAAATACTCTGAATAATCCTAACTCCTCCAAACATGATATTTCAAAGACCAAGAATCATGAGAGTAATTACGAGACACACTTGGAGGAAATCTAACATTGGAATGTGCCTAGAATGCATAGAACAACTAACTCCTCTCTATAGTAGTATGTTTCATCTAGGATGTTAGCAAGGTTTAAATTGTAGCTACTAGGCTTAGTCAAGATGGATTTAATATTAATAGTAATATCAGAGTATCATACATTAGACCTTTGTCCATGGATTTGGTTGGTTAGACATGTTAAAATATGGGGTAGGCTTGAATATGTGATTTATTATATCTTGCATTAAGGTTGTTCGAAATATGTGATGGTTATAAATATGGGGTTGTTGAGTATAAATCATGGCGGAGTGTTGTGAAATAATGAACAAGATAATATAGAATTGTAAAATGAAAAGTTAGAACGACCGCAAGTGTGTAAATGTACGAATTGCGTTAGGAGAACTTATTTAGTATCAATGACTTGTGGTCATGAATAATGCTATCCTGAGTTTAGAAGATGAGATAGTGAGTAAAAAGGTATAGTTAGAAGATGTGATAGTGCGTAAAAAGGTATTGAGTTTAAATAGTTTGTAGTGTTGGCATTGCTTGTTATGTTGTCGCAATTAATGCTGCCATAGTTAAAAAAGTATTATGAAATTTCAAAGTTAGGGTACATATGGAGGGAAAATGCGTGAAAATATGGATTTGGTTGTTGACAGTCCTTTTGGGGTGCTTAGAAAGTCGTGATCATAATATGTATGTGAGAACTAAGATTGCCTATTAAATAAATTAGGCGATTGACGTAACAATAGACTGGGTTTAACTATGATGTATTTCGGGATGGCACTTGTGATTACTTTTGTATAAATTATGATTTATTAAATCTCACACACATTTATATGAATGGTGATGAAATATTGAGCTGATGGTTCGGGTACCACGCTGATACAATATGGTATGTCATGATATGGGTCGGGTTCCATACTTGTGCAATATGATATATTATGATGATGGATCGGGTACCACGTCGGTATGTTATGATATTGATGAGATCAGGAGAAATGATGCACACATCTTGCTTGCATGCATTCATCCATATGTTTGAGCGTGATCTTATGTTATATATGTTCTTCTATGTGTTGCTTTGTTGTGGTGAATGATGGACGAGCGTTATGACTGTAAATAGGGTCCCTTGAGCAGACTGGGTTAAAAATATAAGTTTTTGGTATAGTCTTGGGAATGCGAGTACCAAGAAGACTTAATTGATTATAGTTTAAGGAATTGTAAGATCTAAGTGTGGTGGGCTGGTGTGAGAGAAAAAGAGACTCCAATTGGAGTGGATAGTCAAAGGAAAAAGATATATCAAAATATAGTCAAAGTAAAAATATATACAAACGTATAGTCAAAGGACAAAGATATACAAAAATATTAAAAGACAGGTAGGTCACAGAGATGCTACTAGAGGAATAATAAAGAGTGGGTGGTTTTGGGGATTCAAAATCAAAATTTTACTTGATGTTGTGATTTCTCTATATTTATTATTAACGTTATTTGTTTCTAACCCTGATTGGTCGATGAAGCTAAGCAGTATGTGTGGTAGTACTGATGCTACACTTATATATCTCTACTCGAGGGTATAACCATGGTGTAGGTCAGATGGAGTTTCTATAGTAGTAATGCCAATCACTAAGCAACTGCTCTTACTTTTTCTATTCTACATGGATGATGTGTCATGGATATCCCTACTTCTTGTCTAGTACTCTTGTACGTGTTTACACTAGTTTTTGGGGAGTCACTAGAAATTATTTTCCACATTTACTTTTTATATTTGATGTATTAAAATAATTTTTAGAATAATTGAATAGGTAATGGTAATTCAACTTAATTAGACATTCAGATGGTGAACATTAAATTAATTAAGTATTTATCATTTTAACTTTTGCATTTGTTTGATTAATGGAATTATCATGGTTCTTCTATCTGGGATAGGTTCCCGACATGACTCGATGGATTGAATCATGAAAAAATGATATTAGATCCCAGATTATTGGTCTTCCAGTACAAGAGCAAATGTTTAGTAGATTCCAACTAATTGGTGTGTTGATGTCCATATTAAATCTATAAAAAATTAAAAGGCATCTCGAAATCTATCTCTTTCTTGTTCCCTATCGTGCTATCTAAATGTCATATCTCTGAGTTGAGCCTAATTGGTATCTAGTCAATTTCAGTTGGTATCTTGATCATCACAATTGGGACTAGTTGGTCTTAATTAGTATCTCTTAACATGGAAAGGTTGGGAAAAAATGCCCAATTAATAGGATTAAGTAAGGACCTAGGAAGTTGATTGTGATGTGCATTTGATATGGGGTTAATTGCTTATGATGAGCCAGTGATGTGTTAAATAAATGCTAAGTGTATGGTCGTTGCTGGTAATATATGTTAACTCATTGTGATGTCTGACTCTTAAATACAGTTGTTAAGTGTCTGGTTGGATGGGGAGTGTGCTAAATAGACTAGTGGACGTAAGGATTGAGTTTGATCTCAAGAGTGTATTCATTACTACGACTTGAGCTACAACTCATCTGTACGTGATTTTGAGTACTACTTATTATCTATCTGATTTTGAACGAACCACTAGAATGCCTGGTTGTTGGTGTGACACTTAGAGGGCAACAAATTGAGTGGGTAAGTGTTACATCCTGGGTTTTAGCCTTAGTAAATTTCCTTGAAATCCATTCCCCAGACCCAATAAGACTCTAAGGTATGAGCCCTATGCTGGGGTATGAGTGGTATGGTCTTGTCGTAAGCTGACTAGTGTTTGTTGGTGGGATGGTTTTGACCACTAGAATGGTTATGACTTAAGGGTGCGAGTCGTAAGGATTGATACGAGTCGTATTGGTGACTCATATGACGGGCAATGTCTGATCCTCTTGGTAATCCATTCTGCTAGGGATACGAATCATGAGTACAAATCGTATGCTGAGGTTACGACTTGGTTGGATGGTTCGAATACTAGACAGTGTCTGATCAAAAGGTTAAGGCCTAGGTACGACTGGTGGAAACCAATCGTAAGGAAGGGTAAGACTCGTAAGAGGGTCAGTCGTATCCCTGTGATGGGCTTTTAAGGGACTTAAGTGGGGGTATTCTAGATATTTCCCTACTTACCCTAATTATTAACCACGACTTCTAATACACTTAGAAGGTTATTTACCCTATTATTCTATTCATTAACACTTAGAAAACTATTTTAAAACAAATCATAATTATCTCAAGAGCTTTTGGGGCAAGAGAGTTAGGGTCTCAACTTAGGCCTTGCTTTGGTGATTTTCTTCCATCATCTTCTCGGTTAAAGGCATGCGTCTCTTCCCTACTTCTTACTTCTAAAAATTCATAGATTTTTATGGATGTTTTCATGGTTTCAATGTTGCATGGTTTATGGTTTTCAACTATTAATTAGGGGTTTTGTTTATAATGGCTTGGTTATGGTTTCCTATGGTTTAATTATGCTTTTATATGCATTAATGGTGGTTTGGGCAATTGATTTTCATTGTAATGATTTAATGATCTTTGAAATTGGTTTTGGTTATATTATGCCCCCAAGGTGTTTGATAAAATGCTTATAAGATATTTTCATTGCATTGACTTCTTTAAATGGAACTCTTGCTTGTTTTCAGCTTATATATGAAACTATAAATGGTTTACAAAGGTTAGAGGCTAATTATTTATGCATTTAGAGGACATGGTAGTCTCCCAAGTGGTTAATATGGTAACGAAAAAGTGCACTTGAGAGTCCCCTTAACCTAAGTCGTTTGGCTAAGATAAATCTTGGAAGTATGGTTGTTATATAGATACCACTAATAATTGGCCTTGGTGATAAATGGTAATTGGATTATTTGGACATGGTTTTTAATTTGGGCATTAATAGCGGGATGTATAACTAAGTCGTGAAAGGTGGAGGTTCCGGGGGGACTGAAACTGGAAACTCATATTTGCCGATATGAGGGGTCTTCGATGACAATGTGCAAGTGTCACATTTTATATTGAGAGATGTACTAGTCATCCCCTGGGATATCTCATCGTCTTGCAACTACATGCACTAGGACTCTTCAGTAGGGGAGCTGAATCCATATGGCCTATGGGTATGGTTAAACGGTAAGGTTACACAGCCCAGGTAAAAAGTTTTTAAATGCATGCTAAACACAGATTCCTTTTCCCAAAACTTATAAATATGTATGGTTGTATGCATCATGGATGGTTTTACTTGGTTGTTTAAATGACATTACTTTATCGTTATCCTGAGATACATGTTAGCGGTCACTCACTAACCCGTCTACTGGCGGCTGTATACCCACGCTATGTAGGAACTGACCGTTCGACGACTCCTACATAGTGATTGATTCGGGGACAACATTTGTATCAAAGTGGTGTGCTTTTATTTTTCTAGAAGGCTCTATTTCATGATAAGGACATTCTTAGACATTTTGCTTTTGTTTTGGATATTGGTTTTGGTCATGGTTGGGGCATGTCTCAACTGGATATTTGTATTCTTTTGGATAGAGGCTTTGTGGTACTTTTGGGGATTGGTATGGGTGAAATAGACATTGGTGTCGACCTCAACATTGGCACTGGTGTTGGGGTTGACATCATTAGATGATATTGCTGGTTGTTCCATCATATTATATTTTAGGTTTGATTATTATATTATGTTTTGATATTCTCTTTGGTTTGGTATGGTATGAATGGTTGGTTTGGTGTGGCTATACTCGGTTTGGTCAGTCACGGTTGTGACCCTATCCCATTGTCTTTATGAGAGCATTTACGCAATCTTGTTATATTCTCAAAATTTAGCTCATATAAGGCTATAGAAAGTGGTTAGGTTTTGTTAAGGGGGCAATTCTCGGTCCTGGTTAGACTTGGGACGCACATTACGTCTAGGGTCTGGTTCGAGTCATGACAAGTTGGTATCAGAGCTTTAGGTTCATGGTCAACTGGGAGTCTACAAAGCCGTGTCGAGTGGAGTCTATTTTAGGGGTGTAAATCACGCCACACTCATATTAGAGATGCTGCGAGATATTTAGGAATGTTTCACTTTCTTGAATTTCTCAGTCTTGGAATCTTCTGTAATCCTTGGTTGTTTGTCTTTCAGATCACGGCTCCTAGATCTGGAACACAAGGAAATTCCTCCATCCCATTTAGGGATAATGTTGAAGGGGTACCTCATACATCTGGAGTACATCTTTGATCTCATATTCCTATTCCCGATTGTACTAGAGTTCCTCCTATATCTCCTTAGGTCCCTTAGGGTAACGAGATAAATACGGAGTTTTATCAGTCTATTTATGTCATTACTCTAATGGTCGCTACTCAGGCTGAGTGGGGTACAACTAGTTCTTTGTCTGCTGAGACCACAAGGGTTGGGTAATTTATGAAGATGGGTTCTCCTACTTTTATGGAAGTGAAGGTGGTAGAAGACCCACAAGGCTTCTTGGATGAACTGGAGAAGATATTTTGGGTTATGCAGGCTTTAGGGAGTTAGATTTGTGGTTTATCAACTTATAGATGTTGCTTATCAGTGGTATAAGGAGTGGGACAAAGATAAGGGTGATATAGAAGAGAAAGGATTATAGGAGGCCTTTTCTAATGCCTTCATGGATCGTTTCTTTCCTCGGGATTTTTGTTTGGGAATATGCCTTGAAGTTTCATTAGTTGCCAAGGTATGCTCCTGATTTAGTGGCTAATATAAGGTTGAGAAAGAGGAAGTTCACTTTTTAGCTGAATAGAGATCTAATTTTTTAGAGCAAGACTACTTTGCTCATTAGGGATATGGACATTTCTAAGTTGATAGTTCAAATGCAACAGGTTGAGGATGAGAAGAGAAAGCAAGTGGAATTTGGGGATAGGCAGGAAATGCAGGGCAGATTTTCTGATCAGAGAAGTGCGCAGTCTCTGCTGCCAGTGCCCCTTAGCTAGATCAGTCGGGCGATAGGTGTCACGAAGGTGGTGACTATTCTCGGGCTTAGGTTTCCCAATCTTAGGCGAGCGGAGGTCAGTATGTTTCTTTATGACCTCTTTGTTGGTTCTGCGGTCTTTCTTATCAAGGATTTTGTGAGGAAGGTAGAGATAAGTGCTTTAAGTGTGGTCAGGTAGGACATCGGCACAAGAAATTTTTGGCTAGTAAGGTTGCTACGGGGGCGAATAAGATTCAGGTGGCTTCATCTTCTGCGCCTACACTTGGTGGTATGTTATTTGCTTCTGTTACTACTCCTATTTCTAGTGTTGGTCAGAATAGGTTGTATGCTTTGGCTTCTCAACAGGAATCTGAGACATCACCTGATGTTGTTACTGGTATGTTATAGCTCTTTTTCCATGACGTATATTGTTTGCTTGACCCAGGATCTACTTTTTCTTATGTGACTTCTTATATGGTTGTGTCTTTCAATTTTGATTCAAAAATTATTTTGGACTCTTTTTTTATTTCCACCCTAATAGGAGACTCGGTCATTATTGAACGAGTCTATAGGGTGTGTGTGGTATCTGTTAGTGATAGGCAAACCTTGGTAGATCTTTTTGAGTTAGGAATGGTGGATTTTGATATGATTTTGGGTATGGAATGGTTGCATTCTTGTTATGCATCTTTAGATGTCGGACTCGTAAGGTTATCTTTAGGTTCCCCGGTGAGCCAAAAATAGAATGGGGGGTTGTTCTTTAGCTCCTTGGGGGAGATTTATTTCTTATCTTTGAGCTTGAAGGTTAATCTCTAAAGGATGTCTTTATCACTTGGTCCGAGTTAAAGATTCCAACTCAGAAGGTCCTTCTTTGCAGTCAGTTTCGGTAATTAATGAGTTTCTAGAGGTCTTTTTGGATGATCTTCCTAGTGTTCCTTCAGAGAGGGAAATAGCCTTTGGTATTGATTTGCTTTTGGACACTTGTCCAATATCTATTCCTCTGTATAAAATAGCTTTGGCTAAGTTAAGGGAACTTAAGGAGCAAATTAAGAATCTTCTGGATAAGGGGTTTATTCATCCTAGTATTTCTCTGTGGGGTGTTCCGGTGTTGTTCGTACGCAAAAAGGATGGTTCCCTTTGGATGTGCATTGACTACTGGGAGTTGAACAAGGTAACGGTCAAGAACAAGTATCCTCTCCTGAGGATATATGATCTATTTGATCAGTTACAGGGTGCCAAGTTTTTTTCTAAGATAGATCTTTGGTCTCGGTACCATCAGCTCAAGATTAGGGAGGTGTATATCCTTAATATAGCTTTTCGTACTCGGTAAGGGTATTTTGAGTTCTTGGTGATGTTATTTGGGTTAACCAATGCTCAAAAAATATTTATGGATTTAATGAACAAGGTGTCCAGACAGTATTTAGATCTCTTTGTCATTGAGCTTATTGATGATATTCTGGTGCATTCGAGAAGTGGGATGGATCATGCTAGTCACCTCCGTCTGATGTTACAGACCTTAAAGGAACAACGGTTGTTTGCCAAGTTCTCTAAGTGTGAGTTTTGTTTGAATGTCGTGTCTTTCTTGGGTCACATTATTTCTAGTGTGGGGATAATAGTTAATCCTCAAAAGGTTGCTACAGTGAAGGGGTGGCCTAGGCTAACGACTCCATCTAATGTTTGAAGCTTCTTGGGTTTAGCTGGATATTATAGGCAGTTTGTGGAAAGCTTCTCGTTGATAGATGCTCCTTTGACTAAGTTAACTCAGAAGAAGGTTAAGTTTTCTTGGTCAGATTCTTATGAGGGGAGTTTTGAGAAGTTGAAGGATAGGTCAACTTTGGCTCCGATTTTGACTTTATCGAAAGACAATGATGGTTTTGTGGTTTATTGTGATGCATCTTGGTAGGGCTTAGATGTGTTTTGATGCAGCATGGGAAGGTGATTGCCTATGCTTCCAGGAAGTTTAGGTACATGAGAGGAATTATCCTGCCCATGATTTGAAGTTGTTGGCGGTTGTGTTTGCTTTGAAAATATGGAAGCATTATTTGTATGGTGTTCACGTAGATATCTTTTCAGATCATAAGAGTCTTCAGTACGTGTTCACGCAGAAGGAGCTTAATCTCATGCAAAGGTGATGGCTTGAGCTTCTCAAGTATTATGATATGAGTCTTTACTATCACTCGGGTAAGGGTAACATGGCTGCTGATGCTCTTAGCAGGTTGTCTATGGGAAGATTGGTTTATGTAGAGGAAGGAAAGCAGGAATTGGTGAAGGATATTCACCGCTTGGCCAATCTTTGAGTTTGTCTCTTTGATTCCAAAGATGGTGGTGTGATGGTACAAGAAGTGGTTCGATCGTCTCCTAGTGCAGAGATTATGGAGAAACAAGTGTTGGATCCAGTCTTGATGAAAATCAAGAGTGATGTTGGTGAGCAAAAGGTGGAGGTGTTTGAGATTAGTGTACTTTGCGGTACCAAGGGAGACTATATGTTTCGAATGTCGACTGGTTGTGACAAAAGATTTAAGCTGAGGTGCATGAGTCGCGCTATGTCGTCCATCCTGGTTCGATAAAGATGTATCATGATCTTAAGGATATCTATTGGTGGAATGGTCTGAAGAGAGATGTGGTTGATTTCTTGGCCAAGTGCATGGTGTGTTAATAGGTTAAGGTTGAGCACATGAGGCCTGATGAGTTGCATCAAGAAATAAAGTTGCCTGAATGGAAGTGGGAGATGATCAATATGGATTTCATTACTGGTCTTTCTTCATCTCGGAATTAGTATGTTTGATTTGGGTCATCGTGGATAGGATGACTAAGTCTGCTCACTTTTTTCCAGTGAGGACTACCTTTTTGGTGGAAGATTATGCGAAGTTGTATCTTCAAGAGATTGTGAAGCTGCATGGGGTGCCGATTTTGATTATTTTATATCATGGTATATATTATATGTTTCATTGTTGGCGGTCTTTCTAGAAAGGATTAAGGATTAAGGTTAGGCTGAGTACAACTTTTCATCCATAGTTGGATGAGAAAGCCGAGAGAATGATTCAGACAGTGGAGGACATGCTTTGAGCATGCATGATTGATTATAGTGGCAGTTGAGTTGACCATTTATCTTTATTAGAGTTTGCTTACAACAATAGCTACCATTCTAGTATTGGTATGGCACCTTTCGAGGCGTTGTATGGTAGGAGGTGTAGATCTCTTATTGGATGGTTTGAGCTTGGTGAGACGGATATGTTTGATCCAGATATGGTCAATCAAGCTATAGAGAAGGTGAATCATGGTTGGGGGCAAGTACCAACTGGATATTTGTATTCTTTTGGATAAAGACTTTGTAGTACTTTTGGGGGTTGGTATGGGCGGGATCGGTATTATTGTCGACCTTAGCATCGGCATTGGTGTTGGGGATGACATCATTGGACGATATTATTGGTTGTTCCATCATATTACATTTTAGGTTTGATTGTCATATTATGTTTTGATATTCTCCTTGGTTTGGTATGATATGGATGGTTGATTTGGTGCGGGTAGACTCGGTTAGGTCAGTCACAGTTGTTACCCTATCCCAGAGTTTTCATGAGAGAATTTATGTAATCTTGTTATATGCTCGAAATTAAGCTCATCTAAGGTTGTGGAAGGTGGTGGGGTTGGGTTAAGGGGGCGGTCCTCGATCCTAGCTGGACTTGGGATGCCCATTACATCTAGGCCCTGGTTTGGGTTGTGATAGTATGGAGATTTATGAAGTGTAGCAATATTTAATTTGGTAGATGAAAAATTGTGTTAGTTATGATTCAAAGTTAATAGAGTAGTGAATTCAAATTACATTGAGTATAATGAGAGATTATTACGCAACTTGAACTACATAAAATAAGTTTTATAAAGAAAGATCCTAAGTTGGACATAGGAAAAATATAAGGTGGAGCTACTGGAGGCTACCACTGCAACAAAAAAATTAACTGTTGTAGCAACTCTAGCCAGAATCTTGCCAGACGCATCCCCTATTTTTGTAGTTTTGCAATTATTCCAAACAACCCTATTTTTGATGAAATATAATGATAAAAATCCATCTAACACGCAGTATGAGGTAAGACTATTATTATTAAGGGGGAAGGAATGAAAAATCTCTAAATAGTTATAAGACCCCGTAAAATTCTCTCGTAGTCTGAGCCTTAGAGCGCGTTAAGTGAAGTGTAAATCCGACCCTAAAATATTAAGAAGTGTCTTTCCAAGTGAGAAATATAATGAATCGATACCAATTTTGTCACAATCCGACATCAGACGAGAAAGTTATGACCGTTTTACTAAGAGCTATCGGAACCGCCCAGGTGCGATGGATGGGTTGACAGACCATTGATCTTGCGATGGACAGTCGCCCAGACCGTCGTAAGCAAGGCAACAACTCCCTTTTTGGGCCCAAGTGCGACGGCCAGGATGACGGACCGTCAAGGCTACGATGGACCGTCGCCACTGAGTCAGTGTGGCCTCATCCCAGCCAACGTGCGATGGACAATCCGACAGACCATCTAGTGTGAGACGGACCATCGCTGAGACCATCACATGTTCTTTTTCTGATTGATGTGCGACAGACGATCCGACGGACCTCCAGACGAAGCTACAGACTGTCACTTCAACCGTTGCAGTCCCCGATCGATAATTTTAAGTCAATTTTTAAAATGACTTTTTGTTCTTTTTCTACTCTTCTGAGCCCATATTTATATCCGATCAAAGCTCACAACTTCATTTCTTCTCTTCAAGATCAAAAGCTAGAGTTTCTACAAAATCAAAACCCTTCTTTCTTCTTCAAGAAAAATCAAGAGAAATCAAGAATCTCCCTAAGAGCCTTCAAGAAAGAGTTTCCTAAGGTATGCAAATGTTAATTCTTGGTTCCCTTTCATCCAAGAAGCTCAAGAACCCTATTTTAAATTTCAAAGATCTTATTTTTATGAGTTTATGAGTCATGTGGGTTGAAATTGATGTTCATGCTATTATTGAGTTTTTAATTCATGTTTTGTTTATGAGGTTTCAAGCTTTGACCCTAGTATGTGATATTCATGTGATGTTCATGATAAACCCTCTTCAAGTTGCTTGTTAAGTGACGTGTTCATGTCAATTAAGTGTAGAAATTATTGAATAAGCAAAGCATGCTCCCCATATGTTCGATGAAATGCTTATGTGAAGAAATTAGAGCCATTATAACATGATGACTAGAAATCCCCAATTATGTGCAAGCCCATATATGCCAAGTGTTTGTTGAAAAGCCTTAGTGAATGAATTGTAATATGATAGCATGAAATTCCCCAATTATGTGTTCTTCGATACATGTTAAGACTTTAATACATGCTGAGTGTTTGATGTAAGCTCTTGTTGAATGGAGTATGAGCCAATAGCATGTCTCCCTTGTTATTACATGTTTATGATTCCTAAATACTTGAGGAGATGCTTTAGTGATTGTGATGGTGAATAGTTATGTTTCACTTTTATGTTATCGAGTCCTGAGGGTATTTATACCCAAAAATTTACCTGCAGTCTAGAGCTACTGTCAATTTTTACGATAATCTCAGTCAAGCCACGATTCGCAGAACTCAGTGAGTTATAGAACTCTGTACTCTCAGGCAGATACAAAACTTAAGAAATCTCAGAAATCTTAGTAATCTTAGTATCACTAGTATTCTAGCCTCAGTTCAGTACTCAACTTAGATCTAGTTGTATTCAAGTGTTCAGTTCGGAACTCAGTATCATGCAGTCAGATAACGGGATTCAGTAGTATTCTATCAGATACGAAACCAAGTAAATTCAGCTTAACCCAGTCAGATCATTTGAGAAACATGATCAGTGACAGATTCAACTCAGTTTAAGTTCAGTTAAGAATCAGTTTAGAGTCATTCAGTTAGGAGTAGGAGCTAGCACCGAGCGAGTGCAGGGATGGAGGCTCCCCATTAGAGAGGCAGAGTCATTATGAGCAATCCTTGAACTCCAAAATTACGTAGCTAGCACAGAAGAAGGAGTCACCCATTAGAATAAGGCTTAACTATTATACTGCCTTAGGCTTGACTTCTTGTGAGGGTCACTCGTTAGAGAGGCTTGACCAGAGTAGAGGTCTTTATCTGTGGCATGGTATTGACACCCTTCTAGCTGGGGTTACAGCTTGGACCCTACCAGTTTAGATTCGTGGCATGTCGGTTAAGTGAAAACTCCTACTATTACAGTTTCAGTATCAGTCTTTAGAGTAGAACTCAGAAATCAGGACTGTCAAATACAGTCACCTATCTCAGTAAGGAATTCAGATAGTTCCACTTATTCATGGACCACCCACTAGATATGCATGGTCTCACATAAAGATATTCAGTATCAGTGTTATCAGATTCAAAAATCACCCGTTAGATAGGCTTGATCTCAGTCTCAGATTTAGCTGAGTAATCTCATTATCAGATCCAGAGATCACCCGTTAGATAGGCTTGATCTCAGTCTCAAATTCAGTTGAGTAATCTCATTATTAGATCCAGAGATCACCCATTAGATAGGCTTGATCTCAGTCTTAAATTCAGTTGAGTAATCTCATTGTTAGATCCAGAGATCACCCGTTAGATAGGCTTGATCTCAGTCTCAGATTCAGATGAGTAATCTCATTATCAGATCTAGAGATCACCCATTAGATAGGCTTGTCTTAGTCTCAGACTCAATTGAGTATTATCATTATCAGATTCAGAGATACTCCGCTAGATAGGTTCGATCTTAGATAAAATCTCTTCTTGTTATTGATAGTAGATCCAGGGATCATCCGTTAGAGAGGTTTGATCTCTGATTTAGTCAGCTGAGAGTAGCAAGTTCAAAGTGCAATCATTGATGTGAGTAGATTCAGTTAATCAGCTCCAGTAACATCAGTTTTCGAGATCACTCTCTAGAGAGGACTGATCTCAACTCCAGTACTCAATTTTCTATATCAGGAGATTCAGTTGTTCAATATCTCAGTATTAGTAGTGCGTTCAGATGTTACTAAAGCAGTATTTGAGTTTCAGTATTTTGAGTTGCGATGTTTTCAATTATAGTTTGTGCATTCATGCATATGTCCTCATTCAGTATTCTTATGATTATTCAGTTAAAGTAATTGTTCATGCATAAGACCTTGCATTTAGCCTTACCTCATATTCATACTCAGTACATTCCCATATGGACAAATTTGCGCTATGGTGTTTTATTTGATACCATAGGTTTAGAGGCACGAGATCCAGAGTACCCTTAGCAGCTCAGTCCCAGTCAGCAGCAATTATGGCTGTCAAATGGGTCGGGCTGGGCCAACCCAGAACTGGCCCGTGTTATTTAACTGGGTTGAGGTCCGGGTTGGGGTCTAAGTGGGCCGGGCCGGGCCGGTCCCAACAGTAAAAAAATCAAAAATCACCCTAACCCGACCCACTTAACCCAACCCGGTCAAACCCACCTAAACCCGGTCAAACCCATTTAAAAAACCGATCAAACCCGGTCAAAAATATTTAAAAAAAAACTTTTTTTCAATATACATTATATATACCCACCTATATACATTATAAATACGTTAAACAATATATATACACTATATATATAGTATATACTACATTAGAATTTAAAAAATATATACACATATACACAATTACACATATATACGCACCATCCAAATATATATGTACTACTTTAAACTTTAAAAGTTTAAATAAAATATACTACAATATATATATATATATATAATTATATATATATATAATGTATACGTTAAATATACACGTCTATAGAAGATATATTTACATATATACACTCTAATCTATGTATATGTAATAATTTAAATGAAATATACTATAATATATAAACATTACAATATATATTTGTATAGTTATATATACTAATTTATAAAACATATACACATGTACACGTTAAATATACACGTCTATAGAAGATCTATTCACATATATACACTCTATTCTATGTATATGTAATACTTTAAATCAAATATACTATAATATATATACATTACAATATATATTTGTATAGTTATATACTAATTTATAAAACATATACCCATGTATACGTTAAATATACACGTCTACAGAAGATCTATTCACATATATACACTCTATTCTATGTATATGTAATACTTTAAATGATATATACTACAATATATATACATTACAATATATATTTGTATAGTTATATACTAATTTATAAAATATATACACATGTATATGTTAAATATACACGTATATAGAAGATCCATTCACATATATACACTCTATTCTATGTATATGTAATACTTTAAATGAAATATACTATAATATATATACATTACAATATATATTTGTATAGTTATATACTAATTTATAAAACATATACACATGTATACGTTAAATATATACATTTATAGAATATCTATTCACATATATACACTCTAGTCTATGTATATGTAATACTTTAAATGGAATATACTACAATATATATACATTACAATATATATTTGTATAGTTATATACTAATTTATAAAATATATACACATGTATACGTTAAATATATACATTTATAGAAGATCTATTCACATATATACACTCTATTCTATGTATATGTAATACTTTAAATGAGATATACTACAGTATATATACATTACAATATATATTTGTATAGTTATATACTAATTTATAAAACATATACGCATGTATACGTTAAATATACACGTCTATAGAATATCTATTCACATATATACACTCTATTCTATGTATATGTAATACTTTAAATGAAATATACTATAATATATTTGTATAGTTATATACTAATTTGTAAAACATATACACTTAGATACGTTAAATATATACGTCTATAGAAGATATATACACACCATTCAATGTATATGTACTAGTTTAAATAAAATATATACTACAATATATATATATATATATATATATAACTATATATATATATATAGTTATATACTAATTTATAAACCATATACATAACATATACATTAAATATACTCATCTATAGAAGATATATACACACATATATATACCATTCAATGTATTCACTACTTTAAATAAAACATACACTACAATATATATATATATATATATATATATATATATATATATATATATATATATATATATATATATAGTTATATATAGTTATATACTAATTTATAAAACGTATAGACATTTATACTTTAAATATATACTACTTTATATTTAGAAGATACACACACACACACATATATATACCATTCAATATATACACTACCTTAAATAAAAGTATAAAACATATGCTACTTAATATAATAAATTAATAATACTTGATAGTAAATTAATAATATATTAAAACTAAGTTTCTAATTTCAGTTTGTGAAATTCTGAATTTTCAAAAAAAAAAAAAAATCTTAACCCTGGTCGGGCCGGGCCGGTTAACCGACGGGCCCAAATCGGGTTGGGTCAGGCCCGGGTTAACCGGGACCAAATCAAAACCCCAACCGGACCGGGACCCGGACCCCTAAAGCCCTTGGGCTTATCGGGCTGGGTCAAATCGGGCCGGTTTAATTATGTAGGCCAGTTTGGGCCGATTTTAATCGGCCCATTTGACACCCTTAGCAGCAGTAGACGAAGTAGTGAGTCCTCTTCATTCGAGGATGATCCTTATTTTATTATTATATCAAATTTAGTTATTTTTAGTAGACGGAGTTAGTTGGGAGCATGTCCTATCAACTCCATAGTTCAGACAGTTTAGAGGCTTTTCGAACAGATGTATCAATATTCATTTTTTCTAGTCTTGAGTATTTTTAGATGTTTTGAACCTTATGTCCAGTTTCCACATTTATTATCTATATTATGCAGTGCTCAGGTACAGATATCATTAGAGGGTTAGCTTATGGTCCTTCACGATCATGAGCACCGTGTGGCGTTCTGATTCTAGAAAATCGGGTTGTTACAATAGTGTATGAAAATAAAGAGAGCAATTATTTGTTACATACCCCAAATGGAGCCAACCCAAATCCTAAAATAATAATGTGTAATTGGAGGGGGAAGCGTCTAGCTAGTGGCGCCATCCCTAATGTTGGTGACATCTGGACCCTCCTCATAAAAGCCATTGAGAAATGAGAACTCCTTATTATCCTCTGCACTTAGCTAGCATACACTGAGTAGTTCTCGTAGGGTCTAATTATGGCTAAAAATCTTATTGATCATTCACACAAATATTTTGGCCTCGTCCTTAGGGTTGTTCGATGATGAATAATGGATAAATCGGTATCTAATATAATGATACAAATTATCATTACACGTGAAAATGCCTCGAAAATAATTTAAAATAAATAATAGGATTAAAATAGAATCAAGAAAATTTAAATCAGAAAGAAAATCGAGACCCAAGGAAATTTTAGGCCAGCAGACCTAATAAGGGTTTGGACTGGCCTGCCAAAAACTGCTACAGTGGTAAAAGTTTGATTGCAGTGGTAACAGGCAGTGCACCAGGCGAGGAATTTCTAAAACCCCTCTTTATTTTATTTTTCAAGGTTGCACTCTTTCTCTAAAAATACTATAAAAGATTGCAACTCCCCCAACCATCAGATTTCAAAGACCAAAGTTCATATGAGCTGTTTCAAGGCACACTCGGAGGGAACCCAACATAGTAATAGGATTAGCATGCATAGGAAAAGTCACTCCTCTTTATAGCAGTATATTTCGTGTAAGAGGTAAGATAAGTTTTAAATTATAGATACTAGACTAGGGTTATATGCAATTAATATTAATAGTAATATCGAGAGTATTATGCATTGGGCCTTTGGGTATGGAGTTGGTTGGTTGGACATGTTAAAATTCAAGTAGGCTTGAATATATGATTTATTGTATCTTCTGTTATGGTTGCTCAAAATATGTGATGATTAAAAATACGGGGTAAATATGTGTATTTGATTATCACTAATGGTGGAGTATGGTGAAAAGTTGAACGAGATGATATTAAATGGTAAAATGGAAAGTTAGAACGCCTAACTGGTGTTTAAATGCTTAAATATGCGAATTGCGTTAGGGGACCTTATTTAGTCTCAATGCCTTGGTGATCATGAATAATGCTTTTCAGAGTTTAAAAGATGAGATAGTGAGTAAAAAGATATAGTTAGAAGATGATATAGTGAGTCAAAAGGTGTTGAGGTTAACTGATTTGTGTGTTCGCATAGCTTATTATGTTGTCGTAATTAATGTTGACACAGTTAAAAGGTTATTGTGAAATCTCAAAGTTATGGTACAGATGGAGAAAAATGCATAATAATGTGAATTCACATGTTTATAATTTTGTTAGGGTGCTTGGAAAGTCATAATCATAATATGTATATGAGAACTAAGATCGCCCATTAAATAAATTAGATGATTGACATAACAATTGACTGGGTTTAACAATGATGTATTTTGGGCTGGCAGTCGTGATAATTTTTCATGAATTACGATTTATTGAAATCTTGCACACATTCATATGCATAGTGATGAGATGTTGAGGCGATGGATCGGGTACCACACCAGTATGATATGGTATGTTATGATATGGGTTAGGTACCACGTCAGTAGTATATCATATGTTATGATAATTGGTCGGGTACCACACTGGTACGTTATGATATTGATAAGATAAGGAGAGATGATACACAAATTTTGCATGCATGCCATCATATGTTTGAATGTGATCTTATATTATACATATTCTCATATGTTTGCTTTATTATGGTGAATGATGGACTAAGGTTATGACTGTAAATGGGTCCCTTGAGTGGACCAATTTAGAAATATGATAGTATAGTATAGTCTTGTGAATGCGAGCACCAAGAAGACTTAATTGATTATAGCTCGAGAAATTTTAAGATCTAAGCATGGTGGGTCGGTGTGAGAGAAAAAAGGGCACCGATTGGAGTGGGTAGTCAATGGATAAAGATATAAAAAGTATAGTCAAAGGACAACGATATACAAAAATATAGTCAAAGGATAAAGATATACCAAAATATTAAAAGACAAGTAGGTCATAGAGATGTTAACTGTAGGTCAAAAAGATGTTAGGTGTAGGTGACAGAGATGCTAAGTGTAGATCACAGAGATGCTAAGTGTAGGTCATGGTGTCATGTCCCAAAATCGGAACAACGATGGCATCAATCCAACCCTCTGTGATAGGTAACCTGAAACCCAATCCAAAACAAAATATCTCAAATGTATAAAAGTGGAAGAAGATAAGTATAGAATAAAATCTGAATAACCTCCAAAATATATTAATAGAGTAGTATAGTCATAGTCAAAACATAGATAATCTCAGGTATTGTAGTCACTAATACAAGCCACTAAATACCGAAATCAGGAAAAGCCTGAGTATCTCAAAATCCAGAGTATGCATAAAGATAAAGGTGGAGGAGATTTCAGTAGTCTCTGAAAACAATAGTAGCTACCTCGTATCTCCAAAGATGCTAACATGGAAGGAACCACATGAATCAATGATCGGAGGTCGTCAGATCAGTACCTGCACATAAGGTACAGAAAAAGCAAGGGTAAGTAACCACATGTACTCAGCAAGCATCGTTGACTGACCCTAATTAAAAGTGGTAACAAGTAGCACCACATCAACCATCTAAAATAATCATACAATTTGCACTCAGGAAAGCCACCCTAATCTAACTGAATAGTCAAGTCTAACAGTCATAAGGATATCATAACATAATCTATGAAATTCTCAACATAGTGAAATCAAGTAACAACTATTCAAGTAGTTAATAAATAGTACAAAGTCAACAAATACACCTTACTCAATCTAAACTAGAGATGAATTAATGCAGTGGAATACAATGCATATGTTGTACACATATCTTCCGAGAAATGACTTCAAATTTAGGCCCCATGGAGGACTCACAAGGTCCATGTACTGTGAAGATGCGCACTCCGTTCCCAATAAATAATACTGTATAGGTGTAAACTCTGACCCCATATGAAATACAATGCATGATGTGCAGGCGTGCAACTCCGATCCCAAATCCACAATAAAGTTAAGCAAAGTGCTTCATGTCTTAAGCCAAATCATATATCGATTTCAAAAATCAACTCAACTTATCTAGTTGGAGTATTTTCCTTAGCTAGTATTCTCAACAATTCATTTATCAAATTAATTCAGCCCATCATGCTAGCAAACAGGAAAAATAGTTTAAAACGCACAATCGACTTATTTTAATCTCTCAAATAACATCGATACCCGCATAAATGCTCGTCATTTCACCTATATGGGACCCACATTCCCTATTACTCTCATTACACATAACTAACACATAAGCACTTCCAAAAAGATTCTAATAAAGTCTCAACTTGACTCAATCTAAGCCAAAGCATTAATTTGAAAACTCACCCTTTCGTAAAGCTTTCGAATAGTCAAAATCTATCCAAATATATATTTCTGTAAGCATACGAATCTAATAACTCCCTTTTTATAACTTCTTACTCTAAGAACCCCAAGACAAAAAACAAACTAAAACTTTCTATTAAGTACTGCGATTAATAGAATTCTCATGAAAATTCCCAAAAGCTTAACCTAAGAAAATAGTTTCAGAAACTACGAAAACCTAGAAATCACTAACCTAACCTCCACTTAAATTCAATCTATAGTGCAAAATAATTTAGTTATAATTATCCAATTATTATATTCCTTAACTTATTTTAATTCTCCTAGTCTACAGATTACATCGTTGCATTATTCTCTCGAATATTTGTTTTCTAATTCATTCTACATTATCATTATTGCAAGACCCTGCAAAATCCTAAGCTTAATTCAGTCCTTTAAAGCTTGTTAAGGGGTTCCAAACTTAGAAAATTCTAGCTAAGTATTCAGACTTAGTGTTATTTTAGCCTACGTAAGTTAGCGACTCTATTTCACGACCCTTATGACCTTAAAATATCGATCTTTAGGTTGATTCATGATCAGGAATGTCAGTAGGTATTCTTGTACAAGTTTTGGATTTTTTGGACTTCGTTTGAAGCACCTGTGAAAGCCTAAACCAGTAAAAAATGCGATCTCGACGCGCCGCATCGCCTATTGCGTTGATAAATATTTTTTCCAGCTCCCAGTGTCAATTTCCAGTGAGTTGATGTGGACTCGATGTGGGCGCGTCAACCCCATCAACGTGACACATCGCTGGGCACGTTTTGCAGTAATTAAAACAACGTCTAGAGGGGTATTTGTGACATTTTCCTCACAAAGCACAAATTACACTCTTTTCTCTCAATATCACTCAATAACAAACCCTAGGACTTCCAAATCAAGATTCAAATCCCAAGGATTTCACCATCAATCTTTAAGAATCCAAGCATTAAGTTATGTGAAGTGTTCATCCAAGGGTTCCTTCCACCCTTGGAGTCCAAGAAACTCTTTTAAAACTTCCAATAGATTGATTTCATGATTTCCATGATTGAATTTAAGTGTATTCATGATTATAATGTTAATTTGGTTTTAATCCATGGTTTATTATAAGATTCATGTGGAATTGATTATCATGTGTGTAATATCATGTGAATTCATGTTAAAGCCATTGAATTGTGAAGTTAGGGTTATGATTATGATGTTTGCATGTTATATTACACTCATGTGCATAAATTATACTTTTCAAGTGATTGATGAATTGTTAATGTGGGTGGAGTAGTGTAATCATATCATGTTAATATGTATATAAGTTCATGTCATGCAGGTATTTGTCAAAATAGCCCAATGAATGATAGTGATCAAGAAATTAGTTATCATGTTTCAAGATTGTGCTATGTCTTATAATTTATGCTATCGAGTCTTGGGGATATTCAATACCCAAAATATTACTTGTTTACCTAGAGATACAGTAGTCACAGAACAATCTCAATAGTGTTACCACCAGTAGTACTCAGTAACCAGTCCTAGTTCAGTATGCAGTTCCAGACTTCAGTAGTACTCAGTCAATTAACTAGATTTAGTAGTACTCCGTCAGTTAGCAAAACCTAGTGAACTTAGTTCAGTTTAGTTAGACAGTATGATCAGTAACAGTTCAGTCAAGCCTAGTATGTACTAGAAATCAGTTCAGTGTCTATTTAGTTGGGAGTAGAATTCAGCACCGAGCGAACCCAGGGATGGGAGCATTCCTGCCAGCAGAGGGTTTGACCCTTAGTAGCAATCCATGTGTTGCAGAACTATGTAGCCAATGTAGGTGTAGATATCTTCCTGCCAAACTAGGGTTTATACATATCATACGAGTTTTCCTGCCAACGAGGGTTGACGAAAGAGCTTCCTGTTAGAGAGGGTTAACTCACAACTTGTATTTACCCGTGGCACGGTACCGATATTCTTCCAACCGGGGTTATAGTTTGGACCCCAATCCATTCGAAGAGGGGCATGTCGATTAGATGATTACCTCCCATAGTTTCATTTTCAGTTTTAGTCTGAGTATAGAACTCAATTCAGTTCTACAGAATTAGGACTGTTTCTCAATTACTTAATTATTATTAATACAGTATCAGTAAATTTAGATATTAGTTAATTAGTATTCAGAACTCAGTAACTAGTGTTAACATGATCTCAGTTACAGTTTATGTATTCATGCATGTTCTCTCATTTAGTTATGTTTATGTTACTTAGTCAGTTATTATTCACGCATATGAAACCATGCATATCAGCCAACCTTACTTAGCATACCAGTACATTCAAAGTACTGACGCATGCTTTCCTTTTGCGCTATGAGGTCTTATATCATAGGTTCGGACACACGAGCTCCTGACCATACTTAGCAGCCCAACCTATCAGCAATAGACTTTGTGGTGAGTCCTCATAGTTTAAGGATAGAGTATTATTCTAGTATTTTAGTACAGTTTTCAATAGTTGAAGTTAGTTGGGGGCTTTCCCCATCAACTCTATAATTCAGACAGTTAGAGGCTTCCAGACTAGAGTATTTCAGCAGATATTTCAACATTCAGTCTTTCAGTAGTTAGTATTGATTTTTCAGTTATGAGCCTTATGGCATTTTTAGCCAAACTTCTATAGTTATATCAGTTACATTGTTATTACAGTATTGTTATTATTCAGTGCTCACAGCAGGTACCAGTCATGGGTTAGCTGGTGGACCTTCGGGGTCACTAGCATCGTGTAACATCCGGGGTACAGACTCAGGAGGTTATAATTATTTTCTAATTATTAGTAATTATTAACATACATTAGAAAATGACATGTTTTACTCTAAATCAACCCTAATTCGAACGAAACTAGATAGAAACTAATATATCATGATCCGATTTATGAGTCATGATGACATCTAATCTATCCCACCAGTAGGTAAGCCAAACCATAACCTAGAGCTAAAGATAATGGGTTAACTTGGTAGAAGTTCTCAATGAGAGAGAAAAGCAATCAACACCATTATAAACAAACAAGAGATTTAAGATACTCCAAGGGTAGCCAATCATAAAGAACCAAATCCCAAGACCTAGTAGAGCCAGTACAAGAGCATCTAGTAATAATACAACTTAAATATCTTGAATCATCAACAAAATCCAACTTAATATAAAATATAGAAGGAATGGGCGATTCCAACTCCAAGGTCTCACCCTATCTTCGAAAATCAACACAGCACGAGCGTCGATCAATGGTGGCAACTAGTACTCGAATCTGCACCAAAAAGGTACAGAAGTGTAGTATGAGTACCAAAACAATGGGTACTTAGTATGTCTCATCGGCCGATTGAGCTAAATCATGATATAAGTATGATAAAACATGAGATACATAATTAAGTCAAGGTACAGACGCACCTGAAGTAACTCCAACATTGTTGTGCATAAATAAGTGAATAAATTGAAATAATAGCATGACGTAACATAAAAAATCAACACACACAATCAAAACTGCAAAATTGACTCCGATATGCCAATTAGTGCAGAAAAGTAAACAACACATCGCAAGCTCCCATAAGCCTGAAAGGTACAAATAAGATAGAATGATCCACTACCGTTATTTATCAACTCTCATAATATAATTAAAATTCATCCAATTCATGCCACACTATACCCATAAATTGTCCATATTAATCATTTGTCAATTAATCAACACGTATCAACTAACCATTATGCAATAACTAAATCTCATGTATCAATAAATCATCACTCATCCACTAGTCATTATTTATCAATTAATCAATATTTATTCATCAACTATTCGTTATCTCACTAGGATCCATTCATATCATGCCACATTATAACTATTTTTCTCAAGTTCTGACTTAGCTAGAATCATTATCGTCAATCTCACACCCCGATATCGTCATATCGTAAGGAGTACATCACATGGTCTAACATGTTTTTATATTTATCCGGACTTGAACTGGTAAGTATAATAAACATTACCATCATAAATATCATCATGGATATCATCCTCCATATCATCACCAATACTATCATTATCATCATTAATATCATAGCCATCCTCCAAACTTGTGCCGGGTAAATAATCGGTATTACTATCATCATTCGGACTCAAACCAGTATTTGTATAATTCATGCATAATCAATATCCGAATTTATACCAGTAATTATAACATCATTATCATGACCAATAACATAATTAATTCTAATATTCAATAGCACAACCACTTGCATAACTATTAGCATGATTACTAATCATAATAGAAGCATGATCTTTAGCATAATCAATAGCATAGCTAATATACTCAAAAAGCATGATCTTTAGAATAATAAATAGCATAATTGCTAATATTTTCAATAAGCGTGATCTTTATCATAACCAATAGCCTAACTGCTATTAAATTCAATAACCATGATCTTTAGCATAATCAATAACATACTTACTAATATATCCAATAAGAATGATCTTTAGCATAACCTATAGCATAATTGCTAATATACTCAATAAGTATGATCTTTAGCATAATCAATTGCATAATTGCTAATATATTCAATAAGCATGACCTTTACCATAATCAATAGAATAATTGCTAATATATTTAATAAGCATGATATTTAGCATAACAAATAGCATAATTGCTAATATATTCAATAAACATGATCTTTAGCATAATCAATAGCATACTGACTAATATATTCAATATTATAATATTTAGCATAATCAATAGTATTATTGCTAATATAGGAAGTAAGCATGGTATTATACATAATTAATATCCCAATCCATAATCTAACCAGTGGCTTAGTCAATATCAGAATTAATTATCTCATCATTTACTAAATTGATAAGTCATTCATGGAGTAATCATTAAGCGTATAAAAGGATCTTTAATAACTATGACAAGTCTTGGACTAAGTGGGTCAAGGGACCACTTCTAAACCCTCAAAATACTTTACCAAGCATTGTCTACTCTGGACAAGGCTAGGTATCTAAGTCTATTATTAGATGTCGAATAAGCCATAAATAGCCCAAGGATAGCAACTTCTCCCAATAGAGAGCAACCAATCAATTTCACCTAATGAATGGAAACTAAGGTCAATTACGCCCTAAACTGAAGGGACTAAGGCAATTTCCTCCTTAGAAGAGTAACTAAAGCATTTCCAACCAAAGCATAAGCTTACAAGGCCATCTTCATCTAAGGTAATGATTAACTAGGCTAATTATGCCCAAAATCATATTCAAATTAGCATAATGATCCAACTAATCTCAAGTATTATAATTTATCACACCAATACCTAAAGCCCATCCCAAATCTAACACAATATCTGAAATACCCTAGGTTTTTGCAAAGTCTCAAGACTACACCCTGGGTGTCATACGGTGCTTACGACCTCGAAGGACTACAAGCTAACCCATGATTGGTACCTGTTGTGAGGGTTGACACCCAATTTTGTTTCACCCTTTTTTCTTTAATTATTTTTTCAATGCTTCTTGGCCCTAAATAATTTATAAAAATTAAATAATAAATAAGACTCATATTTTTATCTCTATTTTTACAAATTTTTAAATAAAAAGGAAATCTACCTTTCTATCATATTATAAAATATTTTAATTAAATATTATTAAATAAAAATTTCAAAAAATATATATCTTTTGGTAATCGCGTTTGCATTCTTTCTAACTTAACTTTTGGGCGATATTGTGACCATATATATGTATATTTTTATATAAAAATATATATTTTATATGTCATTATACTCTTATATATATATATATACATACATACATACATATATTCACGTATATTTTGGTTAATATTAAATTACCAAAAGATATTAAACTGGACGTGTATAAAACCATGCCTATAATTTATGTACGTATGTACTAGAATAATTTTAGGCTATCAGGAAGCATCGGTAAACTAATTTCAAGTGGAAAAGAGTATTCGACCCAACAATAATATTTTCGAACCCAACCCTTATTTTATAAATTTCAAATGAGAGCCCAAAAATTAGCCCGAAATTCAGTATAATTTCCATATCCGCTTCGCCTTTTCATTCAATTGACACCGATCAATTTAGCCCGTCAATGTGCTTTAAACCCAAAGATCCAAAATTTTCAACCTTATAATTTATATTTATATATCTACTCTATATATTTAATTATTTTTATCTATTTATTCATCTATCAATTTTTATTATTATTAAATTTAATCCATCCAGTTAAATGACAGGATGGATAAAAGAATAATTAGTTTTAATCTACTTTTATATTTATCTCTCTTATATATATATATATTATTTTTATTATTATTATTATTTATTTTTATCTGTCTGATCAACAGATCGAACGGACCGAAATCAGTCAAATAATACAACAAAATACGCCTCCTCTCTCTCTGAAAAGTAAATAGTTGTGCCTTCCCTTATCCCTAAAACACAGTGCCCTGTCCCTTTCAATTTTCCAAAAATACAACTTTAACCAAGCAACCCTTCTCCATCTTCCCTTCTCCCTCTCTTCCACCATATCCAAAACAAGAAAGCCATAGCTGTTGTGACTAAGCACTAGCTGCCGCGAATCTCCCCTTTTCATTACCCCAATCCAAAAATAAAAGAAATCAGTAGAAAATAGTCCCAAAAGGGAATAACAGTCTACTATCGATTCTGAATCCACCATTAATGGCTTCAAAAGTTGAAGATCCATTTTTTAAATTTAAAATTCAAATCTCCAACTTTCTTGAGAAAATTGAAGAAAAGGTATCTTTTAAGTCTTGAATGAAGGATTGGTGACATTGACCAACTTAAAGGGTCAAACATCATTAGAAAGCTTGATTAAGTTAATTATGAACTTGATTAATATCTTCAAAACTTTCTAATCTTTTCAAAAATATAAATCAACCCACACCCCTCTTCAATCCAAATTAACCAGTCTCTTTCCTCTCTCTCTCTCGACAACTTCTCTCAACTCTCTCTCAACCAACAATTCTACAAAATTCTCCCTTCAATCCCCGACGACTTCAACCTCCAGCAAAAAATAGTCGAGCGAGTTTCCTTTTGACTTTCAACCGTCAATCAATGTGAAGACTTCTCCGACGACAATAACTTTGAGTTCTTCATCATCCCATTTCTTTTTTCACAAGTAAAAAATTATGAAGAAATAGAGAAACTTGAGCAAACTACTCTTCTAGTATTGAAATGTGGATTAAATAAAACTCTAATTTCTAGCATTTCTTCTTATTGTTGTTATACTGTTGATTCGAATTTGTTGGTAATTTTTGTTTACAGTTGATGTTCTTAGTGGAGACCTTTTCTTAGTGTGTGTGTGTGTATGATGTGTTGGTATTGCTGGGTTGATTTGTTATTTGTCTTGGTAAAAATGGTGTTACAACAGATGAAACATCTGATGCAACAGATGAAGACATCTGATGCAGCAGATGAAAATATCCGATGCACCAGATTAAAATCTGATGCAACTATGAAAATCTGATGCAACAGATGAACAATCTAACAAATCATTCATCTGTTGTGACAAATGACTCTTTTGTTTCGAAGAAATCTAAACAATATTGATCCAATAAATAACTCATTTTGTAACAGATAGGTGTTATGTTTTAACAGATCAGTGATCTATTTTTATTGTTTCCAACGGTTTACTCATCCGTTGCAGCAGGTCAGTTATATGTTGTAACAGATAACATACCTGGTGTAACAGATTAGTGATCTATTTTTATGGTTTCCAATGGATTACTCATTCATTTTAATAGGTTGGCTGTATGATGCAACAGATAACTACCTGGTGCAACACATTAGTGATCTATTTTTACTGTTTCCAATGGTTTACTTATCCGTTGCAACAGGTCGATTATATATTGCAACAGATAACATACCTGGTGCAATAGATGTGTGATCTATTTTTACTATATCTAGTGAATTACTCATCCATTACAACAGGTTGGTCATATGTTGCAACAGATAAACTACCCGAAACAATAGATTAGTGATCTGTTTTTACTGTTTCTAATGGATTACTCATCCTTGCAACAGGTTGGTTATATGCCGAAGGACAACAATTCTCATTTCCAGATGAAAATGGTATACGATCTTCTCAAGCATAGGTTTATGTATGAAAACAAAGACAAGATGAATAATGTGTGGATAGATTACTATGGCATGCCTGTTTGTTTTAGTTGGAAGGAGTTTGCCATAGTTACTAGACTAAAATGTTATCCCCCTTCTCTCTCTCAAGTTATACCTACTCTAACCCAAAAAAAGCACCCCTCACACCCAAAAAAAGCAAAGAAAATTTGAGTGATCGTGATGACCTGGTGTCGATTATTGGTCCAAGCTTCAAAAACAAAAATTTGATAAAAACGTTGAAAGGTAAAAGACTCCCAAAAAAGCACAAGCAATCATTGTGCTTGGTTTGGTTTGTACAGAATATTCTTTGGGCGAGAGACGTTAACAACAACATAAGCGTTGGTTTAATAAAGCTCTCCAAGGATCTTGAGGCATTTAACAGCTATCCTTGGGGTTGTGAAAGCTTCAAAATAACTGTCCAATATTTGTTGACTTCGTTAATGCCAAAGACTGTCAACTTATATGGCTTTTCATGGGCCTTCATGGTAAATATTTCGTTTATCATGATATGGTTCATCATTTTTTTATTCAATAATGATTTTGATTTATTGGCGTTATGTTATAGGCTTGGGCATTTGAAGTCATTCCTTATTTGAGATAACAAGTGAACTACCAGGAAGAAGTTTCCTGTCTAAGAATTCTGAGATGGTTGTCAGCCAAAACCAATAGAAATGTAAAATTTTTTTATCTTTTCAACCACCCAAAGAAGTAGTAAGTCCAATTCTAATTAATTTTTTATTTTAATTAATGATTATTTTAAATGATTTCATCATCATTCTAATATATGTACCAATTTATTTTAGATTGTCCATCCGTGGCTTGTTTCGAACAACCGAGAGTTGAAGATGCTATTTTTTCTTACTTTATGATCTGTACAAACTTTATCGGACCCTAAGGTCGTTGATGGAATAAAAATAGAATTATTTGGAGCTACAACCATCGCAATAAAAATAATTTTAAAGGGTGGTCTTATTGCTATTGACGATGGTAGTGGTAGTGGTGCTGCTGTTGGAGCTAATGATGCTCCTTTTACCGTTTTTGAAACAATAAGCCATTATGATTATGATCATACTGGTTGTACAGATTTTTCTCTAGATTTTGCCACATCCAGCGAATATTCTACATGTAAATATCAAGACTGCAAAGTGAAACACGATGGAGTGATTAATGCTATTAATGCCTTGACTTCTTCTGTAAAAGAAATGACATCTAAGAGGGGTGTCATTCAATCAAAGAGAATTTCATATCCATAAACTCCACTAGAGATCAAGGCGGGTAAGAGGAGAAGGAAAGATACTTCCAAGGCATCATCAAGCATCGAAAAAAGAAAAATTACAACGCCTCTATCTTTGTCTTGCATCGATGTTCAGTGTGCATGGGCCACAGGAGAGCAACATTGTCTGAAGAAGGTGAATGTATATCACATATTTGAATAAATAAATAGACATATATCTGTTTCAATGGATGATGTATCTGATAAAAATTATCAAACAGATATATACATCTGTTGAAACTATTATCTAACCTAATGCATCAGATGCATTATCTGTTGTAACAAATGAGTCTTATGTTGCAATAGATGGGTCAACTGTTCGAAATTATCCTACTGCTCTGATTTACCTGTTTGAATTCGTCCTAATAAATGATTCATCTATTGCAATATAAGGCCCTTCTGTTGTAACATATGGATAATTTATTGTATATCTGTAATTAGCATTAAAAATTTTGGCTTTTCGGTGGATATCATAGTAGAAGTCACTGCTGTAAAGCATAATATCACAGTTGATAATCCATTAACTATTTTCAAAGAAGAAGAAAAAGTAAAGCCTGTTAGTTCGAGAGAACGGGAGAATTACCCAGTTGAAGGGTTCAACATCTCGGATGAGGCTCCAAAAAACTAACACAGTTGATCAATGACTATTCAGATTGGATTGCCGATGGGTTGTTAAAGCATCATGCCGGTAGGTACATAAATCAATTTTTAAAGATATTGCTTTATACTATTCTTGTTGTAAGAACATGACATTAACACATATAAATCATTATGTAGAAAACAAAATGACGAATGCTACAACATGAATGAATCGAGTCTTAGTTTTGATATGTTCGACTTTGTTGTTGCACATCTCGAAATGGAGAATTGGTTCTATTTGATGCCACAACCCCAAACTTTCTGGAATGATGAGGTTTAAATGTCATACATATTACTATTAATTAATACTTTATTTAATTGTATCTGCATATTAATTTTTTCATCACATAATCCAAAATATTTGATAATATGTGCAACATCTCAATTTTATTTTTTACTACCTTCGAAAAAAGGCCAAGTTGCAAACAAAGTTTACATCAATAATGCCTACGATAGGTATTGTCAACAACAACCAGAAGTTTCCTAAAATGAGGAACTCTTAATCGACATCATCAAAGGTTTTAGCATTCTGGCTGGCTTACCTTGGTATTTGGTCGATGAAGTGTACATCCCAATCAATTGTGGTGATGAATTCCATTGGGTATTGGGTGTCGTCATTCTAAAAGAGAGGTATATATGAGTTTATGACTCGATGTTGCAAAAGAGGTGTTGCGGGCCTTCGTCTGGGATATAAAAACTGGCCAAAATATTGCCTACTTACCTTGATATGAGTGGATTTTTAGACCAAAAGGTTCGTACTGATTGGTCGACGATTGAAGCATACCGGGTTAAAATGGGTAATCCATTTGATGTACAATATGTTGAAGGAATTTCTCAACAAACCGTTGGTATCCTGTAAGTGTAAGTGTCATGATTTAGTTTCATTGCATAAATTTCACAATGCTTGCATGAGCTGCAAGATATGGATTATCTATTTTTTTTAAACGCAGGAATTGCGGTCCTTTTGTTGCCGCTTACGCCAAGTATTTGAGCGATGGATTACAAGTACTGAATGATGGAACGATGCTGAATTACTCCATAAAAGATATGCTTCTCTTTTATGGAAATACGGAGCAGCGAAAGATCAGAAGCCGTACGCAACCGACGTTAAAGATCCACGACGACCAAAGCCGAATTCCGTAACACCGAATGAAGAACAACTTATCCATATTGATTATATCTTTATAGCTTGAATCTGTCAATGTAATAACCTATCCTCCTTGGTTTAACTTGTTGATTTATTTGTAGAGTAGATCATTTGTACCCATAAGGATTTTTTTTTATATTTCATTTATTTGTTGAGTTATTTCATGTAATTTTTGAAGGCTTCGACTTATTTTATGTTGTCTATGAATATAATTTAATCCTTAGTTTTGAACATGTTAATTGAAATAGAATACTAGATTCAAATATCGCAACAGATAATACATCTGCCACAACAGATGGCATATCTTATCAAATAGATTTAGACATATATTGCAACATAAGATGCAGTCGTAGATCATTTGCTGAAAATTATATAACAGGTCTTCCTACTTTCTTGATTTTTTCCAACAGATTACCTATCAGTTGCAACAGATAGATTATATGTTGTAATAGATTGGATATCTGTTGTGACGGATAGACTGGAAAACATTTAATTATGCAACAGATGACCAACCTATTCCAACAGATAATCAATCTTTCACAACAGGTATTATATTACAGCATATATAAAATCTGTTGCATCATAAAAATTCAACTTGACCAAACATAAAAATTATTACCACTACATGTAAAGTGAAGTAGCTTGAAATGAAAAATTATTATCGTGTTCGTTTCTGTCTTTGTACATATTCTTTTTTATCCGTGGGCTCCAACCATTTAGTTAGTACCCCTTAAGCCTAGACCCATTGTATTTTTTCCACAACGGTGTCGCACATACCGGTCATTTCTGTGTTGGTCAGCAAACACTCGATGTATGCAAGCTAGCAAGAACCGCACGTTGCACCAGTTTTATTTTTTGGGAGCTCAATGTTCTTATTTCGACCTTTAAAATCATATTATTCATTTGTCAATACTTCAACCGGTAAATGGTCCATCAACTTACTCTGCGTCTACAACTTGAGCAACAACTTCAAGAGTGGCTACATGTGGGCTAAAAAAGCGTACTCGCTGAAGACAAGTAAGTTACAATCATAAACCTTAATCTTTCCCTCGTAGAGTAATATCTCAACAGTGAGAAAATGTTTGACTTCCACGTTTATGACTGCAAGGATTCTCTTTGTTTTGATCCAGCTCTTGCCGTATGGATATAGCCTCTTCCCTCTAATATATTTAATCACTTCTTCATCCCATTGGAACATAGAAACTAACTTATCTAATCCCGGGCCACCGAAATCAGCTAGCTTACGGAGATCAACGTACCTATCCTTGAAATTATTGTAGAAGTTGAGGTCCATTATCCTATCAGTAGCATCATAAGCATCTGGGTACGCTAATTGCCTACCCCTCATGAGGCAGAGATTTTCATCAACATACTGTGGAATAAGAAGATAATTTTTAAATAAGTTAGTAATTATAAAGAATAAAAATACAGTGGAAAGAATCTGATGCAGAGGGTTCTCTAAATCAGTTCATAGATTACCCAGCCAACGCAACTTATGCAACATATGTGTATTATATTACAACAGAATACCAAGTTGTTGCAATAGATTACACATCTGCTGCATAGATTCTTCTTCATGGAGTTGATTAGAAGGCTAAGTTAGCAAAAGTAAACTTACATTGTTCTCGTACCACACACACATATTTATCATATTCGTGAAGTGTTTGGTGGAAAATGAATGCATGGTGTATTCTTTTTGAACCTTCGTCCTGTCATTCATGATTTCTTGCAGTTCCTTGTTCTTCTCCTTGCCAAGTGTTGTGAATATGTCCGCCTTATTCAGCGGCCCCTGAACTTCAATAACTCTTGAAGCGGAAGGAGTTGTAGTTTTTGCTATTTTCAGAACGGAGAGAATTTGTCTAATTTTTCTTCTCTTTCTCCTAACCATCACTATAGGAGTGCATAACTCCCTCACCTCATTGGATGGTATGACATCCCTATTGGATTTCAACTCTTCGGCAGTTTCAACAATAGGCTCTAGATTTTCAAAGAGTTTATCCTCTCTGTCCTTTCACACTTTGCATTTGCAATAAGAACAAGAGGGTGAGGAGGGGTGAGAGAGACCACTGTAAGGGTGAGAGGAATCGATGTAGGGGTGAGAGGGACCTGTGCAAGGGGTATTTTCAAAAGTATTTATTTTGGTTGAGCACTAACATGATCATAATAATGACTGTCAGCAGCAGCAGCATCAAGATGACTGCCACCATCACAAACAACTCCACCAGCAACACCCCTAGAAGAAGCACCCAAATCTGCTGCAGTTTGAGGTTGATCATGAAGAGCTTCAACATTAGGCTGACCTTACCTAACTGCTCTTCTTATGGATGTTGCTCCAGCCAATTTCTTCTTTATTAACTCCACTGTTGGGTCTTCTTTTGTATCAATAAGACCCAGAGTAAGAAAAGAAGTCACCCCCAGCTCATCATCGATAGGCATGATCCAAGGATGAACAAACTATAAAATAAACACAGGAGGCATTTAAACCATATAACAATAATTTGCAGTCAGTTAGGTTACATAGATGTTAACACAACCAACTTATGCAACAGACGATCTAGATGCCACAACAGCTGATCTGTATGTCACAACAGATTGATAATATATTGCATCAGATTACACATCTGTTGCATAATTATCATCAGATGGGTAATCTATTGAGTCAGGTTCAGAGAACCAAAGCAACAGATGGTTAATATGTTGCGAAATATAGATTGTCTATCATAACAGATTACCCATCTGTTGCACCAGTTGTAGTTGATGGGTAATCTGTTGCAATAAATGACCCATCTATCGCAACAGATGGAACATTTGTTTCAATATCTTTCTTTAAGCCAAATTATTTTAGTTGAAAGAAGACGTCTTGCATCATCCAGAGAGTTAAGTAGATCAGCGTCCTACTCCTTAATTTTTTTTTTGTAGCTGCCAACCACCTAAGGATCCTTGAATAAGAAACCTTATCCGGGTAATCCTTGAACTGCTTTCGGAGGGGAAGAATGGCTTCACATGCCCAAGCCTAAAAAATGAAAATAGAAAGCAAGCAAAAAAAGTCATAATAAGTATATTCATTATAAATTAATGGATCAGTAAAATTAATGATCAATTTTACCATGAAAGCCCAAGGAAAGTCGTATAATGTGATCGTCCATGTGGATAGCTTTGTCGGTAAATATTGAATTGTCAAGTAGTAGCTGTCATATCCCTAGGGATAGTCGTTAAATTTGTCAAAATCATCAGCAAACGCTAACAAATCATCTTCTATGACTTTTCTAACGTCTCTTGCCAATAAAACAGAATGGACAAACCAAACTAAGCACAATTTCTCCCTGTAGTGCTTTGGTATGTCTTTATCCTTGAGATCTGCATTCAAATCTGCCGCTTTGTTGCTACTACATCCAAAAATGCCCAACAACCCATCTTTTTTTATCTTGTGTTTGTTGGACCCTTTGTGGGGTGTTTCTTTGATGAGAGGTTCTTCTGAACGATCGCATCTCAAGCCCGTCATTATGGTAAACTCTTTCAATCCAAAACAAACAGGCATGCCACAATAGTTGATCTAGACTTCATCCATCTTTTTTTGCCCATCTTTTCCGCATACTTGATCCTACGCTTGAGAAGTCCATATACCATGCTCATCGGGAAATGGAGAGTGCGGTCCTCAGACAGCTTGAGAAAGTATGCAAAGAAGCTCTTCTTAAAAATTTCATCTACGTTTTTATTCATCATAATACTCCTAAATTCGTCAAAAGGTTTCCCCAACTGACATTTAAGTACAAGATCACCAAATACTGCGTTAGGGCTATTCATCGGCATCGCAACTCAGAACTTGTTAATACTAATAGTTTTGATAGAATCATGCTGGTATTTTGATATTATTTTGCGCCCCATTGGTGAGGAGGAGTTATCACTTTCCCCGACTTCATTTTTCCCTGACTGAGATTGTTCTGGAAGTTTCTCCGAATCTATCTGTACTCTAGCCTCTTTTGTTTGGTGATCAAAAGTTGATCCACTTTCTCCACTTTTAGTTTCTTTTCTTTTGGGAGACATCTTTTAACTACAAACAATAGAAAAACAAAAATATATTGCATTTGATGTCTGCATAATTTTTTTTAAAAAAAAGGTAAGACAAATTTCAATAAATTATTTTACGCCAAATTACAAAAAAAAAAATACTCCAACGGATAAGCCATCAATTGGAACATATAGGGAATCTGTTTGAAGACCTATTTAATATCTCGCAATAGATATCCCACCCATTGCAAAAGATGGACCACCAAAACCACAACCAATGCCACAACCAATGCCACCAATACCAACACCAAGACCACCGACACCACCACCAAAAATACAAATACCGACACCAACAACAACATCCACCAACAACACCACAAACACCATCCAATAATACCATGACAGTCAATAAAACACTGAGACAAAACTAGGATTTTCTCGAGGTCTTCCTCCTTTTTTAGCATCAAAACACAAAATTGTTAACTCATTCTCGAAGATAATACAACTAAAAGTCTTCTTTTTCATCATTAACTGAAAAACTCTAATTTTTAGAATAAAGAACAAATGTAGAACTCTTCTCGAACTCTGTTACTTGTGAAGACAGAAAACAATAAATACAAGCGAGAATAAAGTCGAAAATAACAACTATGTGGTCGGAAATGGAAAGAAAATCGATCTGTTTTGAAGGGTTGAGCAATATGTTGAGTAGTTTTTGTTTGTATTATTGAGAGAGAGAGAGAGGAGTAAGAACTTGAGATTTGAAATGTGTAAAAGTTATTCCCGTAAATGGATGATTTGTATGGGTTGATTTATAATTTTGAAAAAGAATGACAAGTTTTGAAATTGTTAATTTTGTCCGAATTGACCTTAATTAATTTTTTAAATTTCAAATGATATAGTTTTTAAAATATTAAGTTAATGAGAACTCATTTCAACTCAAAGTTATCAATCGACGACTCGGGTTGGGATAAATGCAATACCAACACTATGCAAATGCAATGATGTAATTGAAGTTATTGTTAACCTAGTGAGCTCATTCATTCATCCCTAGTTCCACCTAAATCAATATAGGTACTATTAATCTTAACATTAAGTTAATGAGAACTCATTTCAACTCAGAGTGATCGATCGATGACTCGGGTTGGGATGAACGCATTACCAACACTATACAAATATAACGATGCAATTGAACTAGTTGTTGACCCTGTGATCTCATTCATTCATCCCTAGTTCACCCTAAATCAATATAGGTACTATTAATCTGAACATTAAGTTAATAAGAATTCATTCTAACTCAGAGTGATCGATCGACGACTCGAGTCGGGATGAACGCAATACCAAACAATGCAAATGCAATGACTGAATTAAAGTTGTTGTTGACCCTGTGAGCTCATTTATTCATCCATATTTCTACCTAAATCAATCTAGGTACTATTATTAATCTTAACATTAAGTTAATGAGAACTCATTTCAACTCAGAGTGATCGATTGACGACTCGGGTCGGGATGAACGTAGTACCAATACCATGCAAATGCAACGACTCAATTGAAGTTTTTGTTGACCCTATGAGATTATTCATTCATCCCTAGTTCCACCTAAATCAATGTAGGAACTATTATTAATCTTAACATTAAGTTAATGAGAACTCATTTCAACTCAGAGTGATTGATCGATGACTCAGGTCGGAATGAACGTAATACCAACACCATGCAAATGTGATGACTCAATTGAAGTTGTTGTTGACCCTGTGAGCTCATTTATTCATCCCTAGTTCCACCTAAATCAATTACAATAAAATCTATTGTAACAAACGACTGAGCTGTTGGATATTTTCAAATAGATAATCATATATGTTGCAACAGATGACATATCTGATTTAATTATCAAATAGACATTTGCATCTGTTGTGACAGATAACTGAGCTGTTGAAAATTTTCAAATAGCTATTGATATTTGTTATAACAGATGACATATCTGATTTAGTTATCAAATGAACATTTGCATCTGTTGTCACAGATGACTGAAATGTTGGGATTTTTCAAAAAAATATTTATATATGTTGCAACAGATGACATATCTACTTGAAAATCTTTTTTTTCTTTTAATTTAAAAGTAAGCTTCTGTCCGAGTAGATAAAGTAGTACTACTAAAGACGGTAAAAAATATTTCTTGGATAACTCAAAAATCACATTGAGTAGTCTTGTCTTGTCTTTTCAATGTCACCCATTTTCTTCCTCGTGCCCCTCAAATTATTAATGAATATTGAAATCCCTAATACTTTCTCCATTTCATATTAGTTGGACTCTATTGACTTGGCACACCCATTAAGAAAATACTATTAATTTGGGGTTATTTTACAAAATTAGCCTTATTAATTATGCTTTGAAAATATAAATTTGAATAAATATACTTTGTTTAGTCATTTAATATTAAGGGTAGTACATCTAAAAATTAGAATTATCTCATCTCTCTTTTAGCCCTAAATTTATTTTATCTATCTCTCATCTTTTTCTTTCTCTCATCTAGGGTTATCACAACCTTTTTTCTCTCCTCTTTCTCATAAAGATCCTTTCGAATCCAAACCGATCTATATCTTAGATTCCTCGACTGAAATTTCTATTTTGATCCCCTTTTGATATTAAGGTATAATTCACTATTACTCTTTCATTCTCGTCTTCTTCTTTGCAAGTTATTTATAGGTTTTTTTTATTTAATTACCATTTACCCATATCATATTTATTTAAAAAATTTGAAGGAACTTTTAATTGTTGAATAAACGAACAGAGAATTTTTATTACAATATGTGAAAAAAGTTATCTGTTAGGAGAAGTTTAAAAGCCTTGTTGGCAGTACTATTTTTTTGTAGGTATTTTGTTTATTTATTTGTTGTTGATACTGTTATTGATGTTGTTGGTGGGGTTGGTGTTGTTGAAACTTTTGGTGTGGTGTTGTTAATGATGTTGGAACATATGATGTTGCTTCTTTATTGTTAATGATGTTGTTGGAACAAATGTTATTATTTTCTTTGTTGTTGGTGTTTTTTATTTGTTGTTTCTTTGTAGTTTATATTGTTGTTGATGTTGCAACAGACGAAAAAATGTTGAAACAAATCAAACCACCAGCAAGGCTGTTTTGATGTATTCCAACAGACTCCACATCTGTTGCATTAGACTCCACATCTGATGCAACAGACTCCTCATCTGATGCAATAGACTCTACATCTATTACAACAGATGGATAATGTTCTTTCTGTGACATTTTTTTCTCTTCTTTGTAGATATAAGGAACTGAAAGTTGATCAACTTTTGCCTGACCATCACAAGAGGCTGCAGTAAATATGGGCTCGGAGGAATAAACTGCATGTAGATGAAACCACTTCATATGTGAGAGGTATGTATTACTGATAATGTTATCGTGGAAACATACATAGATTACACTGATTTTGTGAATGTTATTTTTATCGATTAGTCATAATCATTCAAAAAGGATATCTGTAATTTTATAGTTAAGTTTGGTAGGTCTGAACAGATAAGGCTGAGAGACCATAAATATGGTTCTGATACCCTGTTAAGATTTAATGTTGGTTGTTGCTCATGTTTATTTGTCAAGCATTGTAAAAGAATCTAGTTTTGGTACCGTTGCAAAGAGATTCAATAGCAATTGGACTAACTTTTAAGGTGCATTAGACTCTGAGAAGGCATTCAAAGCCTAGCACTGTATCTAACAAGAACGGAAAACCAATATAGTTATTGCCCTAGCCTAAATTTATATGGTTGGGTTGCTTGGGGTGATTATTATATGCCAGAAGGTGCGGTAGAAAAATTCCTTCGAGGAAAAATGATTGGTTGATGAAAGACTATATCATCTGAGAGCTAATTGAAGAGGATACATAGGGTAGAAAGTAACTTCTAGCGAATCTGACCAATGAAATTATCTAAAAATATGAGAAATCTGTATCAAGAGCAAATATAAAAGTGTATCCGGTAATGTAAATTCGTTTGTTGTCTCTCTAAGAGAAAAATAATACAAATGGTCACTTTGCTAGAGAGCTGGGAGTAAGTAGCGTGGTCGGGATTATCACCTAGATAGAAAATAACAGAAGAATAAGAAAGCTGCCTTAAGGGAATCGAGGGTTGAAATATTATACAGTAAGTCTAGAAAACTTCTGCCAACAACAACTGCAGTCAAAGTAAGGAATCTACGTGAAGGCGACAATTTTTGAATTTTAAATTGCATCTTATGCCTTCTTGTTTGTGGTTCTGATCAGGTCTAATGTTGTTGACCTGATTGGAACCACAAATGTGATTGAAAGGAAGATTGAGTGTCACTACTTCCTTAGCAATATGGTTATAATTGATTGTGTTTTCTAGCCTTAGCATGCTCTTAACATTCCTTGGAGAAGATTAGAGGCTTGCTGTAGTATGCGAATCCCGATCTTTTTCAAGCTTGCCTCCAGCTTGCTGATTTAGTCTTCAAGTTTATCGTTACCATCTTTGAATTTGGTATAGAGATCCTGATATCTTGTGAGCTCGATTAGGAACACTACCTTCAAAGTTGTGGCATTATAGAAGCCCTTCAAAACACCTTATCTAGAAGCTTTCAAGGATACATAAAGGGTCGCTGTGTATGTTTTTAGGTCAAAATATGTTGATACACAGTAAAGATGTGGTCCCAACAGTTGAATAGCTCACTTTTATCGAGCGTTGCTTAATGTAAGAGAAGTAATCCAAGAGCAAAAATTGAGTTTAGAGGTCAGCTTAAAGGATGCAACGAAAAAAGGAGAAGCAAAACTTGAGTTTGGCCAAGAAGTGTTTAGAAAAATCTAATGCTCTCAATGAAATTGAATAAACAGATGACTAGCAAGTTGCAACAGACGCCACATCTGTTGGAAAAGCAAACTGATATATCCATCTGTTGTAACAAATTGTCAATATGTTGTAAGTTATCAGACAGATGGAATATTTTTGCAATAAATTATCCATCTGTTAGATTTATTTTAAAGCAATTTTATTTTCTTTCCGAAATACAATAAAAATATAAAATATTATATTTAGATCTATTTTCTTAAATTTACATATTCGAAAAGTCACCAATTTCATTTAATTAAGGGATATGAACAGTCGTAGCTTTTTGTTTGACTAAGTCAAGTCACCCCTTCCAATTCAATCATTTTATAAATAGGTCCCTCCGGCCTCCTTCACTTGTTCATTCTACTACACTTACAATACAAATATGGCCGATCCAGATTCGTACAAGAAGATTCATATCGAGTCTTTGCAGGAACTTCAAAGGCAATTTGATGAAGGGTGTGTTTGGTATGATGGAAAATATTTTCCTATTTTCCCTTGTTTGGTTGCAATAAAATGTTTGGAAAACATTTTCCATAACAACTCATTTTCCTCAATTTGAGGGAAAATGACTTCCTTCATAGGCCAAGGGAAGTCATTTTTCAGAAAATGACAAATGTGACTTATGACCCCACCCTATTCCTCTTCCCCACCCCAAAAACACTCATATTTACATGACTCAAAAAATTCACATTTCTCAAAAATTTACATTACTCGAAAATATTTTTCATTGTGCTTTGCTTTAATTTTTCACTGCTTAAAATAAAAAATAGTGAAGCCTGAATTTTTTTCATTTCCAATGTTTGTTGAATGTATTGTTATTTTCATATGCATAGAGGAAGACTTTCCTATGTTACTTTTGCTAATTGCATATTTCATTTTGTTATCGATGTAACTTAGTTTACGAGGTTGAATAAGCTTGTCGTTCTGTTATATTTCTATTGATTATAGTATCTTGAGATTGTCCTGACAAAATATTGAAAAGTGTCTCCTATATTTGCTAATTAATAGTTGCTTAAATTTAGTGATTATAATATTTTTGTATTCGATATTGATATTATTTGTTATGCTTAAATTAGTTCTTACAAGTTGTTGAGTTGCTAGAGACACTGATATACTAGTTAACAATTAGTAGTATTTTCTAAAAAAAATATTTTTTCACTCACCAATCAAACACTAGAAAATATTTTTCTAAAAAATAGTCTCTACCCACCAACCAAACACCATAAAATATTTGTCGAAAAATATTTTCCACTCACCAACTAAACATGAGAAAATAAATAGAAAATCAACTTATTTTCCAGGAAAACATTTTCCATCGAAAATATTTTCCATCATACCAAACACACCCGAACTCTAGAGGGATTTGACCGACTTCAGAGAAAGGCTGAGGAGGGCTCTGCTGCTACTGGATGAAAATTATCCAGTTGACAATAATAATAGTAATAATAGAATTTAGCGTATTTATTTTTCTTTTTATATCCGATCTACCTATAAGGGAATAAAAAATCTATGTATATGTTTGGTTTGGTCGACTTTGAATTTTTAATCCTTATTTAATATTTAATTATCATTATATTTATTCTCTATTCTCAAAATGTCGATGGTTGGAGGTAGGGACTAAATGATATACACAATTTACTAAATAATAAGGAACTAAATGATATATACAATTTATAACCGTAAAAGAAAGATTATTTAATTTAAAAAAAAGTCACAACATTGGATTAATTAAGTTATATGATGATGATTGTTAAGAAAAAGGTGAATAGTTGTGACTGTGACTTTTTGTTTAAACACATTCAATAAACAGAAATAAACAATGTTGTTGATGCATCAAATTCCTCATCTGTTGCGACTGATGAATTAGTTGTTAGAAGAAATAAAAAAAGCTCCTAAAATAAATGGTCAATTTGTTGCAACAGATGGGTTATCTGATGCAGCAGATATACAATCTGTTGCCATAACTCAATAAAAAAAAATGGTGATTATTTTATTAAGAAAACGGTTATTGAAAACCAGGTGTCTTCGATTTTAAAATTGAGAAAAAGGTTATTTAAATTTAAGAACTAATTAATAATAATAAGCTAAAAAGTCATAACTTGTCATAATAATAAAAACTCCAGCTTGATTTAATTAAGTTACTCCTTTTCACAAAAAACAATAAGAAAATAATTGATAAACGCAATTTAAACCGTAAAAAACTCACCAAAAATAATCTTGTTTTTAAATCTATTTTATTAATTTATATAATAAAAAAGTCAGCAAATTTGGATTATTGATATGATGATAATTTTTTTTTTAAAAAAAGATATATAGATTATATGTTGCTACAGATAGATTATCTGATGCAACAAGTTATCTATTATTCCAACGGATGATATATTTGTTATCACAGATAAGTTATCTGATGCAATAGATATATAATCTGTGGTTACAACTCAATATAAAAATGGTTCCTGGATGGAAAGAACTAATTATTAATAATAATAAGCTGAAAAGTCATGACTTATCACTATATTGCTTAATTTAATTAAGTCATAACTTTTCAGAGTAAGCAAGAAATGCCATTAATAAATTGAGGTGAACAGTTGCGAGTTTTTGCCTAACACAATCAAGTTCAATCCTCTATAAATAGGTCCTTCCTTATTCAATCGTTCATTCTATTACACTCTATTTTTTGTTTGCTCTTGTTACACCTTCAACTACTTTCTCTTCAAGGACTTGATAGTTTTTTTCTGTCTCTGGTAAGTTTTTTTCTTGATTTTTGTGTAAATATACGTTGTATTACATTCAAATTCTTTCTTTTCTTTACTTTTATTTTTGTTTTTACGTGTGTGTTTTGTCAACTTATGCATTTTCTAAATATGACTGATCCAGTGTGGGATGTTGCTATTTACGAGACGCCATGTGGGAACTGAAGAAGGAGGTTCATGACTTACAGTGGGAGTTGGCCGCCGTTAGAGTAAGGATGCTGCGGGAGATCCATAGGCTAAGGAGGGCGCTACTGCTGCCGATTGAAGATTGGTTAGCTGGCCATACAAATAATAATGATGATAATAATAATTAAGTTTTTTTTTCTTTTAACCTATGTATTTTTATCTTTTTGTTTAATAAAAAATTTATGTTTGATGCAATTGACGTTTTAATTTTTATTTAATTTTCATGCTGTCCATTTCTTTTTCTCAATGAATGACATGTCTATAATTAAGAAATAATTTGAATCCAGTATCAGTAGGAAGATATCAACATATGAGTTGAGTTATCTGTTGGGTTTGTGACAGCAGCTGCATTTTGTTGTTTAAAACATATTATTCATCTGTTGTAACAAAATAATTATCTGTTGCAACAGATAAATATTCTTTTGCAACTGATATATATTCTGGTGCAACAGATTATTTATCTGTTGAAACAGATTGGTATTCTAGTGCAACAGATTATTTATCTGTTGAAACAGATTACTAATCTGGTGCAACAGAATATTAATCTGTTGCAACAGAAACCTATCTATTCGATTCATATTATGGGTAACATAAGTCCACTGTTGCAACATAACATTTATCTGGTGACACAAATGATGGATTTGTTTAAACAGATTGTTCTTATGTTGCATTCATGTTCGTGTGCTAGCTATTGTTGAAAAAAATAACACACTAGCAGTTACCCATATGACAAATTCAACTAAAAAACATAATTTGACTTACCAAAGTCTCCTTTCAAGTAAATCCCAAAGTTGAAAGTAATGTACGAAACAAAATTTGACATAAGAAATTGCTTAAAGAACAATAGTTGCGGTAACAACAACAATAACAACAACAATGATCAACAAGAAGAATATGAAGCTGATAATGAAGTATAAAATGATGATAATGAATCAGAAGATGATGAATAAAGCAGCAGCAACAATGACAACAAATATCACGAAGAGAGAGAAAATAACAACGGATAAAGAGAGAGAAAAATATATTTTTTTCACTTCATTTCCCGTTATATTAATTAATATTTGAATTAAAGTGTAAATTTAAAAAACTTATAGATTATTTTAAAATTTTTCAAACTTTTTAAATTCATAATTAAATAATTATTACTTTCATTTAATTATTAACACTTATATCACTTGCAACTTATTTTAAACCTTGTTTGCCCAAAACTTCAACCTTCTTTCCCCACACATTTTTTCTTAAAAGTATTGTTCAAATCCGGACTCCAAATTCCGGATTTCAGGAATCTCGTCTCCCATGAAGGGCAGTAGCGAAAGAAGGGGAAATTGTGGGAAAAAGGAGACAATTTTTGAGAGAAAAATCCGAGAGAAAGGTTCAAGATTAAGGAAAAAATATTGAGGAAAACAAGAAAATTAGGAGGGAAAAAGTTTATTTGCTGAGGTCCTTTTTGAGATAAAAAGGAGGAGAGGGGGGGGGGGGGGGGGGCGAAAATTGAGAAGCAGTGGGAGAGAGGTCGAGAAAAGGGAAAAGGGGGCTGGAAACAACCTTCAAAATCGGTGAGGAAAATGAAGAGTGAAAAAACAATAAATATCAGTGAGTACGTTTTCGGAAAGACAGGAAAAGAAGTTTAAAAAGCAAAGTTTCTTTTTAAAAAAAAAAATTTGGCACGAATTCGGAGTTCCGGGTTTAGTTCTTCGTCGAAAATATCTTGGCGTTGAAGCTCCGGTCTTGCTGCCCCAAAAAGGTAAAATCCTCTCCTTTGCATTTACCTTTTATTCAATTGCTTGTTTATTTATTTCTATTGAATTGTTAAGTGTTGATTTTCTTAAATATTTCTTTCTTCTGGGACTAGTATTTTTGTTAAAAGGTTCCTAATGTGAAAATTTGGATGCATTTTTCTATGGTGCTGCTTTGGGTGTAGTGTAGGAATTTCATTTTTATGTTTGATAGCTTAAATCATCTCATGAATTCCGGCCATACTTGTATTAATGAGTTATAAAGTTTTTTTTTGGGAGTTACAATGATTTTATGTGATTATCTTTGTGCGCCATTTATAGCTTTCAAGTTTAAATGTTTGAATATTGTGCGAATTGTTCTGGCTTTCTTTACTGATGTTCGGTAATTGTAACACTGTTTTGGCATCGTCAAGGGGTTAAAAGATGAAATCGTTCATGTGTTCTGAAGTTCAGCAGCGTTTGAAACTGGTTGGTGGAATCGATGTTGTAATTTGCCTAATGTTAGATATATTTGACTGAAGAAATAACTACGTTGGTCGATTAACATTATGGTTCGCTCTCCTTTCTAAAGATAAGGATTCCCCGAGGATTTTCTTGGCTTTGATCGAGGAGGGGATAAAGCGTTAGTCTAGTTCTCCCCTTGACATTCATTCAATCTTTTAAACACGAGATCTCTGAGGTTCTTCTCTTAAGTTTCGGTCCTGTTGTTGATTTTAGCCTAAAGCTATGAAGTCCAAAACATATCTCCATCGTAAAGAAAGAAAAAACAGATCTTTAGCTTTTGTATGAAGTATGGAACTTAGTCAAATTTTTTTTCTTGGGTATTATCAATGGAGTCTATTTCCTTCTCTGGAATATGCATAGTCATATTTAGGTTGAATCGATTAAAATTTCAAATCTAAAAAATGCCTCTTTCCAGATTAGTGTGACTTTGCTAACAACAGGTTCAGCATTCATGGCTCTAAAATTGTGTTTTTATTTCATCTATGAGCTGTCGTAGCCATATCATACTTGTCAGTTCATTTGATCTTAGCAGGTTTCTTTTTAGTATTTGAGAAGTTGGGAGTCTTTGTAATAGTTGACAATAGTTTAATAGAATGGATTGGTGGTCTAAAGGATTAGGGCCCTCCTTTTGTTTTTAAATTCTTGTCTTTCCTCTCTCGAGTATTTTGTTCTACATTTTGATCGGATAACTATTCAGATTTTGCTGCTCAACAATTACTTATTGACTCCTAGTGCTAATTGGGTGTCTGGTGGTCAAGATATTATTCCTTAATTTTCTTTAAATGGATTTGCAAAAGTTGAATATAATATGGATTAGAAGATTTATCAACACATTAGGAAATTTAGTAAGATTTTTCCACATTGTGGTTGCTATTAAAAAATATATAAGAGAGTTAACGTAAGTGGACCAAAATAACGATCAACTTATCTTGTTGATTTCAATGAGAACAATTTGTTTAAAGTCTAGTTAGGAATCAAAGAGTTTTATCCTTGGATATTCTAACGTTTGTTTGGTGTTTGATCATACTCCTGTTTTCCTTTAGTAAAATATGGGATTGTTCAGAGCAACATACCATACCCGTCTGCACTTTGAAGTACACTTCGCCCATTTACTCATACCCTGCACGTATACTTTATTTAGTTGCTAATCCTTATTTTTTTCTTCTTTTTCATGTAAACTCGGGAGTTGGTGTTCCTCAACGGGGCTCATTTTTGACCCAAATATCGGGTCAACCGCTATAGGATCGTCAACATTCGGGGTCTACATCTCTATGAATTGGTCACTTCCTAAAATAACTTGGCGTATCTAGTCCTTTGCTTTCTTCCATTTCTTATTATTATTATTTATTCTACTAGTCTTGTATTTATTTGCATATCTATTTGGTGTGGATTGATTGATGTTGAAGGAACTTCATATCTATTTCGTTTAGCCTTAATCATCTAATTAGTTCTATTGGTTATTCCAACCGCTCCTAATATGTTGGCTCTTTGTATAAAAATGTATTCTTCGAGAGTGTAAAACTACAAATTTTATAGTATAAGAGTGCAGATTTTTTAGGATAAAAATACTGCTTTTAAGGTCTTAAAGTGACCCTTTTTTTGAGTTTAGAATTCAGGATTTTGGAGCTTTAACACGCAGCCATTTGAGCACTCAAATTGCAGGTTTTTGTGCGCAAAATACAGCTTTTGTAGTAGCTAAAACTACAGATTTTGGGAGTTCGAACGTATAACTTTTCAAGAGTTAAAATGCAGATTTTCTAAGGGCAAAGCAAAGCTGTTTTATAAACTTTAATATACATTTTTTTAGACCTCAAATGTGCATTTTTTTTTTTTTTTTAGTAGGGAGCACCTTCTAGAGTTAATGGTACAATTTTTGAGAACAAAGAATGCAGTATTTTTTAAGTTTGAAAGTTTATTTTATAGCTTGTCAAGGTGAAAATACATGTTTGTAAGGGAACAGTACTTTAGTTGGGCATTTTGTTAAAACTAAGTTTACTTCTTCTAAAGCGGAGTCGCGACCTCAACGTCTTCTTAAACTTAAAATTGACATTTCAATACTAATTCGGTAAGGGGATAAGTTGCTAAAAATCTTAGATTTATCAAGAGAGTTCGCCCACCAATTTTAACTTTTTTTCAATAAATAATCTAACGTCCTACACTATATTTTCAACACTATTCGAGTTTTCAGAGTTCAAGGGAGTAGAAATGCGAGGTATATGTATTCATCCGCTACCATGGACAAGGTACATTATTTTCAATGTTACTATAAAACTATTTTCGTCATTATTATTATATTATTATTTGCATCATAATTATCATCACTTTGAAACATCGGCAACATTTTTATTACTACTACTATTTTGATTATTATTATTATTGTTGTTGTTGTTGGTATTATATTATCACATTTACTTCTCGTTTATTTCTAATCTAAATCCATTTGAGTTTCACAAATCAAGTAAAATTTTACCTCTTTTCGTACTTTCAAATATATTCATTTGTCTTAAATTATTCCACGCTTTAAAATATTTTTATAAATTTTACTCACATATTCAACTTTATGCATGTAAAGATAATAAAGTTTTCCCTTTATATTATCACGGTCATAAAAAATAAAAAGCTATTTTAAAATATTCGTATAATGTAATTGCATTACTTCCTTGTACATGGTAGCATCACGTTTGTTGTATCTTAAGTTTTCCCTTTTTTTTGTTTTTTTAAGAAGATAACAAATAAAAAATAATAATGAAAGTTTTCTTATCACTGTTATAAGCAAATAATAAAATAAAAGTTTTTTCTAAACTAAATGTAAGGATTATCTGTGGATAGGCTCTGAGGGGTGCCTAACACCTTCCCCTCGAGTAACCAAAACCCTGATTCAAAATCTCAAAAGGTTTTCGATAGATCAAAACAGAGTTTTCTACATAAAAATAGTTTTTCCTAATTTTCCTAAAAAGTTAGGTGGCGACTCTAAAAAATAATTTTTTAAAACCCAAGAGTCATGACACGCCACCACATGTTGCGTGCTGCTTTGAGTAGTTCGAAATAGGGTGCGACAGTGAGCACTGAATAATAATCATGAAGTATATGTGAAGTAAAACTGAAAATGCCATAAGGTTCATAAAGCTGAATCAAAACTGAATGCATCTGTAGAATAACTGCTAACTGATAATGTCTGAAAGCCTCTAAACATCTGAAATAAAAGAGTTGATGGGACAAGCCCCAACAAACTCACAACTACTGTCTGAAATAACTGAAATACTAAAATAATGCAAAGACATAATAGGTATCGCATCCTCGATAGATGAGGACTCACTACTATAACTGTGACTGATCGACTGATCTGGCAAAGTACGGTCAGGAATTCAAGCGTTCGAACCTATGATATGAGACATCATAGCGCAAAGAAAGAGTATGCGTCAGTACTTTGAATGTACTGGTATGCTAGATGAGGTTAGACTAATATGCATAGGTTCACGTGCATGAGAATAATAACTAAATATCATGAAATAACTGGATAAGAGGATATGCAAGACTGGGTCTATGGTAAGTACTGAACATGCAATACCAAACATATATTGTCTGTCTGATTTAGTCTGAAGCTGAAGTACTAAGTTTCTGATAATTGAATAACTGATAACTGTAAGTCATGATCGCGTAGAACTGAACTGAGTTCTATACTGAATACTAAATACTGGATATTGATTACTGAATATTGAAACTCTAACTGTGGGAGTTATCATCTAACCGACATACCTCATTTATAGACTGATTCTGGGTCCAACCTATAATCCTGGTTGGAAAGATGTTATCACCGTGCCACAGGTTACTAACACTGGCTGGGTCAACCGTAATCTGACAGGAAGACTCATAAGATGTATATGGTTATGTCAATCCTAGTCTGGCAGGAAGACAATTTACCCTACGCTGGCTACGTAGTTCTGTAACTCAAGGACTGCTACTAAGGGTCAAACCTTATACTGGTAGGAATGCCCCCATCCCTGGGTTCGCTTGGTGCTGAATCCTACTCCCAACTGAACCGACACTGATCACTAAGCTGTTCTAAGCTTGACTGAACTCACGCTGATTCTGTTAACTGACTGAATACTACTATTGGGGATACTACGAAATCACTCTATTATTACTGGAAAATTAAGTAAGCAACTAATTTTAGTTATACTATACCCAGGACTCGATAACATAAATAATGGAACCATATCCCAAGTTTAAAACATTACAATTAGGATATCATGCACAATTTATTCACATAGACATTTTGTCAAACACTTGGGGAACATGGTTCTTGTACATGAGAAAAAATATCATGGGGATATCATGACTACGACATTCAACTCACAATTCATAGGTTATGACATGGGGAGTACATAAATCAACACACTTACTTGTTTATTTACTCGAAATTCATAATCTTCTTAGTTTAAAACCCATAAAATCAACACTTACATGAACACAATTCAATTCAAGAATTTAATTCATAATTTAAATTCTCCAAAGGATTCTCGAACTCCAAGGGTGAAAGGAACCCAAGGATGAACACCAAACATACCTTGATTTATGAATTTTTGAGATTTGATGGTGAATTCTTGAGTTTTGATCTTGAAGGCTAGGGTTTGTTATTAAAAGATAATTAATTTCTTGAAGAGGATTTGTGAGTAATGGGGAACATAATGCCCCTTTAGAATTTTAATTTCGTATTTTGGAAGAGTTTAGGGCCTTGGGAAAAGACCAAACAGTCCTTGGAATTTAAATCGCAAAAGCTGAAAATCCTAATTTTTTGGCTTTGGCGCGATGCGGTGCAATCGCGTCGAGCCACTGGAAAACTGACAGTCCCCATTTTATCCTACGGAGCGACGTGATGCTATCGCGTTGTGCCACTGGAAAAAGGACAATTCTAAACTGGAACCTTGGCGTGACGCAGCGCCATTACGGTGCCTCAGTGGAAAATGACAAACGCGAAAATGCCCCTTGGCGCGATGCGGTGCTTATCGCAGTGACACACTGAAAAAAGAAGAACGTGATTTTAGCCATCACTGGGATGCGGCCTTATCTCATTGGGCTACTTTTTTCACTAAAAATGCCATAACTTCTCACCCGAGTATCGGATTTAGGTAAAATTGGTTTCGTTGGAAAGCTAATTTAATTTCCTACAGTTTGGTGGGTCTTGAGCTGGAAAATTCTCAATAGAACAAAAGATATGCTCATTTGAAGTTGACTAAAATAACATTTTCATCAAAAATTCAATTGGTAAGGATTATTTTGATTCGTCTAATAGCCGGGAGTTATTTGAGGCCTTAATACACTTCAAACTTACTCGTAAAATTACCAAGGGACTACAAGATTCTTTGCATGAGCTTGGAACATGACTCTAACATGGGTTTGGATTCTTGGGGTATTACAATATCTCTCCCTTGGGAACATTCATCCTCGAATGAGACTGGTTAAGATGAAAACACTGAGGAACTTAGGTTACATGCTAGATATGCGTGATGAAAACGTGATCACATGGCTGAGTCGAAGCGTAACACATGACTGAATTGGTTCTGTGAATACATAACTAACATGAGAATGATATGCAGCTAAAACTGAGCATGGAAAAGAGAAATCCTATGAATGTTGTTACCTTATGCTGAATCTGAGTTTGTGGAGAAAATATGAGGGTACTTGATTCGCATATCTGCTTCTACTTCCTAAGTGGCTCCCTCAACGGCCTGATTTCGTCAAATAACTTTGACTAGGGGAATTTCTTTGTTCCTTAGTCTACGAATCTGACTATCGAGGATTTCGACTGGGACCTCTTTGTAAGACAAGTTATTCTGAACATCTAGCTTTCTAAGGGAACAACTACAGCTGGGTCACTGATGCACTTCATTAGCAAGGAGACATGAAATACTGGGTGCACTGAGGCTAAGTCTGTAGGCAACTCAAGCTCATAAGCCACCTTTCCAAAATGACTCAAAATTCTATAAGGGCCAACATATCGGGGACTAAGCTTTCCCTTCTTACAAAACCTCTTTATCCCCTTCATGGGAGAGATCTTTAGATATATAAAATTACAAACCTCAAATTCAAGGTCCTTTCTCACATCTGCATAAGATTTCTGTCGGCTCTAGGCCACCTTAAGCCTCTCCCTGATCAACTGTACTTTTCCCTCTCCCTGATCAACTGTACTTTCTCTAGGGCATCAAACACCAAATCGGGCCCCACTACCGCGGCCTTACCTACTTCAAACCAACCAATCAAAGATCTATATCTCCTTCCATACATAGCCTCAAATGAATCTTTCTGAATACTGGCATGATAGCTGTTGTTATATGCAAACTCAATCAAAGAAAAGTGGTCATCCCAACTGCCCTTAAAGTCAACTACACATGCTCTCAACATACACTCAGAGGTCTGAATGGTCCTTTCTGCCGGACCATCTATCTGAGGGTGAAAGGCTGTACTAAGGTGAACTTGGGTACCAAGACCCTTCTGAAAAGCTTTCCAAAAGTAAGAGGTGAACTTCATACCTCTATCTGAAATGATGGACAACAGGACACCGTGAAACCTAACCAATTCTCTGATATAGAGCTTGGCATAGTCCTCAGCTGAAAAAGAAGTATGGAGTGGTAAGAAATGGGCTGATTTGGTCATCCTGTCCACAATGACCCAAATCGAATCATGCTGACGATGAGTACGAGGCAAACTTATCACAAAATCCATGTTTACTTTCTCCCACTTCCAAGTGGGAATACTGAACTCCTGCATAGACCCACTGGGCTTCTGGTTCTCAATCTTCTCCTGCTGATAAGTTGAGCACTTAGCCATAAACTCTGTAATATCCCTCTTTATCCCACTCCCCCAATAGACTTCCTGCAAGTCACGGTACATCTTAGTAGCCCCTTGATGAATAGAGTAACGCGCACTATGCACTTCTGCAAGAATTTGCTGTCTTAACTCATCACATGGCACACACAGTCTACCCTGGCAACACAACGCGCCATCTCCTTCTCTGAAGAAAACCTCTACTTTCTAATCTCTGACTGACTATTTCAATTTAACTAAACTGGGATCCCTGTCCTACTTTTCTTTTACCTGGGCAACTAAAGAAGATTTCAAACTATTCTGCATCCATAGGCTACCATCAGCTGAATCAACCAAACGAACACCTAATCTGCCAAGATGATGAACTTCCTGAACTAACTTTTTCTTATCATCCTCAACATGAGCATCACTACCCATAGACAATATACTTAGGGAATCTACCACTACGTTGGCCTTGCTCGGGTGATAAAAAACACTATGTCATAGTCTTTCAGTAATTCTAACCATCTTCTCTGACACAGATTCAAATCCCTCTGTGAGAACACATACTGCAGGATCTTGTGATTAGCGAACACGTCAACATGCACCCCATACAAATAGTGCCTACAAATCTTTAAGGCAAACACAATAGCTGCTAACTCAAGATCATGGGTCGGGTAATTCTTTTCATGAGGCTTAAGTTGTTTCGAGGCATAGGCCACAACCTTACCCTTCTGCATCAAAACTCATCCCTTACCCTTCTGCATCAAAACACATCCCAAGCTAACTTTGGAAGCATTACAGTACACAACAAACCCATCTGAACGATCTGGTACTATCAAAATTGGGGTTGTCGTGAGTCAAGTCTTCAACTCCTGAAAACTCCTCTCAAGAATCTGGCCACTGAAACTTAACTTTCTTCTGAGTCAACCTAGACATGGGGGACGCAATAGATGAAAACCCTTCAATAAACCATCGGTAATAGCCAGCTAAACTCAAGAAACTCCTGATATCTGATGGAGAAATGGGTTTGGGCCAGTTTCTCACCGCTTTGGTCTTTTGAGGATCAACTCTAATGCCATCATCGAAAATAATATGGCCAAGAAAAGCTATCGATCTTAACCAAAATTTGCACTTACTAAATTTGTCAAGCAACTGATGGGCTCTAAGAGTCTACAATACTATTCTAAAGTGGTTTGCATGATCGTTTTCACTACGAGAGTAGACAAGAATATTATCAATGAAGACTATGATGAACATATCCAAGTACTGCTTGAACACTCGGTTCATCAAGTCCATAAAGGCTGCTGGGGCATTTGTGAGACCAAAGGACATGACTAAAAACTCGAAGTGACCATTCCGAGTTCTAAAATCTATTTTTAAACTGTCACATTCTCAGACTCTAAGCTGATGATCGCCAGATCTGAGGTCTATCTTAGAAAAATAACTGGTACCCTGAAGTTGGTCGAATAAGTCATCAATTCTGGGAAGTAGATATTTGTTTTTTATTGTGACTTTTGTTCAACTGGTGGTAATCAATACACATTCTAAGAGAACCATCTTTCTTATGCATGAATAGAACTGGTGCGCCCTAAGGGGATATGTTGGGCTTGATGAATCCCTTATCTAGGAGATCTTTCAACTATCCTTTTAACTCTTTGAGTTCAGCTGGAGCCATTCTATATGGCAGAATAGAGATAGGCAGAGTATCTAGAAGGTCTATTTTGAAGTCAATTTCCCTTTCGGGAGAAACTCTGAGAAGATCTTCATAGAACACATCTAGAAATTCCCTCACTACTAAAACTGACTCAAGATTTAGGGTCCCAGAATTAGAGTCTTTGACTTGGATCAGATGGTAAATGCACCCCTTGGATATCATCTTTTTCGCCCTAAGGTACAAAACAAGCTGGCTCCTAAGCGCTGTAGTACTATCTCTCCATTCAAGGACCGGTTCATTTGGAAACTGAAAATGAACTACTCTTCTTCTAAAATCGACTGAGGCATATTATGAGTGGAGCCAATCCATGCCTAAAATGATGTCAAAATCCATCATCTCTAGCTCTACAAGGTTTACTAAAGTAACTTTCTGAGAAACCATAACCAAACAGTTCCTGTATACCCACCAGGCTATGATAGACTTACCCACTAAGGTAAAGACTGAGAAAGGCTCTGTTAGGATTTCGGGGCTGACTCTAAAGTCGATAGCTATGTAAGGAGTTACGAAAGACAGAGAAGCTCCAGGATCTAACAAAATATAAACATGTATATGAAAGATTTGTAATGTACCAGTAACCACATTACAAGAACTCTCCTGATCCTATCGGGACTGAAGTGCGTAGATCCTATTTGGGCACTGCCCACTGGCGGTACTGGAAGTGGCACCCTGTTGAGACGGGTGACCGAACTAAATTGAGGGACGATTATGCTGACTCTGTGAACCCACTTGAGGACACTCTCTAATCCTACGGCCTGGCTTACCTCACCCAAAACACATGTCGCTGCCAGCCCTGCAAACACTCTGATGGTTTCTGCCATATTTCTGACAAAGAGGATTTGTTTGGGCACTGTTTACTCTTCCCTGCGACTTAGAGCCTGGAGCTCTATCCTTATTATCATTCCTGAATTTAGGCATCGATGCACTAGCCAAAGACGGGGCCAGGACTAAAGATTTTGGGTGTAACTGAGGATGGTTACCACCCTCTGGCTTTGATTGAGTGAAACTACCTGTTCTAGCCCTCTTGTTTTCCCTCTCTTTCTCCTTAGTCTTCTATTCCTTAATCTGTTGATCATGGACCATCAACCTAGACAAGTTTATCTCCTTAATTATCATTGTGGTCCTACACCCCTTGACAACACTGTCAGAGACACTAGACACGAACTTGCTCATCTTAGACCTGCTATCAGCTACCACATAAGGAGCATACCTGGCCAACTGAGTAAAATTGAGAGAGTACTCTTTCACACTCATGTTTCCCTACTTTAGGTTGATGAAATCTAACCCATTAGCCTCTCTCAACTCTAACGAAAAGAACCTATCTAAGAAGACAGTAGCAAATTCTTCCCATTTTGTAGGCCCTGCATCTGTGCCTCTATCTACCTTTCACTACTTAAACCATGTATGAGCTACATCTTGCAGCTGATAGGTAGCTAACTCAGCACTCTCACTAGTTGTTACCCTCATAATGTTTGTTACCTTCCGCACTATGTCAAGGAATTCCTATGGGTCCTCTTTTGACTTAGACCCTAAAAATGAAGGAGGGTTCATTTGGGTGAAGTCCCGAATTCTAGCTGCAGCAGTATTGGCAACTGGGTTGGCCTGAACAACAGCTGGTTGAATATTTTAAGCTGCCATAGAATGGCCTAGAGTGGTAAAAATTGCTCTAAATTCTGCATGAGAAATATGCTCGTTCAGGGGATCTTCCTGAATGGGCGGAGGTGCTGGATAGTTCCTAGTTCTTCTTCCGTTAGTATTTCTAGGAGGCGTGTTCTTTAAATGAAAGGAAAAGTTGGATTAGACAGAGAGTTTAACTTTAGCTCATGCTCACTCACATGATATAAACACTGAAAGAAGGGGAGTTTTCCTAAAAATGCCTCGTAGGCTCTTATCCATAAGTGTGGCGCACTACACACACATGCACAAGACTCTACTTGACGTGATTTTTAGAATCCCTAGGATACTTTAGAATCTTACAATCTAATACCAAGTTTGTAAAACCCGAGAATACACCCTGGCATCCCACGGTGCTTATAACCCTGAAGGACCACAAGCTAACCCATGACTGGTACCTGCTGTGAGCACTGAATCATGAAGTATATGCGAAAGTAAAACTAAAAATGCCATAAGGTTCATAAAACTGAATCAAAACTAAATATATCTTTAGAATACCTACTAACTAATAATGTTTAAAAGCTTCTAAACATCTGAAATAAAAGAGTTGATAGGACAGACCCCAACTAACTCATAACTACTGTCTGAAATAACTAAAATACTAAAATAATACAAAGACAAAATAGGTATCGCATCCTTGATAGATGAGGACTCATTATTGTAACTACGACGGATCGACTGATCTGGGAAAGTACGGTCAGGAACCCAAACGTCCAAACCTATGATATGAGATATCATAGCGCAAAGAAAGAGTGTACGTCAGTACTTTGAATATACTGGAATGCTAGGTGAGGTTTGACTAATATGTATGGGTTCACGTGCATGAGAATAATAACTAAATATCATGAAATAACTGGATGAGAGGAAATGCAAGACTGGGTCTACTGTAAGTACTGAACATGTAATACCAAGCATATATTATCTAATTAAGTTAGTCTGAAGCTGAAGTACTAAGTTTTGATAACTGAATAACAGATAACTGTAAGTCATGATCGCGTAGAACTGAACTGAGTTCTGTACTAAATACTGAAACTGTAACTTTGGAAGTTATCATCTAGCCGACATACCTTATTTATAGACTGATTCGGGGTCTAACCTGTAATCCAGGTTGGAAGGGCGTTAACACCGTGCCATGGGTTACTAACACTGGCTGGGTCAATCCTAATCTGGCAGGAAGACTCATAAGATATATATGGTTACGTTAACCCTAGTTTGGCAGGAAGATGATTTACCATATGCTGGCTATGTAGTTCTGTAACTCAAGGACTGCTACTATGGGTCAAACCCTATACTGACAGGAATGCCCCTATCCCTGGGTTGGCTTGGTGCTGAATCCTACTCCCAACTAAACCGACACTGATCACTAGGCTGTTCTAAGCTTGACTAAACTCACACTGATTCTATTAACTGACCAAATACTATTATTCGGGATACTACAGAATCACTCTATTATGACTGGAAACTAAGTAGGCAGCTAATTTCGGGTATACAATATTCCCAGGACTCGATAGCATAAATAATGGAACCATATCCCAAGTTTAAAACATTACAATTAGGATATCATGCACAATTTATTCACATAAATATTTTGTCAAACACTTGGGGAGCATGGTTCTTGTACACGTGAAAGAATACCATGGGGATATCATGACTATAATATTCAACTCACAATTTATGGGTTATGACATGGGGAGTATATTAATCAACACACCTGCTGGTTTATTTACTTGAAATTCATAATCTTCTTAGTTTAAAACCATAAAATCAACATATACATGAACACAATTCAATTCAAGAATGTAATTCATAATTTAAATTCTCAAAAGAATTCTTGAACTCCAAGGGTGGAAGGAACCCAAGGATCAACACCAAACATACCTTGATTTATGAATTTGTGAGATTTGATAGTGAATTCTTGAGTTTTGATCTTGAATCTTAAAGGCTAGGGTTTGTTCTTGAAAGATAATTAATTTCTTGAAGAGGATTTTTTAGTAATGGGGCACATAATGCACCCTTTAGGGTTTTAATTTCGTATTTTGGACGAGTTTAGCGCCTTGGGAAAAGACCAAACAATCCCTAGAATTTAAATTGCAAAAGGTGAAAATCTCAATTTTTGGCTCCGTTGCGACATGATTCAATCACGTCAGGCCACTGGAAAACTGATAGTCCCCATTTTACCCTACGGAGCGACGTGATGCTATCGCATTGTGCCACTAGAAAAAGGACAATTCTAAACTGGAACCTTGGCGTGACGCGGCGCCATTGCGGTGTCTCACTAGAAAATGACAAATACAAAAATGCCCCTTGGCGCGACGCGGTGCTTATCGCGGTGACACACTTGAAAAGGACGAACGTTATTTTGTCCATCACCGCGATGCGGCCTTATCGCATTGTGCTACTATTTTTCACTAAAAGTGTCATAACTTCTCACTCGAGTATTAGATTTAGACAAAATTGGTATCGTTTGAAAGCTTATTTAATTTTCTACAGTTTGGTGGGTAATGAGCTGAAAAATTCTCAATAGAGAAAAAGATATTCTCATTTGAAGTTGACTAAAGCAATATTTACATCAAAAATTTTATCGGTAAGGATTATTTTGATTCGTCTAATAACTGAGAGTTATTTGAGGCCTTAATACACTTCGAACTCACTCGTAAAATCACCAAGGGACTACAATATTCTTTGCATTAGCTTGGAACATGACTCTAGCATGGGTTTGGATTTTTGGGGTATTACAGTTCTAATCCTTAGAAGTTTCCTGAGTTTTGAACATTATGGACATCATACAATTTGAGAGTAATTGTCGTATGATGTGGGTATAGTTTAAGGGCCTTGGTTGTGTGTTACTTAGTGTCGTTTTGGATGGATTTTATCCGAGGTACGATTGGACATCATAAGGATCGTATGGAGATGGTACGAGTGGTATAGTCCAATTCATATGTTGTCCAGTGTCCAACCCTTTTGATTCTATCTTGGATACAGTTTTGGGGTACTACTAGTATGGTATGGGTATGAGTTAGGCAAGGGAAGTCGTATGGTGGACAGTTTGTGATTTCCAACGTTCTATCTATGATACAAATTATGGGTACTAGTCATATGTTGTGGGTACGGTTTGGGGGTGGAGGGGTAGTCGTACCCTACTACAAAAAATTTTATAGTTTAAGTTGGGGGCATTTTGGACATTTTTCTTCTTAACCTCTCATGACCCCATGACTTAAAACACTATTGGGACTTTATTTAACCTACTATTCTCAATTAAAAATACTTGAAACACTCTCAAATCTATCTCAAGCTTTTGGTTCAAGAAAGAGGCTAGGGTTTCTTCAATACAATCAATTAGGGGCTTTTAAGAGCAAATCTCTCCATCTCCTTTCATATCTAAGGCATTTTAATCCTCCCTTATTGTTAGTTCAACTAAAGGAATGCTTTAATTAATGGGTTTCATGGAATAATTGTGATATTGTTTTGGGTTTTAAACCATGTGCTTAGGGTTTTGGTTATTAATGACTGGTTAATGTTTTCCCACGATTTACTTATGATATTTTATGTTATATTTATGGTTTGGTCAATTTATACTTGATTTTGGTTTTGGAAACTATATGACCTTAACATGTTTGATAAAAAGCCTATGAGAATGGTTTTGTTACATATTTGGACTTCTATTTGAAAACTTTGCATTGCATAATATGGTAATAGAACTTAAAGTTGGTTTAGATGGTTTAAATGGTTAAATGGTAAGGACTTGGTGGCCATGGATTTGATTTAAATAAAAAACTTTATGGGGTACACGGGAATCCCCTAATTGATTTTAATAATGAAAACTACGAGGTACATAGGAATCCTTAAGTGTTGGCTAATGACATTACTTGCAAGCTATAGTCGGTATAATGACACCACTTCATAATGCCTTGGTAATTAACTTTAGAATTGGTAGTTTGGTTATGTATTAAAGGTTTTAATTAAGCAGTAACGGCGGGTTATGATAGCTAACCATGAAGGTGTGAGTCAAATAGATAGACAACTAGAAACTTATGTTCGTCGATATGAGGGAGGGTTAAGGTGACCATATACTTATGGGGTATACGGGAATCCCTTAAGTTATACTTGTATATATGTATAAGGGAGGATGATGGGTACACTGGAATCTTCGACCCTTATGATATCTCCAATTCGTACGGCTATGCGCACTGGAGACCATTCAGCGGGAAATACTGGATCCATATAGCCCGTGGGTGGTTTCAGGATGGTTAAGCTACACAAACCCATGTTAAAGTTTTAAATGCTTGTTATACCCAGTTCCCTTTCTCGGCATGGATTATATATATGTATGGATGTGATTGCATATGGTTATTTACTTTGGTTTTAAATATTGACATTATTTTATCATTATTTCTACGTATATGCTATCGTTCACATGCTAATCCTTCTTCGGGCATTATATCCCTATGCAATGAAGGAATGTGCCATACTCCTCCCCCTGCTCAATGACTTGGATTTAGGGTCAACTTTCTATTAGATTTAAGTAGTAAGCTTCAACTGTGGTCAACCAGGGCATATGCTTAGAAACTGTCCCATGGTAAGGTTGCTTCAGGGGTGAACAAGGTTCCAGTTGCTTCATCATCAACTTTGGGACCAAAGGGTGCACCATCTAGTTCAAACACTGGTCGGACCCATCTTTATTCTCTCACTACCCGACAGGAGTCTGAGGTATCGCTGATGTCGTGACTGGTATGTTGAAACTCTTTTTTCGAGATATGTACTATTTACTTTATTTGGGGTCCTCTCTCTTTTATGTGACCTTATTTGTGGCTGTGCATTTTAGTTTTGGTCCCAAGTGTGTTTCAGACCCTTTTTCTATTTTTACCTCGATCGGTGACTCTGTAATTGCTAGAAGAGTCTATAGTGGTTGTGTGGTATCTGCTGGTAGTAAAGAAACTTTGTGTCACGACCTGAACTAGGGCCTAGCCGTGATGGACATCCGACCCATGAAGGCCCGAATGTCCCACTCTATATGGTAATCGTGCACAACATTCATATAATAAAAGAAAAATGAGGAATTATAAATCGAATACAGAAAGATGGTCATACTCTGAAATTAGTTTAACAATGAAGGAAAACTCCAACAACATCTAAATAACATCTGACTCAGTCTGCGAAATCTCTACTAAATCTCAAAACAATACTATCTGAAGTCTGGGACAAAGCCATCAGTAGACCAAAACTATAGAATGATGAATATCTGCAAGATATTAGGCCTTCCAGAATATAGAATGCTCACCACTACACAATCTCTACTGCTGTGTGAATTATCTACTGCTTATCCTGACCCCTAGACTGTGCCTCAGAACCTGAGAGGTAAGAGGGGGAGTGGGGTCAATACAGATGTACCGGTACGTAGAACTAATCCAAAATAGTCATTTATAATCAACATATATGAGAGAAATTTAAAACAATTCATAAACATATCATAAAGTAAGAAATAACATGGGCATTTTAAAGACTTTGAGATATTTCTTTGAAACCATGACTCACTCTTTGTCTTATTTTTTTAGCTAGATGGTATACCCTACAATCTGTAATTCCACGGGCTATATGGAATCCGCCCATGACTCGGTGGCCAAGCCCTCAATCCAAGTTTGCCGCAAGGATTGGAGTATCTATAAGGGGGACACTCACGATCACACAGCAGGGTGCCAAAATCCCTAATCAAGACAACATGTCATAGTAGTACACAAGATCACAAAGCAGGGCACCTAACCATAGTCCTAATTTGGGACAACATGAATCAAGGTACACAAGATCACAAAGCAGGGCACCTAACCATAGTCCCAATTTGGGACAACGTGAATCAAGGTACACAAGATCACAAAGCATGGTACCATAATCCCGTGTCGGCAAATCACAGTTTCTAGCATAGAGTCTTTCAACTCGTACTTTCTTTGGGTAACCATCTAACTCTCTTAAATCAAACTCTAACTCTGTGATGGCATACATTTATTTAGTATCGTCATACCATTGACTTGTAAGTCACAGTACCACATCAATTCTCCAACTTTTCATGCCATTTACAACATACACATATATAAAACTTTCACACACATCAAACACATGCACCATGGTTCTCAACATGTAATAGTTTCAAGAAACTTTATCATTTATGAGTAATATCATGTCAATTGTAAAAACTCATGCTCTCGATAGTTTAACACAAGTATAGTGTGGGGTATAAAACATTGTCATGGGGGATTTAAAGAATTCACAATTCATATACATCTCACCTTTTCGAAATTCAGATCACATGTTCACAATTCAACAATTGAAATATATGCAAGCCAACAACCCCATGATATTTCAATATTTCTTTCAAAACCATATCACAAAACATGTTATTGATATTAAAATGAAACCCCACATGTAAAAACATATGTATACGTATAGATAGTAAGGTCTTGTGTAAATTCTTTTCAAAATTCATGCCTATGAAATTTGGGACAACCCCACGTACCTCTATTTCAGAAAGTAAATGGATGATTCTTGGAGCCTACGATGCGAGGATTCTAAATCTCTAATTTTCTTCTAAAACTCACGGTTAAATCTTGAGCTATGAGGATAGTCTGAAACCCTAATGGAGTTTCTTAAGATATTTTGATGAAAATAAACTTACTTTGGTGTTCTTGGGAGTAAACCCCGTATTAGTGATGATAAGGGGTTGGAGAAGTATCATTTTTACCCTTAGTGAGATGGAGTAAAAATATAACTGGTGCCCTATTTTATGGGCCACCTCGATGCGCCAAAATCGCGATGGCTCACTGAAAATTGCCAATTGGGAAATTATCTCACTCTGCGACGCGCCATGATCACGGAGTCTCACTAGAAATTGACGAATGCAAAATTGGGATCCTCTGCGATGCACTAAACACCTGAATGACGATGTTTTACGACTAGCACATAAAATAGTCATAACTCCCTCACCGGGTGTCCGGTTTAGATTAATCTTATATCAACGGAAAGCTTATTCAGTCACCTACGTAATGAAAATTTAAAATTTAAAGAATTCCATAGGGAGTTGAGTATAATTCAGTCTAGAATCCCATGCTTGATACTTTTAAGGACAAATTTTGGCTTGGAAACTTTTGGGGCGTTACAATATCCCCCCTTGGGAACATTCGTCCTCGAATGTTGACGCGGAACACAGACAAGCATGACTTCAAGCATACTTAGGTATAGAATGAATAAGGCAAGGATTGTACCTTCCATTTCATCATCCACTGGGTCAAAAAGTTTGGGTACCTAGCTCTCATGTCAACTTCGGATTCCCAAGTAGCTTGTTCAATTTTCTGGTTTCTCCACAACACTTTAACTGAGGCAAGCTCTTTGTTTCTCAATTTTCTAACTTGGCAATCCAAAATTTGTATAGGCTCTTCTTCATAGGATAAAGAGTCTATCACTTTGATTTCTTCGATAGGCAACACTTAAGAATGGTCTCCGATACACTTCTTCAACAAAGATATAGGAAATACCGGATGAACAAAACCCAAACTGGCAGGCAATTCTAACTTACACACGACTGCACCTACCCTTCTCAAAATCTGATATGGTCCTATGTACCGATGACTCAGCTTACCTTTCTTCCCGAACCGCATGACTCCCTTCATGGGAGAAACCTTGAGAAACACCCAATCTCTAACCTCAAACTCTAAACCTCTTCTCCTAACATCGGTGTAGGAATTCTGACAACTTTGGGCTATCTTAAGTCTTTCTCTAATAACTTTTACATCCTCCATTGCCTGATGAACAAGATTAGGCCCAAACATCTGTGTCTCACCCACTTCATACCACCCTATTGGTGACTACATCTTCTTCTATACAACGCCTCAAATGGTGCCATCTTAATACTGGAATAGAGACTGTTATTATACGTGAACTCTATTAGGGGAAAGTGCTTCACTCAACTTTCTTTAAAATCAATCACACAGGCCCTGAACATTTCCTCAAGGGTCTGAATGGTACGCTCAGCCTACCCATCAGTCTGAGGGTGGAAAGTAGTGATTAGGTTCACTTAGGTATCTAAGCCTCTCTAAAAGGATCTCCAAAACTGAAAAGAAAACTGTGTACCTCGGTTGGATATGATGGACACAGGTTTCCCATGCAAACGAACTATTTTAGCAATAAATAGCTTGGCATAATTCTCTCCTGAGTAGTTAGTCTTGACAAGTAGAAAGTGGGCTAACTTGGTCAGCCTATCTACAATTACCCAAATGAAATCGTACTGGTTTTGGGACCTAGAAAACCCTGTAAGGAAGTCCATATTAATCATCTCCCACTTCCACAAGGGTAAAACTATTTCTTGGGAAGAACTATCTGGCCTCAAATGCTCTACTTTAACTTGTTGCCAATTCAAACAGTTGGAAACAAAGTCATCCACATCACGCTTCATATTACTCCACTAATACATAGATTTCAGATCATGGTACATCTTAGTCGAGCCTGGGTGAACAACATACCCCGAACTGTGAGCTTCGTCAAGGATTCTCTGCCTTAGACCATCTATATCTGGCACGCACAACCTACCCTGATATCTCAAAATGCATTCACCACTAATCTCAAATAACATCACCTTCTGCTGACCCACATCACTCTTTATCTGTATCAAGATGGGATCTCCGGCCTGCTTTTCTTTAACTTCTGCACAAAGGGATGATTTAGCTATCTCATGCAGCCCCCTCCATCTTCGGAATCTAAGAATCGCACTCCAAGATTTGCAAGTCGATGAACATCCTTCATTATTTCTCTCTTTCCTTTCTCAACATGAGAGAGGCTACCCATAGACAATTTGTTGAGGGTGTCGGCTACCATATTTGCCTTACTCGAATGATAATGCAGGCTCATTTCATAGTCCTTTAAAAGTTCCAACCATCGTCTCTGCTTGAGATTCAACTTTTTCTGCGAGAAAACATACTGTAAACTCTTGTGGTTAGTAAATATATCAACATGCACCTCATATAAATAGTGCAACCAGATCTTAAGTGTGAAAACCACAGCTGCCAATTCCAAGTCATGAGTAGGGTAGTTCCGCTCATGCACCTTCAACTGCCTAGATGCATAAGCCACTACCTTACCATGTTGCATAAAAACACACCCAAGTTCCACTCGGGATGAATCATAGTATACAACAAAACCTTTTGTACCCTTCGAAAGAGTCAAAATAGGAGCATTAGTCAACTTGTGTTTCAGCTTCTCAAAACTACTCTCACAAGAGTCAGACCACAAAAAATTCACCTTTTTCTGAGTCAACTTAGTAAGTGGTGCAGCTATGGAAGAAAAACTCTTTATGAATCTTCTGTAATAACCCACCAAACCCAAGAAACTTCTAATGTCGGTTGGATTAGTTGGTCTGGGTCATTTCCTCATTGCCTCAACCTTTTGGTGATCAACCCGAATCCCCTTACTAGACACAATATGCCCCAAGAAAGCAATAGCATTCAGCAAAAATTCGTACTTGGAGAATTTCTCATACAACTTATGATCTTTGAGCGTCTGAAGAATAATCCAGAGGTGATTGGCATGGTCCTCCTCACTTTTGGAGTAGATCAAGATGTCATCGACAAAAACTATGACAAATAGGTCTAGGAACTGACAGAAAACCTAGTTCATTAGGTCCATAAAAGCTGCAGGAGCATTAGTCAACCCAAAGGGCATGACCAAGAATTCATAATGACCATATCTGGTTCGGAAAGCTATTTTAAGAATGTCTGACTCCCTAACTTTCAACTGGTGATAGCCCGAACGAACGTCTATTTTTGAAAAACACTTAGCACCCTGAAGCTGATCAAAAAGGTCATCGATTCTAGGAAGAGGATATTTATTTTTCACTGTGACCTTATTCAACTGGCGGTAATCTATGGACATACGCTAGGAACCATCTTTCTTCTGCACGAAGAGTACAGGTACATCCCAAGAAGAAATACTAGGTCTGATAAAACCTTTATCTAGGAGATCTACTAGCCATTCGTTCAACTCTTTTAACTATGCAGGAGCCATTCTATATGGCGGAATAGAAATAGGACGGGTATCTGGCAATACATCAATGCCAAAATCTATCTCCCTATTAGGTGGAATTCCTGGGAGATTATCTGGAAAAACTTTTAGGAATTCATTCACTACAAGAACAGACGGAAGAGGAAGACTTTCGATGTTAGAATCTTTAACTTGAATAAGATGATACAAGAAACCTTTGGAAATGAGTTTACGGGCCCTGAGATAAAATATAAAGTGCCCCCTAGGTGCTAAAGAGTGCCCTTCCCACTCCATTGCTGGCTCATTCAGAAAAGAAAAGGTAACCTTTCGAGTTCTACAGTCTAGTGTAGCATAACACGAATGGAGCCAGTCCATCCCTAGGATAGTATCAAAATCAACCATACCAAGCTCTATGAGATCTGCCACAGTATCCCGTCTAAGAATAGACACTACATAATTTTTATATATCCTCCTAGCCATAACAGAATCACCCACCAGAGTGGAAACAAAGAAAGGATTGGTAATGACTTCAGGATCAAAGCCAAAACCAACAGCCACATATGGGGTCACATAAGATAAGGTAGAACCGAGATTAAGCAACATATATATATCACAGGAAAAGATTTGTAACATATCGGTGACCACATCTGGAGAGGCCTTTGGCTCCTGGCGGTTGGTCAAAGCATATAGCCAGTTGCGACCGCTCTCGACAGCCGAAATGGCTCCCTTCTGAGGTGCTGGTGCAGAAGAATTCACTTGTGACTTGGGTCCCCCAACATTACCTCCTGTATCAGGGTAATCTCTCTGAAGGTGTCCTACCTGACCGCAAGAATAACAATTTCTCCACTTAAAGTAACACTTTCCAGGATGATTCTTCCCGCAGGTGTTACAATAGGGAAAAGATCTGGTGGGCTGCGCCACACTACCCTGCAACTGAATATCCTGAAGTATGGGTCCCTGACTAGTCTGAAAACTCTGAGATCGCCTATTAACTAGGGGTCTGGGCACTGGGTGTAATGTCCGAAGAACCTATCCCGAGATGTCACATGGTGCTCAAGGCCACACGTGGCCTCAAACTAACCCTCTAAGATTTTCATCACTTTCAGAACTCATTATAGCGCAAATCATGCTAAGATAAAGAGGAATAACCATGTCATGAACATACTAAAACATGAAGTAATACTACCCTGTACAAACAAAATACTGAAATCTCTGTACATGCTGGTATACTAGTCTGACAAAGCCTTTACTACATAGGACTGAGGAGCCATTGGGATAGATCCCCAACTAACTCGTACTGAATTGAAAGTAAACAACCATCTATTAACAAGACAAAATCGGAGACACAGGTCCTCTAACCATGAGGACTCACCAACCGCAGAAATGTAGATGAAGGTACTCAAAGATCACTGTCGCTGTTAAGACTGAGCACCTGAACCTATATCATGAGGAAATATAGAATACAAAAGAGTATGAGAGTCAGTACTTGGGAACGTACTGAGTATGTAGGGGTGAATGCAACATTTTAAATAATATCATAAATGTATAAGAAAATCATGCATGCTGACAATAATAACTCTCTTCTCTTGAATTATCTAAAACATCATTTCCGTAAGTCATCAGTAATAACATATGCTTCATAAATCTCTTAAAGCATTTAACTCAATTCAAACTCTTTGAATAATGACTTAGAGTGACTCGGTATCTCATGGTACTTTGATCATTATGGACGTGGGAGTTTCTTATAACCGACATATCCTAGTAGAGAATAGCCATTCATTTTTTTCCTTTCCTTTTCCTGATCCGTTGTTCTGGCTGTCTTCGTCTACCTGTCTTCGTCTCTAGATTCAGACATTTTATTTTTCTTCTCTTCTACCTGATGCATGTGGACTGACAGTCTAGGAAAGTCCACCTCCTTATTTAGCACCGCCCCTTGACATTCAAGTGCTAGATTATCGAAAAGGACGGATGCAAATTTCCTTATTTGGGCCCTCATATTTTTTGTCATTTCTGGTGCATAACGAGCCAGTTGATTAAACTTTAGAGTGTACTCATGGACACTCATCTTCCCTTTTTTTAAGATTCATGAATTCCTCTGCTTTGGATTCCCTCAACTCTAGAGGAAAGAATTGGTCAAGAAAAGCTCCTACAAACTCGTCCCAAACTGTGGGCTCAGCACTCTCCCCTTTCGCATCCTCTCACTCGTTGTACCATTGGTTCGCTACATCCTTAAGTTGGTACACTGCTAACTCAACCCCTTCCATCTGATCTACATGTATAACTCTGAAAATCTTCTCCATTTCATCTATGAACTCCTGGGGGGCCACTTTTACTTTAGTGCCAGAAAATTTAGGCGGTTTTATTCTCATGAACTAGCCCACCCTAGTAGCCTCAGAAGTGACAGATGCAGACCTAGTATCTTCTGACCTCTGAGTCTGTGCTGCTACTAGCTGTGCAAGCATGTGAATGGACTGCCTGAATTCAAGATTTGATATGTCCCTCTGAGAAGACTGGGGACAGTTAACATTTGTCCTCGGAGCTCGAGGAGGACTGGTCGGGACTAGAGGTACTCCCGAAGTAGGTATAGGTTCTAGGGTGTGGGCTCTGTTATGGGTCCGCATGCCATGAGTGGGGCGGACTTCATCATCCTGAGTATCTTGGTTGCTGGAACGACGAGGAGGCATGACTATTTTCAGAAATACAATGGATCACTGATTAGGGGGCAGTTCTAATCAGACTCTAAAGCACGAACTAAATCAAAAAGAGGGGAAACACTTTCCTAAATGCCTAGTAGCTTCCTGCTTATAAGTGTGGCGCGCTACACACCCATAAATAAGACACTACCCGATGTGATTTCGCAGACACCCTGGGAACATGAACCGTGCTCTGATACCAAGTTTATCATGACCCAAACTAGAGCCTGGCCATGATGGACATCCGAACCATGATGGCTCGGATGTCCCACTCTATCTGGTAATCGTGCACAACATTCATACAATAAAAGAAAAATGCGGAATTATAAATTCAATATGGAAACATGGTCATACTTTGAAATTAGTTTAACAATAAAGGAAAACTCCAACAATATCTAATTAACATCTGACTCAGTCTGCGAAATCTCTACTAAATCTCAAAACAATACTATTTGAAGTCTGGGACAAGGCCCCCAGAAGACCAAAACTGTAGAATGATGAATATCTGTGAGATATTAGGCCTTCCAGAATTTAGAAGGCTCACTACTGCACAATCTCTTCTGTTGTCTGAATTATCTACTGCTTATCTTAACCCCTAGACTGTGCCTCAGAACCTGAGAGGTTGGAGGGGGGGTCAATACAGGTGTACTGGTACGCAGAGCTAATCCAAAATAGCCATTTATGATCAATATATATGAGAGCAATTTAAAACAGTTCATAAATATATCCTATAGTAAGAAATCACATGGGCATTTTAAAGACTTTGAAACATTTCTTTGAAACCATGACTCTCTCTTTGTCTTACTTTTTAGCTAGATGGTACACCCTATAATCTGTAATTTTACGGGCTATATGGAATCCACCCTTGACTCGGCGGCCAAGCCCCGAATCCAAGTTTTTCGGAAGGATTGGAGTATCCATAAGGGGGACACAATCACACAGCAAGGTGCCAAAATCCCTAATCAAGTCAACATGTCATGGTAGTGCACAAGATCACAAAGCAGGGCACCTAACCATAGTCCCAATTTGGGGTGACATGAATCAAGGTACAAAAGAACACAAAGCATGGTACCATAATCCCATATTGGCAAATCACGGTTTCTAGCATAGAGTCTTTCAACTCGTACTTTCTTCGGGTAACCATCTAACTCTCTTAATTCAAACTCTAACTCTGTCATAGAATACATTTATATGGTATCGGTATACCATTGACTTGAAAGTCACAGTACCACATCAATTCTCTAACTTTTCATCCTATTTACAACATGCATATATATAAAACTTTCACACACATTAAACACATGTACCATGGTTCTCAACATGTAATAATTTCAAGAAACTTTATCATTTATGAGTAATAACATGTCTGTTGCAAAAACTCATGCTCACAATAGTTTAACACAAGTATAGTGTGGGGTATAAAACATTGTCATGGGGGATTTTAAGAATTCACAATTCACTCCTTTTCGAAATTAAGATCACATGTTCACAATTCAACAATTGAAATATAAGCAAGCCAACAACCCCATGATATTTCAATATTCCTTTCAAAACCATATCACAAAACATGTTATTGATGTTAAAATAAAACCCCACTTGTAAAAACATATGTATACGTATAGATAGTAAGGTCTTGTGTAAATTCTTTTCAAAAATCATGCCCATGAAATTTGGGACAACCCCACGTACCTCTATTTTAGAAAGTAAATGGATGATTCTTGGAGCCTACGATGCGAGGATTCCAAATCCCCAATTATCTTCTAAAACCCATGGTTAAATCTTGAGCTATGGGGATTTTTAGTTTGAAACCCTAATGGAGTTTCTTGAGAGATTTTGATGAAAATAAACTTACTTTGGTGTTCTTGGGATTAAAACCCATATTTGAGATCATAAGGGGTTGGAGAAGTACCTTTTTTACCCTTAATGAGATGGAGTAAAAATATAACTGGTGCCCGATTTTATGGGCCACCGTGACGCGCAACAATCACGGTGGCTCACTGGAAATTGCCAATTGGGAAATTGTCTCACTCCGTGATGCGCCACAATCACAGTGGCTCACTGGAAATTGACAAATACAAAATTGGGATCCTCCGCGATGAGCTAAACACCTGAATGATGATGTTTTACTACTAGCACATAAAATAGCCATAACTTCCTCACCGGGTGTCCGTTTTGGATGAATCTTATATCAATGGAAAGCTTATTCAGTCACCTACGTAATGAAAATTTAAAATCTAAATAATTCCATAGGGAGTTGAGTATAATTCACTCTAGAAGCCCATGTTTGATGCTTTTAGGGACAAATTTTATCTTGGAAACTTTTGGGGCGTTACACTTTGGTGTATCTGTTTGAATTAGATATGGTGGAATTTGATGTCATATTGAGGATGGATTAATTTCACTCCTGTTATGCTTATCTAGATTGTCGTCCCTGTAAGGTTGTCTTTAAATTCCCCATTGAGCCAGTTATTAAGTGAGAGGGTGGTTCCCTAACTCCTAAAGGGAAGTTTATATCTTATCTTAGAGACCGAAGATTAATCTCTAAGGGATGTCTCTATCATCTAGTTTGGGTTAAAGATTTTAACTTAGATGTTCCTTCCTTGCATTTTGTTTCAGTGGTGAATGAATTTCCTAAGGTCTTCCCTGATGACCTCCCTGGTGTTCATTTTGATAGGGAGATTGAGCTTAGGATTAATCTTGTTCTAGACACTCACCCAATTTCTATTCCCCCATATATAATGGCTTCGGCTGATTTGAAAGAGCTTAAGAAACAACTTAAGGATCTTTTAGATAAGGGTTTTATCCATCCTAGTGTGTCCTCGTGGGATGCACCAGTGTTATTTGTGCTTTCAAAGGATGGTTCCCTTCAGATGTGCATTGATTACCGCCGGTAGTTGAATAAGATAACCATAAAGAATAAGTATCCTCTTCCAAGGATAAATGATTTGTTTGATCAGCTGCAGGGTGCTAAATTTTTCTCCAAGATTGATCTTCAATTTAGGCATTATCAATTAAATATTAGGGAGGAGGATATCCCTAAGATTGCCTTCCATACCTATTATGGGCATTTTGAGTTTCTGGTTATGTCTTTTGGGTTGATTAATGCCCTTGCGACATTCATAGATTTGATGAATAGGGTCTTTCGTCAGGTTTTGGATCTTTTTGTCATTGTTTTCATAGACAATATTCTGGTGTACTATAAGAGTGAGGTAGATCATGGGAATTACCTTCACATTTAGATTGGTGACCTTGAAATAACAGTAGTTGTATGCCAAGTTTTTAAAATGTGAATTTTGGTTAAATGTGGTCACCTAGCTGGGTCATATCATTTCTAGCGAGGGTATCATGGTGGATCCATAAAAAGTTACAGTGGTTTAGAAGTGGCCTAGACCCATAACTCCATTCGATATTCAGAGGTTCTTGGGTTTAGCTAGTTATTATAGGAGGTTTGTGGATAGTTTTTAGACTATAGCTTCCCCGTTGACTAAGTTGACTCAGAAGAAGGTAAAGTTCTTATGGTATGATGCTTGTGAGGGGAGTTTTGGGAAGCTGAAGGATAAACTCACTTCAGCTCTGGTTTTGACCTTTCATAAAGGTACTAATGGTTTTATGGTCTACTGTGATGCATCCTGTGTGGGACTTAGTTATGTTCTGATGCAGCATGAAAAGGTGATAGCTTATGCCTCTAGACAGTTGAAGGTGCTTGAGAGAAATTATCCAACTCATGACTTGGAATTATTAGTTGTGGTGTTTATATTAAAAATTTGGTGCCACTATTTGTATAGAGTGTATGTGGATATCTTTTCTAATCATAAGAGCCTGTAGTATATGTTTACTCTAAAAGATCTTAACCTCAGGCAAAGGATATGACTTGAGCTTCTCAAGGATAATAACATGAGTCTTTACTACCATCCAGTTAAAGCTAACATGGTAGTTGATTCTCTTATCCGGTTATCCATGGGGAGTCTAGCTTATGTGGATAAGGAGAACTGGGAGTTGGTGAAGGATATTCACCATTTGGCTAACCCTGGAGTTTGCCCCTTGGACTCCGAGGATGGTAGTGTGTTGGTGCAGAAAGTGGTTGGCATCTTTTGGTGCTGAAATCCAGGAGAAACAGATGTTAGATCCTATCTCAATGAGGATCAAGTGTGATATAGGCGGGCAGATAGTGATGCTTTTTGAGATTAGTTGTGATGGTATTTTAAGGTTCTAAGGGAGGTTATCTATGAGAGGATCTTGGTTGAAGCACATGAGTCATGCTATGTTGTTCATCTCTATTTGACAAAAATGAATCATGACCTTAAGGAGATGTATTGGTGGAATAATATGAAGAGGTATGTGGCTAATTTTGTGGCCAAATGCATGGTGTCCCAACAAGTGAAAGTTGAGCACATGAGGCATGAAGGCTTGTATCAAGAGATTGAGTTGCGTGAATGGAAGTGGGAAGCAATCAATATGGATTTTGTTACTGATCTTCTTTAGTGTTGGAACTAATTTGATTCGGTTTGGGTCATCGTGGATAGGATGACAAAGTCGGCTCGCTTTTTGCCAGTAAGGACTAACTTTTTAGTTGAGAATTATACGAGGTTGTACCTCCAAGAGATTGTAAAGTTGCTTGGGTTACCTATTTCTATCATCTCTGATCGTGGGATGTAGTTTTTATCTCACTTTTAGCGGTCATTTTAGAAAGGGTTGGGGACTAAGGTAAGTTTGAGTACTGCTTTTCACCGATAGCTGGATGGGCAAGTAGAAAGGACTATTCAGACATTTAAAAATATGCTTCGTGCTTGCGTGCTGGATTATGGTGGTAATTGGGTTGACCATTTTCCTTTTGTGGAGTTTGCTTAAAATAATAGCTACCACTCTAGCATTTGGATGGCTCCATTTAAAGCCTTGTATGGTAGAAGGTGTAGATCTCCTATTGAGTGTTTCAGTGTTGGTAACATAGCTATGTTTGGTCCAAATTTGGTTCACCAAGCTATGGAGAAGGTGAAGGTGATTTGGGACAGACTTAAGGCTGTCTAAAGTCACCAAAAGTCCTATACGAATATGAGGCAAAGAGAGTTAGAGTTCGAGGTTAGGGATAGAGTGTTTTTAACGGTGTCTCCTATGGAGGGAGTAATGCGGTTTGGTAAGAAGGGGAAGCTTAGTTCTCGGTATGTTGGTCCATATGTGATTCTGAGAAGGGTTGGTAATGTTATATATAAGTTGGAGTTTCCTTCTATCTTGAGCTCCATTCTCTCAGAATTTTATGTCTCTATGTTGAGAAAGTTTATTGGCGATCCATCACAAGTTGTACCTATTAGGGATATGGGTATTTTGGATTCTTTGTCTAATGAGGAGGTCCCGTTTGAGATCCTAGATCGGCAGGTTCATTGATTGTGGACCAAGGATGTACCTTAGGTTAAGGTTCTATGGAGGAACCACAGGGTTGAAGAGGCTACTTGGGAAACTGAAGAGGACATAAAGTCCAAGTATCCATTCTTGTTTCATGCTTCGAAAAATCATGCAGAAGGTATGTGTTCTTCATAACGTCTTTGTTTTCAAAATTTGTTAAAGGAAATATTAACTCAATGCATCTTTGTTTTCTAACTTAGTTAACGGTCAGAGTTGAGGTATTAGGATGTAATCTTGCATGTACTACCTTGTTCCATCATTTGGGAATGAATGATCCAAGAGGGGGAGAATTGAAACACCTAGGTTCTAATCCTTAGAAGTTTCCTGGGTTTTGAATGTTTAGGACATCATACGACTTAAGGGTACTTTTTGTATGATATGGGTATGGTTTAGGGGCCTTGGCGTATGTTACTCAGTGTGGTTTTGAGTGGTTTCTATCCAAGGTACGAATAGACATCATAAGGGTTGTATGGAGATAGTACGAGTGATACAATCCAATTCATATGCTTTCCAGTGTCCAACCCCTTTGATTCTATCTTGGATACGATTTGAGGGTACTTCTCGTATGGTATAGGTATGACTTGGCAATGAAAGTCGTATGGTGGACAGTGTGAGTGTCCAACCCCGTTGATTCTGTCTTGGATACAGTTTGAGGGTACTTCTCGTATGGTATAGGTATGACTTGGCAAGGAAATTCGTATGGTGGGTACTACTAGTATGTTGTGGGTACGGTTTTGGGGGGGTAATAGTACTATCTTGCGAAAATTTGTACAGTTTAAGTTGAGGGTATTCTGGATATTCCCCCTCTTAACCTATCATGACCCCACAACTTAAAACACTACTGGTACTTCATTTACCCTACTATTCTCAATTAAAAACACTTGAAACACTCTTAAATGTGTCTCAAGCTTTTGGTTCAAGAATAAGGCTAGTGTTTCTTCAATACAATCAATTAGGGGCTTTCAAGAGCAAATATCTCCATCTCCTTTTGTACCTAAGGCATGTTACTCCTCCCTCATTGTTAGTTCAACTAAAGGCATGCTTTAATTTATGGGTTTCAAGGCATAATTGTGATATTGTTTTGGGTTTTAATCCATGTGTTGAGGTTTTTTGGTTATTAATGGTGTGTTAGTGTTTTCCCATGGTTTACTTATGGTATTTCGTGTTATATTTATGGTTTGGACTTTTGGTTGTATGGGAATGGTCAATTGATACTTGGTTTTAGTTTTGGAAAATGTATACCCTCAACGTGTTTGATAAAATGCCTATGACAATGGTTTTGTTACATAGTTGGAATTTCATTGAAAACTTTGCATTGCATAATATGGTAATGGAATTTAAAGTTGGTTTGTATGGTTTAAATGGTTTAATGGTAAGCCTTTGGTCGCCATGGCTTTGTTTTAAATGAGAAACCTTGTGGGGTACACAGGAATCCCCCAAGTGATTTTAATAATTAAAACTACAAAGTACCTGGGTCGCTAAGTGTTGGCTAATGACATTGCTTGCAAGCTATAGTTGGTATGACGATACCACTTCATAATGCCTCGGTAATTAACTTTGGAACTGGTGGTTTGGTTATGTGCAAAAGGTTTTAATCGGGCAATAAGGGTGGGTTGTGATAGCTAACCGTGATGTTTGAGTCCAATGGACAGACATTGGAAACTCATGTTTGCCGACATGAGGGATGGTCATGTACTTGTGGGGTACACGAGAATCCCCTAAGTTATAATTGTATATATGTATTATGGAGGGTGAAGGGTACATGGGAATCCCTGACCCTATGATATCTTCGATTCGTGCAGCTACATGACTAGGGCCCGTTCAGGGGTAACATTGGATCCATATAGACCATAGGTGGTCTCAAGACGGTTAAGCTACACAAACCCAGGTTAAATATATTTATGTATGGAATTGATTGCATATGGTTATTTACTTTGGTTTTAAATATTGACATTATTTTATCCTTATTCCTGCGTATATGCTAGCGTTCACCCGCAAACCCATCTTCGGGCATTGTATCCCCACGTGATGATGGAACCAGACATACTACTTATCTTTCTTAGTGACTTAGATTCGGGGTCAGCTTTGTGTGATATTGAAGTGGTGATCTTCCATACTCTGGAAGGCTCTATTTCATGTTATGGTCTTCTCTACATATTTTTGTTATTTCTTAGGATTTGGTTTTGGCTATGGTCAGGGGCATGTCCCAACCGGATGTTGTTTTAATTTTAGTTAGAGGCTTTGTGAGACTACTTTGGGTTGACATGGGCAGTGTTGATATTGATGTCAATCTTGGCATTGGTATTGGTATTGGAGCTGACACTATTTGAGTATATTTGATTTATGATTGTTCCATTAATTTATGTTATATAAAATTGAAATTTACTCGATATATGGTGTAGGGCGGTTATGGTTGGAAAATGAGGGTGGTCTCCGCTCTCGGTTAGGCTTGAGGCACCCGGCACGACTAGGCCCTGGTTTGGGTCGTGTTAAATTGGTATCAGATCCCTAGATTCATGGTCACTTGGGAGTCCACAAAGACATGTCGAGTAGAGTCTATTTTAAGGGTGTGTAGCGCACCACACTTATAAGGGAGAGGCTACAAGGCATTTAGAAATATTTCACTTTCTTGTGTTCTGTTTTCAAGATGTGGAGTCTAAGTCCTGAATCCCTCTCTAATTCTTGTTTGTTTTCTTTTCATATCATGCCTTAATGATCTGAAGTTCACAAAAACTAATGTGTCCCAACTGGGGACAATGTTGATGGGACACACTCTACTTATGGGATCCATACTCGGCGTAGGGGTCCAATTTTAGATTGTTCTGGAGTTCCACCGGCTCCGTCTAGTCCATCTCATACTCTTAGGATAAAGTGATAAAGGTTGAGTTTCGTCAATCTATTCACATGTTGGCATAGTTGGTAGCTACTTAGTCTGAGCGTGGTGTTCCTATTACTCCATCTTCTGACGCCAAAAGTGTTGGACAATTCTTGAGGTTGAAAACTTCGACCTTCACTTGTGTTATGGTAGAGAAGGATCCTCAAGGTTTTCTGGATTAGATGGAAAATATCTTTCGTGTTATGCATGCCACGAATTTAGAGGGTGTGGAGTTTGCATCCTATCTGCTGAAGGATGTGACATACCAGTGGTACGAGAAATAACATTAGTCAAGGGGTGACACTAATGAGTCATCTTGGTGGGATAATTTCTCTAATGCTTTTCTGGACCGATTCTTTCGTTAGGAGTTGAGGGATGCTAATGCGGAAGAGTTTGTTAATCTGAAGCAAGGTAAGATGTCTTTCAAGGAGTATGCCTTGAAATTTCACCAGTTGTCTCGGGATGCTCAGGAGATGGTTTCTAGTATGAGGTCTAGAATGAGGAAGTTCGCATTCGGGTTATCCAGAGAGTTGATGTTGGAGAGTAAGGTTGACTTGTTGATCAAGGACATGGTATCTCTAGGTTGATTGTGTATATGCAACAGGTAGAGGAAGAGAAGAAGAAGTAGGATAAAATAGGAGAGAGGTAAGGAGGCAACAAGCTTAAGTTCTCTAAGCAGGGTGGTGGCCAGTAGTAGAGTGGCAGGGATGGTGGCAAAGGCCCCAAGAAGACGTGGGACAATTCTAGGTCATACTCAACTGCTAGCGCTCTCTACCCAAAGTAGATGGGCGACAGGCAATTAAACGATGGCGACAACTTCAGGGCACATGGTGCCCAATCTCAGGCTAATGGACCCCAGTCAACTCCATCATATCCTCCCCGCAGGTTTTGTGGTAGATTGCATCGAGGTTTCTGTGATAAGGGGAGCGACAGGTGATTCAACTGTGGTGAGCCAGAGCATATGCATAACGCCCCGAGACTACTCCCTGGACATCACACGGTGCTTAGGACCACAAGTGATCCCAAGCTAACCCTTATATTGGCATAACTCATGAGCAACTAAATAAGATACATTAATCTAAAAGAAATAAGCGGAAGATATGTCTTTGCTGAATATGTTCAAAACTAAAACTATCAAAAAAAATTATAACTCTAATCATACAAAACAAAAGCCTAAATTTAATACATCAACTATACTGATTGTCTGTGAAGCCTCTACTAATACTGAATATAGGTAGACGGGACATAACTCCCAGCTATCCCTAATCAATACAACTGAATAAAAGAAATACTACTAGAAATAGAGTTGACTCAAGTCCTTAAATCAAAAGAACTCTTCATCTGCTAAGTAGAAACTGCAAATTGTCTGATTATGATGTGCGCGCTACAACTTGTACCTACATTATGAGACAAAGTAGCACATAGACATATATGTGGATCAGTACTTCTGGAATGTACTAAGTATGTGGGGGTGAATGCATGAGTAAAACAATAACTGAATGTACACAGACTTTAAAATAATGCATGCTAAGTGTAGATGACTCACCTTTAGCGTGAATAAAATAAAAGCTGTAAAATCATAAACATGAGTAATGAAGCATAAGGATAAATTTTGTGAGCCATAACACTTAGTTGTAAAAACTTTACTTTTTACTCTTTCTTGTGGGAGTTTTTTCTAACCGACATAAACCATGTGAGCATTATGTAGTCCAACATCTTACCTATGTTGAGGAGAGTTGTTCTACCCTTGCCATCGGAATAGAACCTTCACTTAAGTGATCACTATACTTAGCACACTATGGGCGCTTAAACCTATGGTGGCACGTAGTTCCTGGGCATGTGATCTTGAACTCATGCCTAACTTGATGTTAAATACTACTTCCATCTTACTTATATGCTCATGCTTTAGGAAATCCACCTTAAAATAGCATAAGGGTTTATAGAATGAAAACCAGTCATTCTTCTCTTTGCTTTAATTCAACTCAAGATGAACAAATGTGGATTCCATATCTTAGCTTAGGGTCAAAAGATCAACTCTTTCTTTAAGTCTTGATATAAAATTATCAAAGAAGCTTAAGTTCATAGTCTTCTTGAAATCTCAAAACTCATACCTGGGGCTTAAAGCATATGTGCTTAAATTCTCATAATTTCACAATAAAGCTTCATTCTCAATAATCATCTTGAAATATTTTAACAATGTCAAGTCAAGATAATGAAATTTAACTCATAATATAAATCTTCAAGTCAAAGCATGAATGGATGAGGATAAATATGCACATCAATACTAAAATCACTTTATAAACTCATAAACTCAAAACAAGATAGTTTGGGTATGAACCCTAATGGCAATTCATGAAATCTTAACTTTAAATCATTTAATCTTATCTTTAAAACAAGTTTTAGGCACAAGGATGAAAGAGTATCCTTGTTTATAAATCTCTTATACCTTAATAGACTTGACTTGGTGGAGAAACCTTGACCTTGAAAGACTTGGAGATGATCTTCCAAGCTTTTCTTGATATTCTTGGATTAGGGAACTTAAATTCTTGTGTTTTCTTGAAGAGAAGATGATGGAATGGATGAACTTAGGGGGTGATTAGGGTTTGTTATTGAGAGTAAAATTGGAGAATGCCGGCAAAATTATGCTCTAGATGATTCCCAAATCCTGTTATGAAGTATTAGGTTGAGGTGGGAAAAGACCCAATTGCCCCCCAATCTTTTAAACCAAAAATTAATAACCGTAATGCGGACTAAAGGCTCATCACGATGCGATCTTATCACGGTGGCTTACTGGTTCTGACGAAAATGATCATAACTTTTCCCTCGGGTAACGGATTAAGGTAAAATTTGTATCGTTGGAAAGATAATTCAATTATTTACAATTTGGTGGGTCTTGAGCTGAAAAATTCAACATATAAATGTTATACATGTTCAAAGTAGACCCTTATAGAATTGAATACCAACTTTAGACCAATCCAAGGCTCTTAGCTCAACTTTGTTCGAAGTGATTCCTATGAACATTCTTCACCTTATAAGCACTTCACACATTAGGATAAATATTTTGACACATTCATTCAAATTATAAATCAATAACTGGATGAAAACACCTTCACTACGACGTGATGAAGGGCTTATCGCTATACCCACTGTGACGCGCCACTATTGTCGTGAGGTTCTAGAATCGAAGTCCAAATGTGCCTCAATCCTCATTCAAAAAATCTAAGACTTTCCCGAGATATGCTTATTACACCCATGAACATGAATTAACTCAAAAACTTACATCTCGGGGTCGGGAATGTCAGTTTAAAAAGAAATCCTCAAAGTTAAGAGGCAAAAAATAAGACTAATTCCCCAACGCTTAGTGAAATTTTCAGGTTCTAAGCCTCTTATGCATGCACTATGAGCTGAACTGAACTAGGAAAATTACAGGGTATTATAATATCTCCCCCTTGGGAACATTCATCCTCGAATGAGACTAATTAGACTGAGAGTACTGTACTAAGGTAACTGAGATCATATACTGACCATGCATGACTTGGAACATGAGTGCATAACTGAATCTGAACATGATACACGGGACACTTAATAACTGAATCATGACTGAATATCTGAATTCAAAACATGATGCATGGCTGAACGGGATTCACATTTACAGGGATGTGAACAAACTATCTCTTGGAATGGCTATATTTATATAACTTTAGATAGTAAGACTAGATCAGAAGATGGAAAACCATAGGAACTTGTTTGTCTGACTATTGAATTGAATTCTCTCACTATGTTCAAGCCTACTCGAATCTACAAAGTGCACACATAACACTGTAATACTAGCTTGAATCATTAATTCCATATACCCTACGTTTTCACAACTCCTCATCATATGAATAATTCTTATTACCACTTCAACAACTACATTCAACCTCTTAGTAGGTATTCACTAACGCACAATTCACCCATCCACTCATATATACCAACATGACATTCAAGCCTATCATTATAACCGCATACAAACTTCTAGGAAAACATACATAAAAGCCTCTTCCTCATATTCTCTAAGACTTTATATTTAACAAGTTTCTTGCACTATTCTTAAGAAGACACACATGAAATCTCAACTAACCATGACGTATACCAAAAGCTTGGCCTCAATCTTACTTCTTGCTTATAGCCTTATATAAAACAAACATGCAATAATCTTTCCTCAACAAGAAACATTTACTCTCTCCTATTTAACCATTTATCATAAATTTTCCATAGCCTCTATATTAACATTAAAGAGAGGTCACTCAAAGGTTAGAACATGAGGACCTGAAACATGAAATAATACTTTGCATAACCTTGACACTTAAACGAGGCCTCAGGAATAGGGTATTCACAGACATGAATATAAGCTACAATCATGGAGCTGGCTAGTAAGGCATGAGTAGAGGTCGTGATGACTGAAGTATAAAATTTGCTCTGAGATAAGAATGGGTTGTGCACCTTCCTCCCTTAGTGTTGTTCTACAACATATTGAAATCCCTACTAGAATCGGAGAGCTTGACTTGGTTACTTATTCTATCATCTTCCTCTTATCTTTAAGACATCATTCTAAGTCTGTGGAACCCTTTACTAAACTCTAAACTAGACTACAATTATTGTACTCTAGAGTCTGAGATATAACAATACACATAAATAATAAACTTACCCTGAAAGACTACACCTGAAAGTGTAAAACCCACTGCTAATACTTTCTTGTAAGATACAACTCTATCTTTCTATATCCCCAATAGTAATCATATAATAACTTAAATAATTACTAACTTAGAATCTTTATGAGTATCACCATAGCCTGAGTTCATACCATCTAGAGCTTCAACTCTTATTTCTATTAGCTCAATCTTCAAAGATTCAAACTTAGATTCTAACACTTAACATGGATATCCTCAAACCTTTAATGAACCATACTACTTCCGTCATAGACTACTAATATCACATCTCTAAACTCATATTTTCCCCTAAACCATGAGAATCAACATCATACCAAATGGCTCAACATCATCTATCCTTAACTCTTTAACTTAGCTATTAAGAACTTCATGTACTATATAACTAGACTTCTTCCACTTAGCAACTTAAGGGTACTACTAACCACGCACAACACTTAATAACTTTAGAAAATAATGCAACCCCAGAGCACCTTGGGCACACCTATACATCATACTTACAACATCATACTTAATTGCGAATAACTGAACTTTAACTCCTGCATACTCTACTCAAGCCTACGAGATCACTTCCATATAACTAGCATCACTAACCAAGCAGTCATTATTTCCACCTTGATGATCATCTACTATTCAAACTTAGTGTCTAGTGCTAGGCATGATTAACAACCCAACCTCACATACTATTCTCACTTGGAAGCTATAAAATAAGACATCAAGAAACACTAGTCCACTAAAGCCTCATAATAACAATAATTGATCTTAATCATATGGTCTATCTTATTATAATACATTAGCAGATCCTCCTTCTACATTCACTACTATTCACCCATCTGTATGCTTAAATTATATGCATAAATCTTAAATCATCAACAAATCTTTTTTTTCATATCCTCGTAGGGACACCTATATTATCAATACTCAACCACCAAATACTTTCACTAATAACCTATACTTTTCTAACACAATAAATACTATCATTAACTCTTTTTATACTTCAAGCAAGCAACAATTCACCTTAACTAATAACTCTTTCTCTACCTTCAACCAAGGAACCTGTACCGCATTCGTTACTCCTAAGCTGACACACAAGGATATATCACCTTAACACAAACTCGATAACATGCATAAGTTCATCTATATACTTTAGATCAATCTTCATTCCTACCTTTCTTGTTACTACACTTAAAAATCATAACACTCTAGTTTGCAAATCCCTTGAATACAAACTCTATTTAAAACTCTAGGTTCATACTATCTCCTCTCATGAGCACTATTGGTATTGAAGGTTTAATGAGGAATCTGAATACATATCTTATTCTGTCCTAATTGAAAAACTCATATGGATGATGACATAACTTTAAACTTAAGGGACTTATTACACACTAGTGAGCTCCTCTTAAGCCCCTAGTGTGACTTCTGAAGTTATTGATAGTAAATCTGAGAGCATCATCTTGACATAAATTAGAACTTACTAGTCATGTTATCTCAAGAATAAGACATATACAAACAATTATGTAGTTACACACGAATCGATAGAAGTTTTTTTTTGAGAGAATAACTTTACAGCACGATCTAGAGCATGAAGAAGGAAAACATTTCTTAAATGACCTATAGCCTCTCAAAGAAAAGTACAAACGTCACCGTACCATTCCGCAAGACTCTACTAGACACGGCTTCATAGACACCCTAGGATACTTGAACTCTATGCTCTGATACCAAGTTTGTAATGCCTCGAGACTACCCCATAGACGTCACACAGTGCTTAGGACCATAAGTGATCCTAATCTAACCCTTATACTGGCATAACTCATGAACAACTAAATAAGATACATTAATCTAAAAGAAATAAGCAGAAGAGATATCTTTGCTCAATATGTTCAAAACCAAAACTATCAAAAAGGATTACAACTCTGGTCATACAAAACAAAAACTAATATTTAATACATCAACTATACTGACTGTCTATTAAGCCTCTACTAATACTGACTATAGGTAGCCAGGACATGACCCCCAGCTATCCCTAATTAATATGACTGAATAAAAGAAATGGTACTAGAAAAAGAGTTGACTCAAGTCCTCGAATCAAAAGAACTCTTCAACTGCTAACTAAAAAATACAAACTGTCTCATTATAAGGTGCGCACTACAACTTGACAATGTAGCACATAGACATATATGTGGATCAGTATTTTTGGAATTTACTGAGTATGTGAGGGTGAATGCATAAGTAAAACAATAACTGAATGTACATATAGACTTTAAAATAATGCATGCTAAGTGTAGATGACTTACCTTTATCTTGAATAAAAAAATCCTGTAAAATCATAAACATGAGTAATAAAGCATAAGAATAAACTTTGTGAGCCATAACACTTAGTTCTAAAAGCTTTACTTTTTACTCTTTTTTTTGGAGGTTCTTCTAACTGACATAAACCATGTGAGCTATCATGGAGTCCAACGTCTTACCCACATTGAGGAGAGCTGTTCTACCCTTGCCATCAGAATAGAACCTTAACTTAAGTAATCACTATACTTAGACCACTATGGGATCTTAAACCTATGGTGACACGTAGTTCTGGGGCATGTGATCTTGGACTCATACTCAACTCAGTGCTAAATACTACTCCCATCTTACTTATATGCTCATGCTTTAGGAAATCCACCTTAAAATAGCATAGGGTTTATAGAATAAAAACCAGTCATGCTTGTCTTTGCTTTAATTCAACTCAAGATGAACAAATGTGGATTCCATATCTTAGCTTAGGGTCAAAAGATCAACTCTTTCTTTAAATCTTGATATAAAATTATCAAAGAAGCTTAAGATCATAGTCTTCTTGAAATCTCAAAACTCATACTTGGGGCTTAAAGCATATGTACTTAAATTCGCATAATTTCACATTAAATCTTCATTCTCAATAATCATCTTGAAATCTTTCAAGAATATCAAGTCAAGATAATAAAATTTAACTCATAATATAAATCTTCAAGTCAAAGCATGAATGGATGAGGATAAATATGTACATCAATACTTAAATTACTTTTTAAACTCATAAACTCAAAACAAGGTAGTTTGGGTATGAACCCTAATTGCAATTCATGAAATCTTAACTTTAAATCGTGTAATCTTATCTTTAAAACAAGTTTTAGGCACAAGGATGAAAGAGTATCCTTGTTCATAAATCTCTCATACCTTAATAGACTTGACTTGGTGGAGAAACCTTGATCTTGAAAGACTTGGAGATAATCTTGAAAGCTTTTCTTGAAATTCTTGGATTAGGGAACTTAAATTCTTGGTTTTTCTTGAAGAGAAGATGATGGAACTAATGGAACTTGGGGGTTGATTAGGGTTTGTTATTGAGAGCAAAATTGGAGAATGTGGGCAAAATTATGCCCTAACTAATACCCAAATTGTGTTATGAACGATTAGGTTGAGGTTGGAAAATACCCAATTGCCCATCAATCATTTAAACCAAAAATTTATAATAGGAATCTAGATTAAACGCTCCACGCAACACGGTCTTTTCACGGTGGCTTACTGGTTCTGATAAAAATGATCATAACTTTTCCCTTGGGTATTGGATTAAGGAGAAATTGGTATCGTTGGAAAGGTAATTCAATTATGTATAATTTGATGGGTCTTGAGCTAAAAAATTCAACGTATTTCAAAAGTTATACACATTCAAAGTAGAACCTTGTAGTATCGAATACTAACTTGGGATGAATCCAAGTCTTTTAGATCAACTTTATTCTAAGTGATCCCTATGAACATTTTTCACCTTATAAGAACTTAACACACTAAGATAAAGATTATGACACTTGCATTCAATTTATAAATCAAGAACTAGATGAAAACACCTTCACCGTGATGTGATGAAGGGCTCATCACTATACCCACCTCCAAGCGCCACTATTGCGGTGAGGTTCTAGAATCGAAATCCAAACGTGCTATAATCCTCGTCCAAAAAATTTGAAACTTCTCCGAGACATGTTCATTAAACCCCTGAACATGAATTAACTCAAAAACTTACATCTCGAGGTTGGGAAGGTCAGTTTTAAAAAAAAATCCTCGAAGTTAAGAGGCTAGAAATAAGACTAAGTTCCCTACACTTAGTGAAATTTTCAGGTTCTACGCCTCTTATGCATGCACTATGAGCTAAACTAAACTAGGAAAAGTATAGGGTATTACAATATGCTTAGATACTGTCCCGTTAATGAGGTTTATTTAGGGGCAAATAAGGTTCTAGTTTCTTCATCATCAGCTCCAGCACCAAAGAATGCACTATCCTTAAAATTGTCTTTATGCTCTCACTACTCGATATGACTCCAAGGCATTGCCTAATATCGTGACTGGTACATTGAAAATCTTTTCCGAAATGTGTACTGTTTACTTAATCTGGGGTCCTTTTTCTCTTTTGTGACCCCATTTGTGGCTACGCCTTTTGGTTTTAATCCAGAGTGTGTTTCAAACCCTTTTTCTATTTCTACCCCATTAGGTGACTCTATCATTGGTAAAAGAGTCTATAAGGGGTTTGTGATATCTGTTGGTAGTAAATAAACTTTGTTGGATCTGTTTGAATTAGATATGGTGGACTTTGATGTCATATTGGGGATGGATTGGTTGCACTCGTGCTGTGCTTCTCTAGATTATCGAATTCGTAAGGTTGTCTTTAAATTCCCTAATGAGATGATTATTGAGTGGGAGGGTAGTTCCCTATCTCCTAAGGGTAATTTCATATCATATCTTAAAGCTCAAAGATTAATCTCCAAGGGGTGTCTCTATCATCTAGCTCAGATTAAAGATTCTAACTCAGATAGTCCTTCCTTGCATTTTATTTCGGTGGTGAACGAATTTCTTGAGGTTTCCCGGATGACCTCCCTGGTGTTCCTCCTGATAGAGAGATTGAGTTTGTGATGGATCTTGTTCTGGATACTCATCCAATTTCTATTCCCCCGTATAGAATGGCTCTGGTTGAGTTGAAGGAGCTTAAGGATCAACTTAAGGATCTTTTAGATAAGGGTTTCATCCATCCTAGTGTGTCCCCGTGGGGTGTACCGGTGTTATTCGTGCGTAAGAAGGATTGTTCCCTTCGGATGTGCATTAATTACCGGTATTTGAATAAGGTGATGGTAAAGAATAAGTATCCTCTTCTAAGGATAAATGATTTGTTTGATCAGTTGCAGGATGCTAAATTTTTTATATGATTGATCTTCGATCCGGGTATCATTAGTTAAAGATTAGGGAGGAGGATATCCCTTAGACTTCCTTCCATACTTGGTAGGGGCATTTTGAGTTTCTGTTTATATCTTTTGGGTTAACCAATGCCCCTGCGACATTCATGGATTTGATGAATAGGGTCTTCCGTCAGTTTCTAGATTTGTTTGTCATTGTTTTCATAGACGATATTCTAGTGTACTCTAAGAGCGAGGTGGATCATGCGAATCACCTCAGCATTGTATTGTAGACCTTATAAAAGGGTGAATTCTTACCGTAAATTAGAAGATAACATGTAAACAAGTATTACACAAGCTCTCAAATCACCCACCATATCCGATTTTAAGCTTTCTCACAATTTAGGGTTTTATCTCTCTAGGAATAGATGAAAAATAGGCAAAATCATGCAATAAGAGTCTATTTATACCCATATCAACTCCTCAGGTCTCGTTATCGTGACCCAATGTTCGCGATCGCCACATATTGTGGTTGAACTAGTGAATCGTAATCGCGATAAGCCACCACGAGTGCAACACTTGATGCCTGCCAAGGGTATCGCGATTGCAACCCCTGCCAAGAGTCTATTTATACCCATATCAAGTCCTCAGGTCTCGTTATCGTGACCCAATGTTCGCGATCACCACATCTTTTGGTTGAATTAGTGAATCGTGATCGCGATAAGCCACCACGAGCACAGAACTTGATGCCTACCAAGGGTATCGCGATCGCAACCCCTGGCTCACGATTGCGATACACCAGATACAGTTGAGACTTTCCTGCCAAGCCTTCTGGATTCATCCAAAATCTCGTATACACAAACAAACTATGTAACCATACCAAATTTGACGTTCTAGACTTAATGACACAATAGAAATTTCCATCTGAGGTTGTTTCGACAAAATATGGATCCGACACCTAATTTTCAATATCTTAACTTTTTGACCAATAGGTCAAAATGAGCCCAGGTGCCTCGAGACCAGAACCAAGAGTATTCCTAGACTAAAAGAGACATTTTGGAGTTGTTGGAATAGTCAGAATTTGCATTCGAGGTTGTTTGACTAAAGTTTTCCCCAGTGGCCATTTGGAACCATCGGAGACTTCAAAATAGGAAATTGGATCTAAAAAACAAACGAATTGCCCGGTAACCGAACTGTAAGTTTCAGTAAGTCATAAATGACTTGGGGAAAATATAGAAAAGCTCTAACGATGAAAATATGTGGAAATATAAAATATGACTTGAATGGTCATTACAATATAAACTACTAAAGGAACTTTCGTCCGCGAAGTTTAAGGATTAGGATATACCTGAAGCCTCGAACAGGTGAGGATACTGGGTTTGTATCTCACTCTCTATCTCCCAGTAGCCTCATTTACTTGGGGGTGCCTACACTGAAACTTAACTACAAGAATCTCTCTAGTACGCAACCACCTTACATCACTAGCCAAAAGTAGCACAAGCTCCTCTACGAATGACAACCACTCATCCAACTAGACTGAATTGCATCTAAGCACATGAGATGGATCAGGAATGTATAGCAACAACATAGAAACATCGAAAACTAGATGGACTGCAGTAAAATCTAGAGGTAAGGCTAACTCATAAGCCACCTTATCAACTGTACGAAGAATCTTGAATTGTCCAACATATCTAGGGCTGAGCTTTTCTTTTTTCTCAAACCTCATCACACCCTTTATGGGAGATACATAGAGGAATACCCTATCACCAACTCTAAATCTGAAGGCATGAAGCCTACATTTATATAGGACTTTTGCTTACTCTGACCAGCTCTAAAACTATCACGAATCACTCTAACTCAGTCTAGCAACTCGCGAAGTAAATTACTACCGCAGGGTCGAATCTCAAAAGTCTCAAACCATCCAATCGAAGAATGACATATCCTACCATACAAAGACTCAAAAGGCACCATCTCAATACTCGAATGCTAATTATTTTTATAAGCAAACTCTGCCAAGACTATGTGCTTCTACCACTAGCCTCTAAAATCCATAATACTGGCTCGGAGCATATCCTCAAGCACCTGAATTATCCACTCAGATTGGCACCCTTTCTAAGAATGAAAGGTTGTACTAAGGTCCACCTGAGTACCCAAATCCTTTTGAAAAGCTCTCCAAAAGCTAGAAGTAAACATAGAACCCCCATCTGAAATGATAGATATGAGTACACTATGCAAACAGACTATCTCACACACATAGAGACGGGCTAACCTCTTGACACTGAAGGAAATCTAAATAGGAAGAAAATATGCCGACTTGGTTAACCGGTCTACAATGACCCAAATACCATAAAAAAAATAAGTGTTGCGAGGCAAACCACTAACGAAATCCATGGTAATTCGCTCATTTCCACTTGGGAATTGGAAATCTCAGAATTAAACCACCTGGCCGTTGATGCTCGGCCTTCACTTGCTGACAACAAAGGCAACGAGCTACAAAGTCTACCATATCTCTCTTCATATCACAAAACCAATAATATTGCCTCATATCTCTATACATCTTAGTTGTACTTAAATGGATAAAATATCTAGAGCTGTGAGCCTCATGCAAAATCAACTAAATCAAGTCATCGATCCTCGAAATGCAGCTGTCAAACCTCATAATGCCCTCAGAATTTATGGTGGTCGTTTTGGACTTACCACTCAACACCTAGTCATGAAGAAAGCGATGCTTGCTATCCTCAAAGTTGTGATCCCGAATCTGCTCAAATAGTGAGAACCTCACCTCAACGCTAGCAAAAATCCTCATATGATCCAAAATATCATGGTGAACCATCAAGTTAGCTAAGGACTGAATATCCCATGCCAACCACCTCTAAGAAATTAAAATATAAGCCAAACTACATTTACTCACTACCTTCTAACTCAAGGCATCTACTACCATATTTGCCTTTCCCAAATGATACAAGATAGAAATAAAATAATCATTACGCAACTCCATCCATCTATTGTAATGCCCCGTAAAAGACGTGCATAGATTAGTCTTTAATATTGAGCTCTTAGACTTAATGACTTAAAATTTTCCAAGTGTAAAATGAGACTTAGTCATTTTAGCTGGCAATCTTTGGGATACAACTTTTCAACCTTTCCGACATCCTTTTTTAGATTTTCAAGTTGCGTTACGATTGGGAAAGCTCATAGTGCATCTCGGATAAGTTTCGGAACTTTTCGGAACTCATAAGGTTGCGTTTGGATTTCAAAACAGTACCAAAATGCATAGCCTATTGCCCAGTTTTCAGCATTTTAGAGTCAACTTCAAACAATCATACATCCCTGTATATAATGAACCGTGTGAGCTATAATATATCAAACGAAATCTCTTTGAGTCCTCTTTCAAATGCAGTTGGTTTCATCCAATTTGATTATATGAGTAAAAAGTTATAATCGATTTACTCCAGACTATCAAACTGTCAACTGAGGGACATATTTGACCTTAATTGTTCCTTAGGGGTATTTTGGTCATCCTTCACCCCTATATATACCACCAACACGGGATTTAATCCCTCAAACACAAAAATACACTTTCATTCATCAAAATTGCTCAAGAACACTCCTTAGGGTTTCAAAATAAAAACCCAAATAATTCAATATTCGACCGTAGGTTTTCGAAGATAATTACATATTCGGAATCACAAATCCACGAGCTTCAAGAAACATCTAGTATTTTCGGAAATAGAGGTACGCGGGATTTTTCCTAAATTCTCATGGGCATAAAAAAAATCATGTTTTAGAATGAGGTTTTAAATTATGTATATATATTTATGTATAAGATATTTTAACATCATTGTTTTGGTCTTTTAACCATCTCCAAAGGGATTTGACAGTTTATATACATATATGAATGAATGTGTTTCAATTTTGAATACATGAACTTGCTAAAGACATTTGACCACCAGGTTTTTGATGAAATTTCTGCATGAATTGAACTTTAAGTTTCGGAATATGAAATCCTTTACATCAGTTATATGTTTTGGTGGTCTAAACTATGTTTTGAAAGAAAGCTCTTGCTTAATACATTATGGCTCAGAAAAATCATGACTTGCAATGTCTTGGTATGACGATACCAATTCAGACTAACGCCATATCAAACTCAGACTAACAGACATTTCAGACTTTCATGATTTTAGACATTCAGAATATTGCATGTACAAAAAAGGTTAAAAATAGGCATACAGAGATGTTAGGTGGTTCCCCGAAGAGGGCTTGAGTTCAAGCGACTCATTGTCTAAAACCGTGGTTTGCCGACCCGAGTATACTATTATGCGCTGACTTAAATGTCCTGTGGCGTATCAGACTCAGACACTCCAACCCTTGCGGCACACTTGGGTTGGGGGCTTCCCCGCCGAGTCAATGGCGGATTCCATATAGCCCGTGGAATATCAGACTTGTAGGGGAATACCACCTAACTCAGAAGTAAAACACAAATCTTGATTTGAAATGAACAGGCAGGTTGCATGTTTTCAGATAGGGCCCATGTATTTTTTCGGAAACAGTTTTATACATGATGTCTTGATGAAAAATTGCTTTTACTTAATATATATATATATATATATATATATATATATATATATATGTTCCATTATACTATTTTTGGATTGCTTCACGTGCCAGTACTTTTGTGCTGACCCCCCCCCCCCTCTTCCAGGTCCTGAGGCACAGTCTAGGGGTCCAGCTACTCAGTAGACATTCTCGGATTTGTAGACTTGATCTCGTAGTGGTGAGCCTTCTATTATTCGGAAGGCCTAATTATGTCATACATTATCTTATTTATTATGTTTTTGGTTTACTGGGGGCCTTGTCCCAGTTTCTTTTCAGACAGATGTTTGTGTTCTTAGTAGAGATTTCCCAGACTGATGTTAGATATTATTATTCAGAAATGTTGTAGAACTTGACCATGTATTCCGTACTCAGTTTCAATTCCGCATTTTATTATGATTACGAATGTTGTGCATGATAACCAGATAGACGATGGGTGTTCCGGGCCTTCATGGTTCGGGATGCTCGTCACGGCTAGGGCCTAGGCTCGGGTCGTGACATCTATGCTGCCTAGCATTAAGATCTCGCTGGGTCATAAGATCCTGAAGACTACGATGATCAATGAAAATCTCACAATGCACACCATAGAGATAATCCCTCCAAATTTTAAGCGCAAAAACTACCGTTGCCAACTCAAAATCATGAGTAAGGTAGTTGCGCTCATTCACCTAAAGCTTCCTTAAAGCATAAGTAATAACACAAACCTATTGCATCAACAACAACCCAAGATAACATCAAAAGCATCACAATACACGATGAATCCCTCACCCTCAACAGGAAGAACCAAAATAGGAGCTAAAGTGAGAAAATCCTTAAGCTTACCAAAGCTCAACTCGCACTCCTCAGACCATCAGAAAGGAAACTTTTTCCATGTTAATATAGTCATAGGTACATAAACTATAGCAAATACCTCGATGAACCTCCTGTAATAACCAGTCAAACCAATGAAACTACAAACCTCTATTGGAGATGTAGGCCTAGCCCAATCACGAATAGCCTCAATCTTAGTTGGGTCTACCATAATCCCATCGTTAGACGCCACATGTCTAAGGAATTCCATCGACTCAAGCCAAACCTCTCACTTAGAGAACTTCACAAAAAGCAAATGATCTCTCAAGGTCTAGAGCACAATTCTCAAATATTGTGTACGCTCCTCTTTACTCTTAGAATACTCAACGATGTCGTCGATGAATACATTCACGATGGAATCCAAATAAGGCCTGAACTCTCGATTCATTAAATCCATAAACGTGGCTGGGGCATTAGTTAACCCAAAAGACACCACTAGAAACTCATAATGACTGTAACGGTCCCTAAAAGATGTCTTTGGGATATCCTCTGCCCGAATCATCAATTGCTGGTAACCAGATCTCAAATTACTCTTAGAAAACACTGTTGCGCCCTGAAACTGGTCAAACAAGTCAGTAATGCGAGGCATAGGATAATGGTTCTTCACCGTTAACCTTATTAAGCTGCTTATAATCAATACATATATGCATGGAGCCATCTTTCTTCTTCACAAAAAACACAGGATCTTTCCAAGAAGACACTCGGTTTAATAAAACCCTTACCAAAAAGATCCTGAAGCTGAGAATTCAGCTTCGTAAGCTCGACTGGATCCATATGGTAAGGTGTCATATAAATAGTTCGGGTTCTAGGCTCAAGATCAATAATAAACTCAATCTCATTGGCAGAGGTATACTAGGTAGATCGGTAGGGAAAACATCAGGAAACTCACAAACTACAAGAACAGAGTCAAGCAACGAACTCTCCATACTAATATCATAAATATAGGTAAGATAAGACTTGCAATCCCTCAAAATAAGTCTCTTAGCATGCATATAAGAAATAATCCCCATTGTCTCATGGTCAACAGCTCCCCCCACATGACTGGGGTAGACAGAGCATGGCCAAAGTAATGGTTTTGGCATAATAATTCATGACTGTATGATAATGGGATAACCAGTACATGCCCAAAATCCTATAAAAATCCAGCATATCAAGAATAATAAGATCGGCATGAGTATCAATATCTATAACAGTCACAACACAGGATCTGATCCCCCGATCCACTACTAATGAATCACCCATGGGAGTAGATACACAAAGGGAACAAATAATAAATCTCAAGATAACTCTAACCATGGAGCATAATCAACAGATATATAAGAATAAGTGGATCCTGAATCAAATAAAGCATAGGCCGACTGGCGGCACACAAAAATCATACTTATAACAATAGCATTTGAAGACTCAGCCTCGAGTATAGTAGGTACTGTATATAACTGACCATGCCTACCACTTGGCTGTGCTCCTAATCGATTACCTCTCCTACCTACGTAAGAACCACTTCAAGTACCCTAGGGACAACTCCTACAACCCTGATAACCACCTCTACCTAAGGGATGAACTGCTCTACTAGAAAAACACTCTCAGATGAAGCAACAATTGCCCTACGACTAGGTTACTCTCATGAATAGTGACTACAAGCTTCACAACTATAGCATGTCACTTGAGCTAAACTAGAATCAGAAGATCCGGCTGCCCCAGAATAGCCACCACTCCTAGAATAACCAAAAAATGAACCTCTTAAGGATATACCACTACTCTGACCAGGGTGATCACTGGCACTTGACTAACCTCCATTAGTAACCTAAAGCGCTGCCTGAATGGGTTTACTAGGCTGACTCTGAGGCAAATACTGTGGATGCAGAGGATATCTACCTTGAGAACTACTACCTCAGAATCAAGAACTACTACGGCTCCCACTGAATCTGCACTGATATCTAAGCCTCTTATCACTGACCTCACGGTCCTCACAGAGTATCTTCTCCATCACCTGAGTATGATCAGAAATGTCATCAATAAACCTACCCACAATAACCAAACTCTAAGTAGACATGCAAACAAAATGCCTTAATTCTCGCATAAAGCCAGGAACTCTCTCATACTCAGAACCCAGAATAGAAGTAGCATGCCTAGCCAACTCGTGAAAATGAGACTCATACTCCACAACTGTCATGAAGCCCTACTCCAATCTCAAAAACTGATCTCTTAAGTGACCCCTATAGATGTGAGCATGTACTTCTCTAAGAATATCTCAGAGAACTCTGTCCATGTCAAAGGAGAAGATCCAAATGGCTTGGAATCCATATAACTTCTCCACCAATGTCGAGCAGCCAAGTCCAACTAAAATGTGGTATAATCCACACACGTCTCAACTAGGCCCAAATTATGGATCTAATTTTTACAAACAATCAGAAACTCATACACATCCTCACCTGATGTACCAGAAAACCTACGTGAAGCCAATCTCAAGAATCTACCCTACATCTTATGCTTCTCGACAGACATAGCAGGCTAGCCAACCACTGGCTGAGAAACTACTGATATAGGAGGAACCTCAACTGTAGGAGCCTCAATACCAGTCTAATTTGAAGATTTTGCACCATTAGATGGTGCACCTCCAACCAAACCCAAAATATAAACTAAAGCATCTTTGAGCATTGAAGAAGAAATAAACCTTAGTGGAGCCTAGGCTGGTCCCTAGCCCAACGCTAGCTGAGGAGGAAGAATCTCTAGCTTAGGAGCAGGAATAGGGTCTAGTGGAGGCCCTCTATCCTTGTCCCTACATGGGGACACATCTCATTATTGTCCAAGACCTCTTGGTCATCCATGAACAGGAGTAGAATTCCTAGGATCGATCTTGGGAGCCTCATCTCATGTAGCGGTAGCACGTGTCCTAGACATTTGCGAAAGAGTGAATTCAAAGAAATGTTCTATAAATCAACTCATACTCTTAGCATGAAATGACTGAAAGAAGTAAAAAACTCCTAAGAATGTCCCATATCCTCCCAAAGATAGGAAATGGACATCATCATTTTGATCCACAGGACCCTACTAGACATTTGTTCTTGTAACAACAATACCAGTGTAGGAAAGGCTCTGATAACAATTTGTCACAATCCGATTTATGAGTCATGATGGCACTTACTCTATCCCGCCATTAGGTAAAGCAAATCGTAACCAGAAGCTAAACACAACGGGCTAACTTAGTAGAAGTTCTTAATGAGAGCGAAAATGTAACACCTAAATAGTATCCGCCAAACATCACACGATACTTTAGACTACGAATAGCCTTAAGCTAACCCATGATATCTATTTAGCTTGAAACTCACGTGAGAAGTGAACTCACATAGATAGGAACTTGAAGGCAAATGATTTCATATCTTAATAAAAGTGTTTAACTTGGAAATCTATAAAGAAATTCTTGAACTGGAAACATAATCAGTTTGACAAGCCTCTACCATTCTCTAGAGAGCCATTGGGATAGACCCCCGCTGACCCTAACACAAACGGAAATCAAATAACTAATACACTATTATCAATGAGCAAAAGTATGGTAAACTGGGTCCTCAGACTATGAGGACTCACCAAAAGTTGAGATGTAGGTGATGATGCCCGTAGTCAATCACTCTACTGGAAGCAATCACCTGAACCTACATTATAAGACAATATAGCACATAAACATATATATAGGTCAGTACCTCTGGAATGTTCTGAGTATGCAGGGTTGAATGTATAAGTAAGTAATAACTGAATATACATATATAAATACTTTCAAATAATGCATGCTAAAATTAAATGACTCAACTTGAACTTGAATAAAAACAAAGGACTACAAGATTATGAACATGAATAATGATGTATAAGAACAAACTTTCTGAGCCATAACACTTAGTTTCTAAAATCTTTTCTTTTAGTCTTTCTTATGGAAGACTCTTCTAACCTATATAAGCCATGTGAGCTACTATGGAGTCCAACATCTTACCCACATTAGGGAGAGTTGTCCTATCTTTATCATCAGAATAAAACCTTAACGTAAGTGACCACTGAACTTTATCCATATTGGGAAAAAGTTTAACCTATGATGGCTAGTAGTTTCTAGGAATTTAGGATACACTCATCCGCATTCCTTTCTCGATGCTAAATACTACTCCCAGAATACTTATATGCTTATACTTTAAGAAATCCACCTTAACATAACATAAGGGTTTATAGAATGAAAACCAGTTATGATTCTCTTTCTTTAAATCATAATCAGGATGAACGATTATGGATTTCATGTCTTATATTTCGATCAAAAGATCAAGCTTTGCTCTAAATCATGCTATAAAACTTGTCAATGAAGCTTAAGAGCATAATCTTCTTGTAAACTCAATACTTATGCTTAGGATTTAGACTTCATGCTTTATTTTATTAAAATTCATAACAAAACTTCATAATCAATAATCACCTTGAAATCTTTCAACAAACCCAGTCAGAATAATAAATTTTAAATCATAATGTGAATCTTATAAGTCAAATATGAAAAAATGTAAACCTTGATACACTTAAAGCTTTCAATCACATGGCAGTATCATACTTCAAGAACATAGCCATTTGGGTATGAACCTTAACTCAAAATAAGTAAATTAAATCTCAAAACCAATTCATTTTAGGCACCAGGATGAAATAATAACCTTGTTCATAAACCCCACATACCTGAATTTTCTTGACTTGTGAAGAGAGTTTGAACCTTGAGACTTGAAGGATGAATTTATGTGAGGAACCCTAATCTTGATATTCTTAAAAATAAGAGGAGGTGAGTGTTGTTAATTAATTAGAAAGAGGAGGAAAATAATGCCTCTTTTAGGGTCATAGGTCGTGGGTTAGAGTTATAAGAGGGGAAAAGATAAAAGAGCCCTTTAACCAAAAATTATGAAAATTGATCGTCAGTCTTCACGACTCAACCATACGACTCGTACAGTCAGGGTACGACTAGACCCATCAACTCATAAACTTGGTAGAATCAAGGATGGTATACACTAGTCAACATACAAGTGGTAACATACGACTCGTTACTTGTCTATACGACTTGGAAACAACGAATCGTATCTTGGACCAAAACTTAGGGAACCTATTCTGCTGAACTCATGACATCACTTCATACGACTCGCACCATGATTATACGGTCAACTCGAATCTACAACAGACTTCATCTACTCCATACTAACCTAGGTATGATTTAACTTACACGACTCGTATAGAGTGTGTACAACTCAAGAAAGTGAGTTATGCGATACCTAGTAGCTTCCAAACACGACGTATTACAATATCTCCCCCTTGGAAATATTTGTCCTCAAATGTGATTCGTCAAGGATTGGGATTTGGACAAGAATTGACACCTCCACAAGAATTTACAACCAAATTTACCACTACTATAAGGATTCAATTTCTCACAACATAATATACAACATAGAAACACTTAAACGGACTTAAGGAGAAGGAATTTGGTGGAAATAACACTTTACCTTAGGTAGGAACTGAATTGGAGGAAAGATATGAGGATACTTGGTCATCATATCTGCGTCAGCTTCCCAAGTGGCCCCTTCAACAAACTAGTTTCTCCGAAGAACTTTTACTAAAGTTGCTTCCTTATCCTTATCCTTTGGACCTTTCTGTCAAGTATATCTACAGGAATCTCCTTATACGCTAAGTTATCTTTCACCTAAATACTCTCTTGTGGGACTACTAAGGATGGATTTCCAATGTACTTATTAAGCGTCGATACATGGAACACTAGGTGAACCGCAACTAACTCTGACAAAAGATTCAATTCATAAGCAACCTTTCCTACATGCTTTACTATCTCATATGGACCTACAAATCGAGGACTTCGCTTTCCCTTCATAATTCCCTTCATAGGTGACACCTTCAAGAATACCCAATCACCCACTTCAAACTTAAGCTCTCTCCTTCTTACATCAACATATAATTTCTGATGGCTTTGAACATTTCTCAGTCTCTCACAAATTAATTGAACATTTACCATAGCTTCAAGAACAGAGTTCGGCCCAATTAAAGACGTTTTACCAACCTCAAACCATCCTATAGGTGACCTGCACCTACACCCATTCAATGCTTCAAATTGAGCCATCTGAATTCTAGCATGATAACTATTATTATAAGAGAACTCAATCAAAGGTAGATGGTTATCCCAACTTCCTTTAAAGTCTATAACACATGCCCTCATTATGTTTTCTAATGTCTAAATTGTACATTCATCCTGACCAAAGGTCTACGAATGAAAAGCAGTACTAAGCTTAACCTTTGTACCAAGGCCCTTCTAAAAAAACTGCCAAAACTGTGAAGTAAACTGTATGCCTCGGTCTAAAATGATGGATAAGGGTATCCCATAAAGTCTTACTAACTCACGGACATATATTTTGGCATAATCCTCTGTGGTATCTGAAGTCTTGATAGGTAGAAAATGAGTTGATTTAGTATTTCCATCTACTATGATCTAAATTGAATCATGTTGACTTCTTGTACGAGGCAGCCCTGTGATGACATCCATATTCGCTACCTCCAACTTCCAAGTAGGGATACTAATCTCTTGCAACGTACCACCTGGTCTTTGGTGTTCAACCTTAACTTCCAGACAATTGGGACACTTGGCTATATACTCGGTTATGTCCCTCTTAATACCATTCCACTAATAAATCTCCCATAAGTCGCGGTACATCTTAGTAGCACCTGAATGAATGGAATACCTCAAACCATGAGCCTCAGCTAGTATTCTTTCCACCAACCCATCTACATTCAAAATACAAAGTCTACCTTGATAGCGAAGTACACCATCTCTATCTTGGGGAAAGCCTAAACCTTTTGCTATTAGACTGCTTCCAATATTTGGTTGAGTATGGAATCATTTCACTATTTCTTCTTCACTTCAACTACCAAAGATGATTTCAAATCATTCTGAACTATTACTCCCCTATCATCAGTGTCGAGCAAACATACTCCCAAATGAGACAATGTATGTACTTCTTTAGCTAACTCCCATTCTTCATCTTTCAAATAGGACACACTACCCATAGATATCCTACTTAGTGCATCTACTACTATGTTAACCTTGTCCAAATAATAGAGCACATTCATGTCATAATCTTTTAACAACTCCAACCACCTTCTATGACTAAGATTCAGATCCCTTTGAGAAAATACATACTGAAGACTCTTATGGTCAGTGAAAACGTCAATGTGCACACCATAAAGGTAGTGCCTCCAAATTTTCAAGGCAAAAGACACAGTAGCTAATTCCAAGTCATGAGTTGGGTAATTCTTTTTGTGATCCTTAAGTTGCCTTGAGTCATACACTATTACTCTCCCATTTTACATGAACACATGGCCTAACCCAACCCTAGAGGTATTACAATATACTAGAAATCCATCTAATTCTTCTAGCAGCGGCAACACTAATGTCGACGTCAATCTATCCTTCAACTCTTGGAAACTCTTCTCACACTTATCCGACCATATGAACTTCATTTATTTTAGGTCAGTTTAGTCAATAGTGCTACTGGAGGAGAACCCTTCAACGAATCTTCTATAATATCCAGCCAAACCTAAAAATCTCCTGACATCGGATGGAGTGATTGGTCTAGTCCAGTGCTTTACTGCATTAGGCTTCTGAGGATCTACATGAATACCAGCCCCCTGAAATGACATGTCCCAAGAAGGTAATAAATTCCAACCAAAATTTGCATTTACCAAACATCGCATATAGTTGATGGTTCTTGAGGATCTGCAAACCTATTCTCAAATAGTCTAAATATTACTCCTCACTCCTAGAATACACCAGTATGTTATATATAAAATAATGACAAACATGTCCAAGTACTGTTTGAAGTCCGTATTCATCAAATACATAAAGGCCACAGGAGCATTTGTTATTACAAATGACATAACCACAAACTCAAAATGGCCATACCTTGTTTGGAAAGCTGTTTTTGGAATATCTTTGCACCTAACTTTCAATTAATGGTACCCCGACCTAAGGTCAATCTTGGAGAACCATCGAGCACCCTAAAGCTGATCAAACAAATCCTTGATTCTAGGAATGAGATATTTGTTCTTAATGGTAACCTTGTTTAGTTGTCTATAGTCGATACACATTTTAAAAGTACTATTTTTCCTGCTTACGAACAGGATCCGTACACCCCGCAGAGAAACACTGGGTCTGATGAAACCTTAATCTAAGAGGCAGTTAAGTTGCTTTTTTAACTCTTTAAGTTCTATCGGAGCCATACAATATGGAGGTACAGAAATGGGCCGAGTATTCGAAAGAAGATCAATTCTGAATTCTATTCCCTATCTTGAGGTACCCCTTGCAAATCTTAAGGGAAAACTTTTGGGAACTTATTTACCACCCATACTGACTGAACTGTTGAGACTTCAGACTTAGTATCTTTGACTCGAACTAAATGGTAGATACACCCTTTTGATATTAACTTTCTGGCCTTAATATATGAGATAAAACGACCTTTGGGAGACACCGTACTACCCTCCAACTCAAAAACTGTCTCATCAGGAAATTAAAAATTCAACACATAGGTGTGACAATCTATTGATGCATAACATGCATGTAGCTAATCCATGCCCAGAATGACATCAAAGTCTACCATCTCTAACTCTATTAGGTCTGCTAGTGTGACTTTAGGAGGACAATGATATGACACTTCCTATAGACTCGTCTAGCAGTAACTGACTTACCCACTGAGGTAGAGACTGAGAAGGGCTTAGAGAGATTTTCAGGACCTACTACAAAATTTACAGCAACCAATGGAGTTACAAAAGAGAGATTTGATCCCAGATCTTACAACACATATATATTAATGTGAAAGGCACGAAGCATACCAATGACAACATCTAGTGAACTCTCCCTCTCCTGATGGGATGGTAAAGCATAGAATTGACTCTGGCGCTGACCGCCCCTAGTACTGGATTTTGCGCCTTATGGAGGGTTTGGATGAGCTAGTGCATTAGTAACCTGAGTCTGAGGACGAAAATCCCTATTTCCCTGCTTAACATATAAACACTCCTTGATTCTATGTACCAGTTTGCCATAACCATAACATCCCCTTTTGCCTATCAAACACTCACCAGGATAGGTCCTGCCATATTTTGTACATGTTGGGTAACTAGGCCTCCCAACTACGCTATTCTAAGACTTAGAATTTGAAGTCTTGCCCCACTGATCCTGCCTGGTTTTGGGTGCAGGGACACTGGATGAACATAGCACAGGCACTAATGAATGAACCTAAAAGTGTAAACAGCTTCCCTCTCCAAACCATGGTTGACTATACTCAAATTGTCTAGTTCTAGCCCTCTTATTTCTCTTTTTTCTTTCCTTTAACTTTTCTACCTCAATCTGTTGATCATAAGCCATCAACTGAGAAATATTCATATCCCCAATTAGCATGGAAATCCTACACTCCTTGACCACCAAATCAGACACCTCGATAATAAACTTGCTCATACGAGCACTAGAGTCAGATAGCAACTCGGAAGCATACTTAGACAACTAAGTGAACTTTAGGTAGTACTCCTTCACTGTCATAGAGCCCTACCTAAAGTTCATTAACACCACCACCTTAGCCTTTCTCATCTCATGCGGAAAGAAGCTATCCAGAAAAGCATTCGAAACAGCTGCAACCTCATAGGAGTAGCATTCTCACCCCTACCTTCTTTCCACATAACAACCCAATCATAAGCAATATCCTTCAACCTATAAGAGGCCAACTCTTCAATCTTCTCTTTAGTGACATGCATAATCTGATTAATCTTTCTAACCTTATTAATAAAGAGTTGAGGATCCTCATCCACCTTTGACCCATGGAAATCAGGTGGATTCATCCTCATAAAGTCCCAAATCCTGACTGCCGCTAAATTACCATTTTGCTTAATGGGACTGTTGCTTGTTGGTTTTCCTGAATGTTGGCATTCACAACTTGGGTCAACGCTTGAAAGGCAGCCCAAAATTCAGTTTAAGACACATTCTTATTCAGAGAGTCCGCGTGCAGGGGTGGTTGATCATCATTTTTGCATACATCAGCTCGGCAAGGAGGCATATTCCATCATGTAAAAGCATAAGTTAAGGCAGATAGATAAAATTGTAAGCACAATAGACCATGAAAAAATGATGATTCTTAACTCTTTCTATTGCCTCCTGCTCATAAATGTGGCGTGCTTCACATCTATGATCAAGACTCTACGTAACGAGACTTGTCTGACTCCCTAAGACTCTTAAAACCTTAGGCTCTGATACCAAGTTTGTAAGGTCCCAAAAGTATCTCCTGGAAATCACACGGTGCTTAAGACTACGAATAACCCTAAGCTAACCCATGATATCTATTTAGCTTAAAACTTGCATGAGAAGTGAACTCACATATATAGGAACTTGAAGGTAAACGATTTAATATCTTAATAAAAGACTTTAAATTGGAAATATTTAAACAAATTCTTGAACTGGAAACATAATAAATCTGACAAGCCTCTACCAATGTCTAGAGAGCCACTAGCACAACCCCAGTTGACCGAACATAAACGGAAATCAAATAACTAAAATACTATCATCAATAAGCAGAAGTCTGATAAACTGGGTCCTCGGACTATGAGGACTCACAAAAAGTCTAGATGTAGGTGATAATGCCCATAGTCATTCGTGTTGCTGGAAATGAGTACCCAAACCAACATAATAATGCAATGTAGCATATAAACATATATGTGGGTTAGTATCTCTAGATTGTACTAAGTATGTGGGGTGAATGCATAAGTAAGTAATAACTAAATATACATATATAAATACTTTTAAATGATCCATGCTAAATGTAAATGACTCACCTTGAACTTGAATAAAAACAAAGGACTGCAGGATCATAAACATGAATAATGACACATAAAAATAAACTTTATGAGCCATAACACTTAGTTTCTAAAATCATTGCTTTTACTCTTTTTATGGGAGATTCTTCTAATAGACATAAACCATGTGAGCTGTCATGGTGTCCAACGTCTTCCCATGTTAGGAGAGTTGTCCTATCATTGCCATCAAAATAAAATCTGAACTTAAGTGATGTAACACCTCATATTTTTGGGCAAGTCTATGAACCGTCATTCCTACATGTATAAGTTATAATCCAAGTGATTCTCATGTAAATATAATTTTAATGATCTTGATACAAATGCGTGAAATGCTCATGAGGTTAAAAATGTTCATAGAAATCATTTAGAGCCAAGTTGAGCTAAGATCCTTTGATTCGCCCAAAGTTTGGGATTTGATTCTACAAGGGTCTACTTTAAACATATTTAAATTCTGATATACGTGGAACTTTTCAACAAAAGACCCACCAAAATATAGATAATTGAGTTAGCTTTCCAACGGTACCAATTTCGCCTAAATCCAATAACCGAGTGAAAAGTTATGTCATTTTTTGTGTGAGGCAGTAAGGGGTCGCGATAGCCCCACGATACGAGGACTGCTTGACCCAAATAGGGGTCGCACCGCAAGGGCTGCTTGACCCCCAACTAGGAGTCACGATGCGGGGGCTATTCCCCCATAGTTTTATCTCCTTAAGGGTCAAGGGATAGTTTTGTCCTTTCCCCTCAACCCTAAACGTCCAAAGCATGAATTTTAACACCCAAAAGGGCATTATTTGCGCATCTTCCTCAAATCAATTCACGTAAAAACCCTCCGCCATTCCCAAGAACACAAAAATGAAAGCATCACCATCAAGAGACTTTAATAAAAGTTATTCTCCTTCAAGATTTATGCTTTTGAGGTATGTTAGATGTTCATCCATGGATCCTTTTCAACCATGGAGTCCAAGAATCCATCTTTTATGTTTTAAATCATGAAATTACATGTTTATAATGATTTATCTCCATGAAACTTTTATAGATTTTGATTATACATGATGTTTATCATCTAATTACATCAAAAGCAGCCCTTATTGCATGTTTTTATGAATTGCGTCCATGTACTTACATAAATTTTGAATTTTATTATGTTTCCATGAAATTGTTGGTGATATTAAACCTGACATGATTTAATGGTGTTGATTGCTGAATTTAAACCCGTAGCAAAAAGCCTGATTTGGCTGGCCACTACGACGCACCACAATCACGGTGACTCACTGGAAAAGGACTAGTAGGAACTGCGCTTTCTCCGTGACGCAGAGATATCGCGGTGCCCTATAGTTTTTCTATTTTGGCCATTGCCGCGACTCGCCACTATCGCGTAGGCTTGCTGGAAATTGATAAATGTTATATGGGACTCCTTCGTGACACGGTGGAATTCAGAGTCTTACTGGAATTTGACAACTATCAATTTTCTTAGCTCCACGACGCGCTGAGAGTCTAGGTGACACACTGTCAACTTAAAAATGCCATAACTCCTTCACTGAGTGTCGAATTTAGGTGAATTTGGTATCGATGGAAAGCTTATTCAATTTTTCACATAATACAAATTCAAAATCTTGAAAACTTCACATAAAATAAATATTAGTCAGTTTGGAAGCTATCCCTTAACATTCTAGGAATGAATTTAACCTAGGAAATATATGGGGTACTACAGTATATTGCCAAACAAACTTTCCGGACCTATTGAAAATATTATGATACTAATCTGAGGTCGTCTCAATCAAACGTTGACCATAATTGGGCTTACATTAGCCAAACTCAAAAACCAAATTGATGACTTAAATCACCTCCAAACATGTCAAGAATTTGCACTACCCATCCCTTTAAGTCATAAATTATGTCTAAACACTACGAGAAGGGTTCAAATAAAAAAAATTGAAAAAAGACTTAAAGGGGTCGTTACATCATCCACCACTAAACCAAACGTTTGTCCTCAAACATGAAGAGGTAGAAGGTACCTGGACTATCAAAGAGATAAGGGTATCTACTCCCCATCAATCTCCCAAGTAGCTTTCTCTATGGGACGACAGCTCCATTATACCTTCACTGATACTATGTCCTTTAACCTCAATTGTCTAACTTGCCTATCCAGAATAGCTATAGGCACTTCCTCAAAAGCCAAATTCTAATCCAAACTTATTGAGTCCCTTAGAATCATCTGGATAGTACCTATTTAACATAGAAACATGGAAAATTAGATGTCGACCGAAAGTCCTGGTGGTAAGGCCAACTCATAAGACACTGGCGCAATACACTGAAGAACCTCAAAAGGTCCAATAAATCTCAGACTAAGCTTTTTTTTCTTTCAAAATCTCATCACACCCTTTATGGGTGACACCTTCAATAATACTTTCTCACCCTACATTAATTCCAAGTTATGAACCCTCCTGTAAACATAACTATTCGTTGATTAATGTCACTCGGTTTATCCAATCTCTCAAAAAATTAGTGCCCCAAAGTTTAACCTTAAATAAATCAAACCACCCAACCAGGGACCTACATTTTCTACCATTCAATACCTCAAACCAATCCATCTAAATACTATAGTTGTACGTATTATTATAGGAAAACTCTGTTAGGGGTATAAACTGATCCCAATAACCCCCAATTCCATCACATAAGACCATAACATGTCCTACAATACCTGAATAATCAGCTCTGATTGACTATCTATTTATGGATGGATTGTTATACTCATATCCAACTGAGTACCCAACTTTTGCTGCAAAGTACGCTAAAAGTTCAAAGAGAATTGAGTGCCTCTATCTGAAATGGTGGAAATGAGTATACCATGTAATCAAACTATCTCACAAATACAGATTTTAGATAATCTCTCTGCATTATAGTTCATCTTCATAGGCACAAAATGGGTTGATTTTGTAAATTTGTCCACTATCACCCAAACAGAATCAAACTTCCCCAAGGTCTGAGACAATCCAACTACAAAATCCATAGGGTCCTATATCTTTTATTTGTTTTCTATTTAAAACTGCATTTCGTGCATACATGGTATCTCATCAAGTTAAAACCTTCCATAATTGCATGTTTACTCCAAAGGCCAACGATGTACCTTCTACTATCTTTATATATAGATTATACACATTGTAATAAAGCCTTAACCTATCCAACCAATCACCATTCAAGATATTATTATTTAAAAAATATAGACACAAAAAATCTAAAACATAACAACATAAATAAATTTTATGTACTAGGATTTGAAATTATAAGTATCTCTAATAAAATATTCCACAAACTTCAGATCCACACAACCCCAAAAAATAGATATCAGTATTCAAATTCTTTAACATCAATGCAGATACACTTTCTTGGGGTGTGTTTGTGCTTGTAATATCTAAGAGATGTACTGCTAAGAACATACCATCAACCGAGGAGATTTGACAATGCTTTGAACTAGAATTTATTCAAACCTTTTACCCAATGTAGTCTTTGTATATGATTCTATTTCTCCACGGACCGATGATGCCTACTGAGTACCTGTGGCTTTGGTACTCATACTACACTTATGTACCATTTTGGAGAATATTCAAGTACTAATTATCATCGTTGACGTTGCGATTGTGAAAGCTAGAGTTTGGAGACAGGGTGAGCTCTCAGAGTTGGAGTTCACTCTGCAACAGCTCCTACTATTTTTATTCTACATGGATGTCCCTCTACGCCTTGGATAATGCTTTTGTACCAGTTTAGACTTATTTTCTAGGAGTAACTCGTGATTATTTTTTGCATTTACTATTCATAATAGATGTACTAAAATAAGTTTGAGAAGAATTCTAGAGTAATGGTATTTCAAATTTATTAGACATTCAAACTCTTCTCATCTACGTTGTTGAGAAATGAGACTCCTCTACATCCTCTACACTCAGCTTTGGGAGATTCTTATTAGGGAGGGTGTATGCAAACATAACCTGCACGACCTTCCACATCCTCACCAATATTTTTCTTCTATTCATCTAGCTCCCTTTGAAGCTCAGCATAAGCTCGGGCCAAATCCACTATGGAGGTAGAGCAAATTATGATATTTCCACTTCATTTATATTTATTTAGCACAGAAATTCATGCTTTCTCATGTTTTTACTCACATATTTGATATTCTGAGGTGAGTTTGATATTATGAGATGAGTTTTAGTCTTTTGACATTAAGTTTCATGAGTTAATAAATATACATGATTTTCAGCATGATTCAGTCAGTTTATAAGTAAGAATATGTTATTTTAACATGATTCTCTCATTTTAAAAGAAGTTTCAACTTACTTTTTCAGCTTTCAAACTATTGTCGTATGATTCAGATTTCAGTTTTAATTTTATGATCTTGTACATGATATGAAATTCACATAGTTATTCATGAGTATGATTTATTAATAGGAGCATGATCGATTTTTAGACTTATAAACCCATTTGCTTAAATTAAGGTGAATTTCATATATTATAAGCACTAGTGTATATTTTAGAAGTACTGTTTAGCATCGAGAGAAAATTATGGGTTCAACGCATCCTATTTCTAAGAAAATACGTACCATCATAGGGTTAAGTAGCCTCGCCAGAGAGTGTCTCCTTTCCCCCAAGGGGCTCAGTTTAGTGATCAGTCCAGTTTAATTTAGGTTATATATAGATGACAAGGAGAGAATAGACCCCCTCAATGTTGATCAGATATTGGACTCCATACTATCTCACATAGATTATGTCAGTTATAAGAATCTCCCACTGTAAAAAAAATTAAAAAATAAGTGTAGCGACTCAATCAGTTTATCAAATTATGTTTTGTTATGCATGTTTGATGATATTTTAGTTTTTAGTTTATTTCCGTATCTTATGAGCCTATTTACACTTAGCTACATGTTTTTGGTTATGGCATATATTAATGTTTACTTCTTGCATTCACCCCCACATACTCATTATAATTAAGAAGTACTGATCACATATACGTTTGTGTGGATACATTATTTCATAATGTAGGTATCAGTTGTAGGCCACATCAAGTAGTTTGCAGCTTCCAACCAGAAGGTGATGAGTTCTTTTTATTCTAGGACTCCAATAAATTTATATATTCAATATTTTATTTTATAGTCGTATTGATTAGGGAAAGGTGGAGGTCATGTCCCGGCTACCTATAGTCTGTATTAGTAAAGGCTTCATAGCCAATCGGACAGAGTGATGTATTCAGTTTTAGTTTTCATTTGTATAACCAGTGTTGTAAATATCTTAAATAGTATTGTATTGAACAAGTTCAGCTAATGATATCTCTTCTGCTTATTTTCCAATCTAATGTAATTTATTCAATTGCTCACGAATTATGTTAGTATCATAAGTTAGCTTGGGATCACTTGTAGTTCTAAGAGTCGTGTGATGTCCTGAGGGTTGTCTCAGATCATTACAAACATGAATTATATCACAAAGTTTAATTGTCCTAGGGTGTTTGTGAAGTCATGTCTAGTAGAGTCTTGCAGAACGATATAGGGACATTTGTACTTTTCTTTGAGAGGCTATTGGGCATTTAAGAAATGTCTCCTTTATTTTATACTTTAGATCATGCAGTAATGTTGTCCTCTTAGAAAATTACATTGATTCGTATGTTTCTCCAAATTCCTCCAACTATGACTTATTTTTAAGTTAATGTTTAGATATAAATTTCAATTCCTCCCAATATGATTCTCTTAGCTTAATTTTCTGACACTTCAAAAATTGTACAAAAGGCTTGAGAGGAGCTTGTTGGTGTGTTTTAAGTCCTTTAAGTCAAAAGCTTATGTCTTCATCCATATGAGTTGTGCAGTTAAGACATAATATGATAGGTATTCAGATTCCTCTTTAGCCCTCATTATAAATAGCACTCATGAGAGGAAAGAGTATGTTCCTGGATTATTGAATAGAGTTTGCATTCAAGGGATAGTGTAACTTAGGTTGTTACGATCCATAAGTAGTAGAACAATCTCAAAGTTGAAAGTATAGATTTGGAAGAATAGTGACAAGAAAGGAGGGGATAGCGATTGGTTGAGAGTATATTGATGAATCTATGTATGCTATTATGATAGGATTGGGGTGATATGTCTTTGGGTATTAACTAAGGAGTAGTGAATGTAGTGTAGATTTCATGGTGGAAGGGAGATAAGGAGTTATTATTTAAGGTGACTTGTGGTATGTTTGAAGTCGGAAAGGAGTTGTTGATGGCATTTCATTATTCTAGAAAAGCATAGGTCATTAATGAAAGTATCAGGTTGTTAAGGATTGTGAATATGGTCTTCCCTTTGTGATTGTGAAAAGGAAATCGGTTGATTCTTATAGAGATATGAATGCAATTTAGACATATGGATGGATAACTAGTAATGATATGTGAAAGGAGGATATGGTAAAAGATTGAAATTAGATAGACCATAAGATTAGGATCAATTATTGATATCATGAGGTTCTAGTGGACCAGTATTTCTTGATGTTTTATTTTATAGTTGCCAATCAAGAATAGTATGTAAAGTTATGTTGTTAATTATGTCTAGTACTAGGCACTAAGTTGAACAGTGGATGATCATCAAAGTGGAAATAATAATTGATTGGGATAGTGATGCTAGTTATGTGGAAGGTGATCTAGTAGGCTTGAAATAATGTATGCAAGAATGTAAGTTCATTTATACGCAATTAAGTATGATGGTTTATGTATATTATAGAGCTATACCCAAAGTGACATGGGGCTACATTATTTTCTAAGATTATTAAGTGTCGTGTGTTCCTAAATTCTACACTTGAGTTGCTAAGTGTAAATAAGGCTAGTTATATAGTATATGGTGTTATTAATAGATAAGTTAAGAGTTATAGGTTATCAATGTTGGGTCTTTTGGTGTAATAATAATTCTCATGGTTTAGAAAAAATATAAGATTAGAGGTGTGATTTGCAAACTAAGAAGAAAAGGCAGATTATGTATTTAGAGAGACAAGTATGCTTGCGGAGACGAGTGTAAGTATATGACGATGACTATTGAATCTAGAATCCATAAGCAATGGCTAATTTGGTGGCAAATGGCATAAATGTTGGAAATATGCAAGAATACCTTACAATCAATAAAACATAGAATAATAATAATATAGAAGATAAATAATAAAAACAATAATATTCCATGACCTCGTAGTGCCGGTACAAGATTCACTAATCTAAAAAAAGAATACGAGTACTATAATTGTCATGAGCTCTTGAAAGCTTTCCTCACACTTATCTGATCACCAAAAGACCATATTTTTTAAGCCAATCGAGTCATAGGAGCTACAATAGAAAACAAACCTTGTACAAACTGCCTGTAATAGCTTGCCAACCTAACAAAACTCTGAATATCTGAAGGTAAAGTAGGTTGTGACCAATTTCTAACCACTTCAACCATCGTTTAGTCTTGGTATAACTCAATTAGATGAGCAAATGTCAATTAAGGAATAAGATGTAAAAAGTGCAATTCCTACTTTAGATGATAATTATCCATCGGCAAAAAATTTTCGAGCAATTTTGATTCAAAAGATAAATATTTTTGTGAAAATAGATAAAAACATAACCTTGCAGATATACACATAAAGAAAAGATACATAAGATGTATGTACCTTTTCTATGAAATATATATATCCTATGTTATACTATGCTACAAATTATATGTTACAATTTTTAATGTTATGAATATCTAATTAATAATTACATATATATATATATATATGCTAATTGATTTATTTTGCAGGGTATGAAATATGTAGTCAAACATATTCCACCTCATCCTTTGAGGTTTGACAGTTTATGCAATCAGTATTTTCTAACTGATTTTGCTGAGATTCTGAGCAAGGAGGTCATTGAGTTATTTCGGCAAATATATTTTGTTGTTTATCTGAATATACCAAATTGTAAGTTGACTGATTAGATAATCAAATGCTTTTTGATGTTCAAGTTAGAATAGGACAATCCTAATGAAGTTCATGTATGGGTCAACGACAATGTGCTCAGATTTTCCATATTTGAATTTGCTATTACTACAAATTTGAAATACACCAATAATGGATTTCGAGTACCCAAATTTGCCTCTGAGTGTGTTGATGGAAAAGTATTTTTCTAAAAAAGTTATTGTGGGTAAGCTAGATTTGGTTGAATGTTTCAAGTTTGGTAACTTCAACAATGATCAAAATGCACTCTAGATGGCTATCTTGTACTTCATTGATACCTTTATTCTATCTCAAATGAATAATTCACCTATGACTTTTGCAGATATTAAGATGGTCTAGGATGGAAGATATAGAGATTTTTCATGGGAAAATATTGCTTTCAAAAAAAATTTCATTCACTTAGATAAGATGTGAATATTGAAAAAAGGTTGTATCGATTAGGATGTATGTCACACGAAATAAATGTATGTATGTATGCATTTTGTTCTGTAGTTAAGGGAAAGGATGTTGTTCGTCAAGGTAACATTATTCCAAGGATTCTTAGTTGGAAAGTTGTTGGAGTCCATCCGCAATATCTCATATTCAATTCTGTTTTCTTTTGCGTTAAAGTAAATTTTTTGTTACATTTAGTACATTACACAAACTTTCAAGATATATTTCATACTACATGTATACATATTTCTCTCAGGAAACCCAACTATTATACATATCATATTCAACTAACATTTAAGTATCTTTTAATCGACAAAAGATATATAAACTTTCATAAATCATAAAAAATCACATACCTGATACATGTAAATTATCGAATTAATTTTTTACCAGATTTTTAGCAGATACATAGTGTTCTTATGTAATTAAAATATATTTTTTCATATTGATTTTTTAAAACATGTTTTTAGTGTGTACCACCAACATAATTCCTATAAATGAGGAAATAGATAGACTTGACTTGCCAACCACTATTGTTATTCCTTCGTTTGATCAGGTGAAATCATTTATACCTACATTATCTATGAAAGGAGAGTAGAAGAAAGAAGTTAGTATTGTCCAGAGATAATTTATTCGGGTGATTTGAGCATTCATGTGAAGACCATTAGAGTGAAGAAATTATGGCTCAGACTTAAGGATATAGAATAGGCCCATAGGCTAAGAATGTTGGCTTTGATTTAAGGGGAAGATGATAGGGTGAACCAAATCAAGTTTTGATAATTAGATTATGATGCATGCCAATAATAGTTGTTATGAGGTAGTGATCCATTCTTACTCTAGCGTATTCCTTTCCTTGGATTTCAGTCATTATGGCACCCTATTCATGGCTTGCATGATAAACCCACAATTATGAACAATGTTTATACACTTCATGCATGTTCATGTTCATTGTCAACTCCTAGTAAAAGAAGTAACAGCTTCACTCTATGATTCAAATCATTCCCCATGAATCTATAAGTTCCAGTCGTATGTTAAGTAACTTTTGATAAGTATGAACCCATGTTTCAGAGTATGCTCACTTCTCAGAACTCATGGTACACCCTTAATGACCAGTGAAATTCATAATATGTCATGTATGTCCTCATTTTAGCTCACTTTTATGAATTCATGCCTTTGATACTTTATTCCTCAAGCCTCAATTAAGTATCAAAGTTATGTAGTATCTTTCAGGCTTTAGGTCCCCATGTTTTAGCCCTTCATTGACCTCCACTTATGTTAAGATAGTGGTGACGAAAATAGATGAATAATGGTTTAGATGGGAGAGAGTAGATGTTCCTTCTTAGGGAAAATTTATTGTATGTTTTTTTATGGTTAATGCATGAAATTTTTTTATAGAGGTATTATATGGAAAAAATTCCTAAGCGGGTTGGTTGCCTGGAAGTTCAGATATGGTTATAACGATGGGCTTAAATGTTATGTTGGTGTATACGTGGATGAATGCATTAGACTCTAGTGAACTCCTAATAAAAGCTCAGAGTTACTTGTTAAAGTGGTAAGGAGTGTTAATCTTGAGATGGGAGATCTGGAAAGACATAGGATATTGAATTTTGTGGTTTAGACTAGTATTAGGGTGTTATTCCTTATTAGTAACTCTAGGAGATTTATTGCATTAGCTATCACTTTTCAATTCTATATGTACGATCGTATCATGAATGCTTCAATTGAGTTCTAAACCCTCAAGATGAATCAGCTCCTTATAGTTGATCCAATCAACTCAAAAACCAGTTTCATGTTAGAAATTTTATCTTTTTAGCTCATCTATATCCTACATTAGTAGAAATAATGGCCTAGTATCTATATATGATCACTCCTAACAATGATTCTACTGGGGTAATGAATTTTCCTCCTAGCATTCCATTTTTCAAATGTCATATCTATATTATTCCATATAATTCCTATGTATGAGTTCCTATTCCATATGTATCAGCTGAGTTAGTACTCTGGTGAGAAGTGATTCTACTTACAAGACATGATCAACTTTAGAAATTTAGCTTCAAGATAGTAACTGCACTTTATTAATCCGAATATTCATCTTTGTTCGAGAACTAATGATTTCGAGGGGAAGATATTATAATACCCCAAAAACTCCTAGCTAAGTTTTTAATAGTTCTTCATATGTTTAAAGGATGAAAAAGCAATTATTTTGAACCATATATAAGTATCATGACCATTCACCTTGTGTGTAAAGTGTTTTTTATGTGAATCATGGTCATAGAAAGCATTTAGAGCAAAGTTGAGGTGAGAGCATTTGTTGTCAATTGAGCTTTAATATTCGAGCCTACAAGAGTCAATTTTAAATGAGTAAAAATTCTAGAATATATATAATTTTGGATCTCAAGACCCGCCAAATTAAATATCATCGAGTCTTCTTTCCAACGCATTTGATTTCACCTTAATCTGATATTAGAGTAGAAAGTTATGCTCATTTTACTTAAAGAGTGTTTGTCTATCAAAGATTGACGATGAAAGATGATGAGTCGTCAACTAGTTGATGGGTGGTCAACTGCTTTCGTCAACCTTAGGCATTACATCTCAAAATCAGCTAGAGATTGATGACCTGGTTGACAAGTCTTTAACTAGTTGATGGGTTGTCAACTCCCTTCGTCAACCTTAATCATTCTAGACCAAAAATCAACTAGAGATTGACAACCTGAGTTGACGAGCTGTAACTAGTTGATAGGCTGTCAACTCCCATCGTCAACTGAGAATTTCTATAATTTATTTTTAATTTCCTCAAGGGTTGTTTGGTCTTGTCCTCACCCCAAACTCCTCCCCTACTACTAAAATCACCCAGTAAATATTCTTTAATCATTATTAGTCAATTTTCAATGCTCATTCTTCGCTCCACTCTCAAGAGAAACAAAATTAGGGTTTCTTCCTAAAGTTCAACTCCCAAGACTCCAATCCAAGTTTCCTTCAAGTGATTCACTAACTTTATGTATGTGGGATTTAAATGGGATATTCTTCTGTCCTTGTTCCCAAAAGTTCAACTATTACATGAATTTAAGGATATAAAAAGGCTAGGATTATTTTCATGCTTTTGAAATTATGATATTCCCATGTGATTTAAAGTTCATTTAGCATAGAAATTCATGCTTACTCGTGTTTCTACTCACATGTTTGATATTCTGAGATGACTTTGATATTATGAGATGAGTTTTAGTATTTTTACATCAAGTTTCATGAGTTGATAAATGTACATGATTTTCAACATGATTCAGTCAGTTTACAAGCAAGAGTATGTGATTTTAACATGATTTTCTCAGTTTACAAGAAGTTCAGACTTACTATTTCAGCTTTCAGAATATTGCAGCATGATTCTGATTTCAATTTAATCTTATGATCTTAAATATGATATAAAATTCACATATTTATTCATGAGTATAATTTATTAACATAAACATGATCAGTTTTTAAATTTATAAACTCATATGCTTAATTAGAGGTGAATTTCATATATTATGAGCTCCAGTATATATTTTAGGAGTAAGGATTTGCATTGGGGAGAATTTAGATTCAATGCATCCTATTTTTTAGAAAGTACATGCCACTGTAGGTTTAAGGGGCCTCGCTAAATAGCTTCTCCTTTCCCCAAGGGACTTAGTTTAGTGATCACTCCAGTTCAGTTCAGGTTTTGTACCGATGAAAAGGATAGAACAACTCTCTTCAATATGGCAGATGTTGAATTCTATGCTCGCTCACATGGTTTATATCGGTTGTAAGAATCTCCCACAATAAAGAAAATTTCAAAAACTAAGTAGTGACTCACCAATTTATCAGATTATGCTTTGTTATTCATGTTTGATATTTATCCAGTATCTTGGTGAGTCTATTTACACTTAGCATTCATGTTTTCAGTTATGCCATATATTAGTTTTTATTTATCACATTCACTCTCACGTACTCAATTCGTCTTAGAAATACTGACTCTCTATACGTCTGTGTGAATACATTACTTTATAATGTAGGTATCAATTGTTTCCCACAACATCTTGATCAAGAAGTTCACAACTTTCAGCCAGTAGGTGATGAGATCTCTTTATTCGAGGGCTCCAGGATTTGAATCAAGATTGATGTTTTGATATTGAGGTAAGATAGGAATCCATACTACCTATGATTTAAAGTGAAGATAAGCATAATTTGGTCTTCCTTGTAGACCCTTGAGTTATTTTAAGGTGGATTTCCTAAAATTTCTAAGCCTAAGTGTGGGAGTAATATTTAGAACCGAGTTGGGTATGATTCCAAGGTCTTAAAGCCCAGAACTGCGTGCCACCATAGGATTGAGATTGTGGGATCGAGGCTGAGATAGTGATCACTAAAGTTAAGATTAAGGTTCTATTTCGATGGAAAAGGTAGAATAGCTCTCCCCAATGTGGGTAAGATGTTGGACTCCATGTGGCTCACATGGTTTATGTTGATTAGAAGAAACTCCCAAAATTGGTCCCCCACTCTAATTAAGATAAAAGTGTAAGTTTTGGAAGCTATTATTTTAAGATTTCTCTTGCTTTCAAGTTTTGAGAATAAGATGGAGAATATAGATTTAGACTAAAGTGTAAGGACTCACGTGATTTATACTACATGCTTCCATATTCATGATTTGTGAGAGTTTTATACAAGCTATGTGAGTTATCTATAATTGCATGCATGTTCTCTATAAAGATTTATGATATTGATTAGTGAATTTCATACACCCTCATATACTCAGTACATCCTTAAAGTTCTGATGATAGGTGTATTTACACGCCTAACGCACCTTAATTCACCCATATTTTAGCTAAGTTTTAAGGACAAAATATATAATTCCTGCACTTTTAGTCCTTTTTCTTGTAAGTGAGCTAACCAACGTGATTAGCAAGTTTTCAGGTATAAATGAAGAAGATTTCAGCATTTTATGGAAAGTGGACGCCAAAGGAAATTTCACGTAAGAAAGAAGGCAGCTTCTGGAAGCTTGTGGACTGAAAGTGATGCATGGAAAACTTATCCTGGGCAAAAAAAGTATTTCCAAAGACTTAGGGACCAGCAGTAACTTAGTAGGATTAGGAAAAGGATGCAGCAACCTAGTAGGATTAGGATAAGTATGCAGTAGATTAGTAGGAATAGGATATGGGTGTTATAAAAACCCTATGTTGCTGAACTTTTCAGCACCAATTTCCGCCACCCTCATCCTTATTCCTGCCTATTGGATCCTTTCCCCTTTTCTTCACAAATTCGTTGTTGACATTATTTTTTATCTATTCGACTTTTAATTTTTACGACAAGAGAAACACTATTTGCACGGAATTCACGCCACAAGTGCTACCAAAACATACTTCACGTGAGATTCTTATTTTGGTATGATGATAATTGCTATTGTGTTTTCCGTTGCACTCATGAGTAGCTAAACTTCTCTGTTAGGGTTATTGAAGCCTTATGAGATACTATCTATTGCTATGAGTGTGTGAATTCTTGATACGTATGCTGCTTAAATCATTCTTCTCTTCATCTTAATTTAAATTCTTGTGGTTGCAAACATATAGAATACGCCAGTATAGCATTAACTTGTTCGAAAGAAAAGTTACATGTCTGGAAAAGAGAGAATGACAAGGAAATAGGGCTACCAACCCCTGTTTAAAAGTTAGTGCCGTAACTGGATTAACCTCTTGGAGAATTCGTACCATTAGACACGTTTTAAGATCGAAAGAGTTAAAATAAAAGAGTTAAAATAAAATAATCTGTGATGGTCGAAAGACGTTAGGATTTACCATAGACTACAAATCTCTATAAGCACATGCATGTCTGAATTCCGCATAACTCATAGTTAATAGATACGTAAAACTCATAAGGTGGACATAACCCTAACTTACAATTCTCATTGATTAAAACCTACCAGTCATTCTATTTTTACTTTGCTATTTTTATTTTTATTACTTAACATCACACTCCATTCCCCCCTTTTCACAGAACTTTCACCAAAAGTCTACTAATTGTTGCATTCTTAGTGACTGAGTATTCCCTGTGGGATTCGACACCCAACCCAGTTGGGTTCTATATTTGACAACGACCGCTTACACTCTTACGAGAGCTGTAGTTTGAGCGTTATCAAATTTTGGTGTCGTTGCCGGGGAATACGGTTGTCTACTAAGTTTGTGATAGGTACTAGACCCTTTGGTCAAAGATTCTCGTACTTTACTTTTAGTTGTTGTTTTTGTTTTCTGCAGATTTTTGTTTAGTGCATGCCAAATACTCCAAGTTCGGGACAACCATTATTACCCATAAACCCTGAACCGCAACTTATTGGAAGGATGGATGCACAACGTGACATTGAGAGAAGGGTTGCTCAACAGGAGCAGGCTAGATTAACTGCGTTGGCTGGTGCTCAAGTGCATCAACAGAATATTGATAACCCAGGGCGAGCAGCAGATCCTGATGATGAGGACTTGGGTGACGATGAGTTACTAAACCCTAGGCGTGATGCTCAGGTGGCGACACCGGCAAACAGAAGAGATCGTCAAGAAAGATTTTGGCCTGAACGCCGAGCTATGCAGATTCCCTTTGATGAGGATGATGACGATCTGGACGGAGATGGTGCCACAGGAGCTATTATTCCTCTGCCCTTGGCACCCGAAGCAAAGTGCAATATCACTAGCACCATGATTCAGCTTTTGCAACTCAAGGGATTATTCGGTGGACTTGCAGGTGATGATCCGAATATGTATCTGGTCAACTTTATCTCTACATACAAGTCATTCGATAATCCAGGCGTTGGATAGAATGCAATTCGGCTGCGCTTAGTTCCATTGTCTCTATCTGGGGAGGCAACTCTATGGTTGAACGGGCTGACTCCTGATTCTATTACAAATTGGAGGCAATTGAAAGACGCTTTCCTAGAAAGATTTTTTTCGCCATCCAAAAAAGCACAATTGAGAGATGAAATTAGCAACTTTCGTCAGCTTCCAACTAAAGTCCTCCATGAAACATGGGAGAGATTCAAGAAGAAGCTTATGAGGTGCCCAAACCATCACATGACCAATGTCCACTTGATGGAGATACTATACAGATCCTTGAATTCAGTAACTAAACCAGTGGTGGATAATGCGGCCGGAGGATCATTTATGGACCTCACCTTTGTTCAGGCAAGTGATATGCTAGACTGGATGACAAAGCAAAGTAGGGCTTGGCATACCAGGGATTCTGAGGTAACAAGCCCCACTATATCTATTGGCATGACTGCAGAACAAAGGCAAAGAGAGGAGAAACGCAACCAAGATATAGCGTACATGAAAACACAGATGGATCTTCTTACAAAGCATATGTTATCAGGGAAGACCGAAAACGTCAAAGCGGTTGCGTCAAAAGGAAGAGAGGAATCCGATTCTGAAGAAGAAGCCAACTACTTAAACAATCAGGGGGGTTTCCGAGGCACTGCCCAAGGAAACCAAGGTCGGAACTATTATGATAAGTATGGGAACAAGGACCGTGATCAAGGTAGTTGGAAGAATAAGACTGACAGGAGTGGTTTGTATGTTCCTCCTGGAAGTCATGACACCGCTGCATCTGGCTCTGGTAAGATGTCAATGGAAGATATGATGGCGAAGCTGTTGAAAGGAGTGGAGGCAACCAGCACGGGAGTAACCGAGGTAATAAATAATTTGTCCTCAATGAAGCAATTGGTTGACTCGTATTCCACTTCAATAAAACAGCTGGAGCAACAATTGAGTCAAATTTCAGCCACATTAAATCAAAGAAAAGATGGCACCTTACCTAGCTGCATAGTGCAAAACCCAAGGAAAGATGGAACATGCATGGCTATTACTAACAGGAGTGGTAAGGTGTTGGAAAACCCAGCCAAAGATAGGTAAGTGGCCGACGATGTATTAACTGATGCCGAACTAGAGGACGCTGAAGAAGCTGAAGAAGGTGTCAATGATGTCACCCCTCAACATCAACAGCCCGAAAAGATCGCCAATCTGAAGCAAGATGAAAAGAAAGTCGTAGATAAAACTATCCCTCTTCCACCACCACCTGTTTCTCAAAGATTAAAAAAGAGAGCTGATGATACCAAGTTCAATAAATTTATGTCAATGTTAAAACAGCTGACCATTAATGTTCCGTTGGTAGAGGCGCTAAAACAGATGCCTGGGTATGCAAAATTTATGAAGGATCTTTTAGCAAAGAAGCGGGCAGCGAGTGGTGAGTTGAAAGATACTGTTCATCATTGGAGAGCAATCGCTACCAGATCACTAGTTCAGAAGAAGGCCGATCCCGGTGCCTTCACTATTCCATGCACTGTTGGATCTTTGAATTTTTCCAAGGCATTATGCAATTTAGGAGCCAGCATCAACTTAATGCCACTATCTATTTACAAAAAATTGGGATTGGGGGATCCTACTCCAACCAATATGAGGCTTGTAATGGCAGATAGGTCGGTAAAATGACCTGTTGGTATTTTATGTGATGTATTGGTGAAGGTTTCTTCATTCATCTTTCCGGCAGACTTTGTTATCTTGGATTGTGAGGTGGACTCAGAAGTTCCTATAATCTTGGGGCGCCCTTTCCTTGCAACAGGAAGTGTGCTTATTGATTTAAGAGCTAATGAGCTTCTATTTCGGATGAATGACGAAGTAGTCTGCTTTGATGTGTGTAAATCAATGAAGCAACCCAAAGATCTGAACGTGTTCTCGGTAGCTGATGTTTATTTTGATGATGCAAAAGATTTACCTGTAGAGGAGCAACTTATTGATGACCCATTGGCGGTTGTGCTTATGAATGTTGAGCGTAAGGATGCTGAAAATTATGAAGAAACTATTTGTTCTCTAACAGGATTATGGTCATACCCTTATGCTCCCAAGAAGCTGGACCTTGATCTCAAAAACCGACCTACACCACCAGCTAAACCATCTATTGAAGAGCCACCCACGTTAGAATTGAAGAAACTGCCTAGTCATTTAAAGTATGCATTCTTAGGAAGCGGTAACACGCTCCCGGTTATTGTGGCGGCAGATTTGGGTGAGCAGCAAGTGGCAGCTCTCATCGCGGTTCTTTGGAAGTACATGAGAGCCATTGGTTGGACCATCGCTGATATTATTGGTATTCCACCTGGGATTTGTACACACAAGATTCATCTTGAAGAAAATTGCATACCCACTATTGAGCATCAAAGGCGTCTAAATCCACCTATGCAAGAGGTGGTGAAGAAAGAAATTATTAAGTGGTTAGATGCAGGGGTTGTGTATCCAATCTCCGACAGTAAATGGGTAAGCCTGGTACAATGTGTACCTAAGAAAGGTGGCATGACGGTAGTTGCGAATGAAAAGAATGAGTTAATTCCACTCAGACCTGTCACAGGGTGGAGAGTATGCATGGACTATCGGAAGCTGAATTCGTGGACACTTAAAGATCACTTTCCAATGCATTTTATAGACCAAATGCTCGATCGATTAGTAGGGAAAGGATGGTTTTGTTTCCTAGATGGGTATTCCGGCTACAATTAGATTTGTATTGCTCCCGAAGATCAAGAGAAGACAATGTTTACATGCCCATATGGTACGTTTACCTTCAAACATATGCCATTTGGGCTATGTAACGCACCCGCCACTTTTTAGCATTGTATGATGTCCATTTTTTCTGATATGGTAGAAGACACTCTGGAGGTGTTCATGGACGATTTTTCAGTTATGGGAGAGTCGTTTGAATCGTGCTTGGCAAATCTAAGTATGGCGTTGCAGAGATGTGTTGAATTTAACCTGGTGTTGAACTGGGAGAAGTGCCACTTAATGGTGAAATAAGGTATTGTTCTTGGGTATAAAATCTCCAAAAGAGGAATTGAGGTGGATCGAGCTAAAATCAAAGTCATCGAGAAACTACCACCCCCAATTTCTGTCAAAGAAGTTCGTAGTTTCCTCGGGCATGCAGGTTTTTATCGAAGGTTCATTAAAGACTTTTCCAAGATTGCTAGTCCGTTATGCAAGCTTTTGGAGAAGGATGCAAAGTTCGACTTCGGTGAAGATTGCTTGAAGGCATTTGAATGCCTCAAATGGAAGCTAATTGAAGCTCTTATCATTGTAGCGCCCGATTGGTCTCTACCGTTTGAAGTCATGTGTGATACTAGCGGGGTAGCTTTGGGTGTTGTACTTGGCCAGAGAAGAGAAAATTTATTTCATCCAATCTACTATGCGAGCAAGGTCTTGAACGGAGCCCAGAAGAACTATACTGTCACGGAACAAGAGCTTCTAGCAGTTGTGTATGCTTTTGAAAAGTTCTGTGCTTATTTGCTGGGAACCAAAGTGGTAGTTCATACAGACCATGCAGCTCTGAGATATTTGATGGCAAAGAAAGACGCGAAACCAAGGCTGATTCTATGGGTATTGTTACTGCAAGAATTTGATTTTGAGGTAAAATATAGAAGAGGTTGCAAAAACCAAGTGGCTGATCATCTATCAAGACTCGAGAACGAGCATATAGCGCAGCCTGATTTTGAGATTGATGATGCATTCCCTGATGAAGAGATCTTAGCCACGATGATGGAAGAGTTACCATGGTATGCAGATTTTGCAAACTTTGTGGTAAGTATTGTGATACCTGCGAATCTATCATTTCATCAAAAGAGGAAGTTCATGCATGATGTGAGACACTACTTTTGGGATGAGCCATATTTGTTTAGACGATGCGCGGATGGTGTGATCAGACTCATGTGGAGGTGCAAAGTATCTTGGAAGCAAGTCATGCTTCTCAAGTTGGGGGACACCATGCAGGTGGTCGGACAGCAAGGAAGGTGTTGCAAAGCGGCTATTATTGGCCTTCGATATTTAGAGATGCCTACGAATTTGTGAAAAGATATGACCAATGTCAGAGACAAGGCACAATTTTGAAGGACCATGAGATGCCCATGTTAAAAATTCTTGAAGTAGAGCTGTTTGATGTGTGGGGTATTGATTTCATGGGCCCATTCGTAAATTCGTTTGGGATGAAATATATCCTATTTGCTGTCGACTATGTATCCAAATGGGTGGAAGCAGTAGCGCTGGCTGATAATGAAGGAAAGCGTATTGTAGCATTCTTGAAGAGAAATATCTTCTCTCGTTTTGGGGTACCACATACCATCATAAGCGATGGAGGATCACACTTTTGCAACAAGCTGTTCAAATTCGTGTTGGTGAAATATGGGGTCAAGAAACATAAGGTAGCCACGCCTTATCACCCACAAACTAGTGGACAGGTAGAGGTTTCTAATCGAGAGATCAAGCTGATCCTTGCGAAGACTGTAAACGCTAATAGGAAAGATTGGTCTCGGAAGCTGGACGATGCACTATGGGCTTATAGGACTGCATTCAAAACGCCAATTGGCATGTCCCCGTACCAACTAGTTTATGGGAAGGCCTGTCACTTGCCCATTGAGCTCGAGCATAAAGCATTGTGGGTGTTGAAGCGACTGAATTTGAAGTAGGATGATGCTATGAATCTGAGATTGGAGCAGTGAACGAGATGGATGAATTCCGTCTACATGCGTATGAAAGATCAGAACTCTACAAGGAACGGATGAAAAAGTATCATGATCAGCGGATTATTCAATGAAACTTTCAAAAGGGTGATATGGTACTTCTTTTCAATTCCAGACTGAAGCAATTCCCAGGTAAGTTAAGTTCCAAATGGTCTGGCCCGTACAAAATTAGCCAAGTCTACTCGTCGGAAGTAGTTGAGTTAGAAGACAATAATGGTGTTGTCTTTAAGGTGAATGGCCAACGAGTGAAACCATCCATCGGTCCTCTTGACTCGACAAAATGCATGGCCACTATTTATCTCGACGAAGTCTAAGTACTCGAGGTAACTATGTCGTGCCGCGACATTAAATCAAGCGCTTGATGGGAGGCAACCCATCATTTTTAATTGTTTTTGTTGTTTTTGTTTTCCTAGGATTTTGTCGAGCCACGACCAACTAAGGCGCTTGATGGGAGGCAACACATCGTTCTAATCGTTTTTGTTGATTTTGAGTAAGTGTAGGTACAAGAGGTGTAAAGGAGGAGATTGGTTTCAAATTTTGATTTGGAAGCGGTTCATGTTGAAGGTGGTAAGTTAGGAATGAAGAAGCAAAAGGCTATGGGTTAGGCATTGCCTATGAAAATATAGGCAACAAACAAGGCAAGGCCTATGTAAATCTAGGCCACGAACAAGGCAAGGCCTATGCTATGGCCTAAGCTCTCGGATTCTACAATGCTATAGCATAGGCGCCGCCTATGCCTACCAATGCCATAGCATAGGCGCCGCCTATGTAGAAGCCTTTTGTCTCTGAATCTAGAATACCATGGCATAGGCGCCGCCTATGCCCAACAATGCCATAGCATAGGCGCCGCCTATGCTCAACTAGGCTTTGCAAAAGGTTCCACCTATGCCAAGCATAGGCAAAGCATTAGGCGCCGCCTATGCTCACTTTTGGTCTCCTAACCCGATTCCAAATGGGTCAAAACCCGACCCAAGCTTGTCCTATAAATAGAACCTTAGTCTTAAAACAAAATTGCATTGCAACTTCAACCTAGGCGCCACCTACCTCTCCAAAATCTCTCAAAAAATTTTCCTTTGCTCTTTTACTTTGCAAGAACATATTCCGGGGCCATCAACCAAGTAAGTACTTCGGCTCTCTTCTCTTATATTCCGTAAGTATTACAATACTACGCCTATAATAAGTTGTCAAATCTTGAAGTAGTGTTGGTGATGGCTGATTTGTTGTGATACAACTAAGAAAGTGAAAGAATATGTATTGGTCTTCTAGACTTGGTTCCAACTTGGAGTTAATTTCGATACACTGTCATACTCCTTGTGAAATCGACATGGTTCAGACAATTGCATAATCTTGTAACTTGAAATCTTTCTTGAATGACTTGTTCATTGAGATGAAAATCATGGTTAACAACAAACATGAGATGTTGTAATTATTTCAAACCATAAATTAATACAATATCTATGTAGTAGTTTTATTCAAAGTGATGCATTAATCCAAACATGAAAGTATTGTCAAGATTACATAAAATAGAATCGAAAAGGATAGTTAAGATGACAAGAAAAGTATGACTGCACTGATTATATTGTTGGAACATAACACCTAAACGTATATCGATGAAGTCTGAGTAATCAACAATGTTCACTTAACTAGTTTGTGCCAACAAATTAAGTGTGGGGTGGTGCCACTACTGATTGTTTGTCGATTGTATCTACCGAGATGAAGCTAACATGACTATCATTTTAATCTCAGGTACAATGGTACCAAAGAGTCGACCAGGAAAGGAAAAAGCAACCACCTCACAGAAAGGCCAGAAAAGGGGACGAAAAGAGCAAGCTGAATCCTCCTCGCTGCAAATATCTTGCCACATGTTCAGAATCAAATGGGTCCTAGAGGAGGAAGGAAAGGAGTGGTATAGGAACAATAAAGAGAAAAAATATGTTCATGTGAAGTTGATACACAAGGAAAGCCTAGCAAAGAAAGAACCCCGCATATTGGCCAAGATAATGGTGTTACATCTTGATTTCATCTTTTGAGATATGGGAGAATGCAATCTCGAGCTAACACGAGAATTCTATGCCAACTGGTCACCGAAAACTACAGGGAGTGAAGTAAAGATTCGGGGCCAAGTCCTACAACTAAATGCGGAGTTCTTCAACTCTTTTCTGGGTTTTCCATCTGTTGATCCATCACCACTCAAAGAGCTGTATAACAGACCTCCGTACAGGGCAATCAAACACACACTGTGCGGAACAAGATCAATGGCACGATGGAGCAGACACAAGGACACCGGCCGGCACAACACCTTCCCTTACGCTTCCTTGAACAGGGAAGCTCGAATATGGTTATGAATAGTCAACTCTTACTTGATTCCAGGGACTCAGTACACAAAGATTACATGAGATAGAGTGTGCTTGGTGTACGCATTGATGACGAACGTCCCCATCAACATTGGGGTGATCATTCGATCTTCAATGCGTAAGGTCAGGCTACACAAGAGGTCCCACTTCAGCTTTGGCAATCTGTTGACTGCAATATTGAGGAAGGAGGATATCAAAGAGGAGCCGGCTGATCATAAGCTTCCACACAACCTGAAGAAGGTTGACCTCACAAAGGTTAAAGATGTTGAAACCATGCATGGCGTCAACCTTACCACTGCAGAACGACATGCTCGGGATAAAAGTTTCTTTCGCCATCTTTATGGCATGACTCAGTTTACCATGATGAGCGGAGGTCGTGTTCCAACTACTGTAGAGCTCCAACAGTTAGATTATGACTACCCAATGAATGAGCATGCAAGGTCTATGTGTGGAGTAGATGTGTACTTTGAGGAACCTCTCGATGACGATATGCCAATCGATGATGATCGCCAAATGCCAGACTCCGACGTGGAGGAGAATTCATATGACGATGACTCCGATGATGATTCCGATAAAGGGGCTATGACCCCAGACATAGAGGACGAGTTCGACTAATCCAGGTTCTTCTTATTTATTTTCCACTGAGGACAGTGTGTCCCGTCTAAGTGTGGGGTGCTGGTATTTGTATGCTATACCTCTTTATCTGCATTTGCATTTATTTATGTTTGTTTGTTTTGTTTGTTAGTAGTTAAATTTTAAAAAAAAAAATTTGCATGAAATTGTTCTGATGGGCAGCATGGTATTATAACAAGAGTTTGTGCTAAAATTATTACTATTGAGACGTTTAGGCTCCAAGTGTGACTCACTATGTGATAAGTGTGTGGTTTAATTCCTTCATCTGTTGGGTCAAGAGTCTATACTGCTCCCAATAAAGTTGACCATGTGCCTTGTGTGTGTGAGATAATAGTATATTCTGTGTTGGTGACTGATGCTAGAACTTCCCCGGGGTGTGTGTAAAGCGAAATAAAGAGTGTGAGTTTAGGAGATGATTTAGGCATTTCTTTGGTAACCTGTGATTGTTTACCTTCGTTTTACCTACCCATGGACATTATCCTAGTCAACCCCTTTGAGCCTTTAGCCATTTTCTTTGACAGCCTCATATGTAGCCTAATCCATTTTTTTTCAAGACCATAATTTGATCCAAATTCCTAAGCGCTTTAAATTGTAAAGTCATATGACAAAATAAGAGGAAATTTGGTGAGAGTGATGCCTGCGAATGTATTGGTGCTTGAATTAGTTATGAAAAAGAGTGGCTATCATAGAGGTATGTTATAAAAGAAGAAGAAAAGAAAAATGAAAAGAAAAATAAAAAGTTAGTTCTGTTTAAAATCGAATAACAAAAGAGGTTAGAAGGGTGGTAGATTAAAATAAAGTAGAAAGGTTGTTTGAAAGAAAGTGTAAATGGCATAATGTGATGTATTAAAGCGCTTAGGGAACTTAGTCACTATTTCTGGCCAAAATAGTCCTACCCGTTCCTTAGCCTACATTACAACCTGTAAAGACCCATTTGATCCTAAGCTTAGCATTCTGATATTTAGTGGAGCATTACACTAAGGGCAAGTCTATGGTCATTAGTTGCAACATATGAATTCTTTGTGAGAATGAGAGCAAGGAGAATATTATACCCATGTTTCAAAAAATAAAATACTTGTGAGTGATTATGGGTGATATATTGTAAGACACACATGGTTGATGAGTTTTGGGTAGTTGTGTATGATTCTTTATGCCTTAACTTTTGGATACGAATTAACCATCACCACGAGTCTAGGTTGGAGGTTGAATTGTTTCTAGTAGTGATCAGAAAACTACTCTTTGTTAATAATTGTCGTGCCTGTCTTGATGAATATTTTGTGCTATTACTGTGAAACCCTAAGTAGATGTTTATATGGACATGATATTTTATTCGAGGACGAACAAAGCTTTAAGTGTGGGGTGTTGATGATAAGCGTATTTGCACGCCTAACTGATGATAGGCGAATTTACACGCCTATAGCACTAGATTTTGCCCATATTTTAGCCAAGTTTTGAGAACAAATTATATATTTCATGCACTTTTAGTCCTTTTTCCTGTAAGGCGTCGCCTATGGTCACTTCTTGTCTCCAAATCCGATTTTAAATGGGTCAAACCTGACCCAACCTTTTCCTATAAATATGAGACTTAGTCTTGAACCAAAAACACATTGGAAACCTAGCTTATGCGCCGCCTATAGCCTCCAAATCCTATCAAAAATTTTCCTTTTACTCTTTTTCTTCACAAGAACATCATCCAAAGGCATCAATCAAGTAAGTACTACTTTGTTCTTCATTTATATTCCGTAAGTACTACACTACTACACTCATTATGAATTGTTGAATCTTGAAAGTAGTATTGATGATTTGAATGTGATTGAATTATTGTGATACAACCAAGTGGGTGAATGAATACGTAAGGATGATCTTAACTTATTTCCAACTTGAATTTGATTTTGATGCAGTATCATACTTCTGTGGAATTGATATGGTCACAAAAATTGCATAATATTGTCACTTGAATACTTATATGTTGGAATGACTTGTTCATCGGAATAAGAATTATAGCTGCCTACCGACATAGGAGGTTGTGATTATTGTTAGATGCTATACCTTGATTCAATCCCTATGTAGTAGTCTTGATATATCAAACATGAAAGTATTGCCAAGATTACAAGAAGTACGACTGCTCTGATTTTATTGTTGGAATATAGCACCTAAACCGTATGTCGATGAAGTCTGAATAATCGACCACTTTCACTTCACAAGTCTGTACCAACAAACTAAGTGTGGGGTGGTGCCCCTATTGCTTGTTTATAGATTGTATCCATCGAGATGATGCTAACATGAACATTGTTTTAGTCTCAGGTACAATGGCACCCAAAGCAAGACAAGGCAAAGATAAGGCTACCACTTCCCAAAAAGGCAAGAAAAGAGGCCGAAAAGAGCAAGGAGAATCATCTTCGATGCATTTACCACGCCACATGTTTGGAATAAAATGGGTTCTTGAGGACGAAGCGAAGGAATGGTATAGGAACAACAAGGAAAGAAAATATGTTTATGTGGACTTGATAAACAAGGAAAGCCTAGCGAAGAAGGAGCCACGCATGTTGGCCAAGATCATGGCGTTACATCTTGATTTCATCTTCTGAGACATGGGAGAATGCAATCTCGATTTAACAAGAGAATTCTATGCCAACTGGTCACCAAAAACCACAGGAAGCGAGGTCAAGATTCGGGGCCAACTTTTACAACTTTCTTCAACTCCTTTCTTGACTTGCCTGTTGTTGATCCATCACCATTCAAAGAGCTGTACAATAGACCTCCATATAGAGCCATTCGACACACACTCTGTGGAACAAGATCCATGGCACATTGGAGTAGACACAAAGACACCGGTCGACACAACACCTTCCCATATGCTCCTTTGAATAGGGAAGCAAGGATATGGTTGCGCATAGTCAACTCTTGCCTCATTCCAGGGATGCAATACAAAAAAATAACAAGAGATAGAGTGTGCTTGGTATATGCATTGATGACGAATGTCCCTATCAACATTGAGGTAATTATTCGGTCTACAATGCGGAAGGCTAGGCTACACAAGCGGTCTCATTTCAGCTTTGGCAATTTGTTGACTGTAATCTTGAGGAAGGAGGACATCGAAGAGGAGCCGGCTGATCATAAACTCCCACACAACCCAAAGAAGGTTGACCTCACAAAGGTCAAAGATGCTGAATCAACATATGGCGTCAACCTTACTACGGCAGAGAGACATGCTCGGGATGAGAGTTTCTTTCGCCATCTCTATGGCATGACTCGGTTTACAATGATAAGCGGTGGTCGTGTTCCAACTGCTGCAGAGCTCTAACAGCTGGATAATGACTATCCAATGAATATGCATGCAAGGGAGATGTGTGGAGAAGGTACATATTTTGAGGAACCACTTGATGACGATGTGCCAACCGACGATGATCGACGAATTCCAGACTCCGACGTGAAGGAGAATTCTAATGACGACGACTCCTATGATGATTCCGACAAAGGGGGTATGACCCCCGACATAGAGAAGGAGTCCGACTAACCAGGTTCTTCTTATTTATTTTCCACTGAGGGCAGTCTGTCCCGTCTAAGTGTGGGGTGCTGGTATTTGTATGCTATACTTCTCTATCTGCATTTGCATTTATGTTTGTTTTGTTTTTCTTTTTAGTAGTTAAATTTTTTTAAACTTAACTTCGCATGAAATTATTCTAATAGGCAGCATGAGATTATGACAAGAGTTTGTGCTAAAATCATGACTATTGAGACATTTAGGCTCTAATTGTGACTCACTATGTGATGTTGTGTGGTTCAATTCCTTCATCTGTTGGGTCAAGATTCTATGCTACTGCCAATAAAGTCAACCATGTGCCTTGTGTGTGTGAGATGATAGTATATTCTATGTTTGTGGCTGATGCTAGAACTTGCCTGGTATGTATGTAAAGCGAAATAAAGAGTCTGAGTTTAGGAGATGATTTAGGCATTTCTTTGGCAACCTATGATTGTTTACCTTCATTTTATCTACCCATGGACATCATCCTAGATAACCTCCTTTGAGCCTTAAGCCTATTTTCTTTGACAGCCTCATATGTAAGCCTAATCCATTTTTTCAAGACCATAATTTGATCCAAATTCCTAAGTGCTTTAAAGTGTAAAGTCATGTGACAAAATAAGAGGAAATTGGGTGAGTATGATGCTTTAGAATGTAATGGTGCTTGAATTTGTTATGAAAAAGAATTGCTATCATAAGAGGTGTTATGAAAAAGAAAAAAAAAGGGAAAGGAAAACTGAAAAGTTAGTTATGTTTAAAATTGAAAAACAAAGGTGGAAAAAAGGGGTGGTAGAATAAAAGAAAGTAGAAAGGTTGTTTAAAAGAAAGGTATTAATGGCATAATGTGATGTATTAAAGCGCTTAGGAACATAGTAACTATTCCTGGCCAAAATAGTCCTACCCGTCCCTTAGCCTACATTACAACCATCAAAAGACCTATTTGATCCTAAGCTTAGCATTCTGATATTTAGTGGAGCATTACACTAAGGGCAAGCCTATGGTCATCAGTTGCAACATATGAATTCTTTGTGAGAGCGAGAGCAAGGATACTTTTATACCCATGTTTGAAAAATATGTTATACTTATGAGTGATTATGGGTAATAGATTGTGAGACACACATGGTTGATGAGTTTTGGGTAGTTGTGTATGATTCTTTGTGCCTTAACTTTTGAATATGAGTTGGCAACCATCACGAGTCAATGTTAGAGGTTGAATTGTTTCTACTAATGATCAGAAAACTACTCTTTGTTGATAATTGTTGCGCTTGTCTTGACGAATATTTTGTGTTGATACTGTGAAACCCTAAGTTGATGTTTAGACGGACATGATATTTTGTTCGAGGACGAACAAAGCTTCAAGTGTGGGGTGTTGATGATAGGCGAATTTACACGCCTATAGCACTAGATTTTGCCCATATTTTAGCCAAGTTTTGAGAACAAATTATATATTTCATTCACTTTTAGTCCTTTTTCCTATAAGTGAGCTAACGAACATGATTAGCAAGTTTTCAGGTATAAATGATGCAAAATTCAGTATTTTATGGACAACTTGACGCCAAAGAAAGCTTCACAAAAGAAGGAAGGGAAAGCTTACACGCCAAGGACCAAAAGTGGCTCATGAAAAATTTGTCCCGGGCAAAAACAACAATTCTGAAGACTTTGAGGACTAGAAGTAATTTATTAGGATTAGGATAATGATACCTTAACCTAGTAGGATTGGGTTAAGTAATTCATTAGCTTAGTAGAAATAGGATATGGGTATTATAAATACCCTATTTTGCTAGAGATTTTAATGCATTCCACACAATTCCCTCATTCCATCAATTCCCATCCATCCACCATCCATCCATCCATCAAAACAATTCTCTTTATTAATTCATTGTTGACATTATTTTCCATCTATTCGACTTTTAATTTTACAACAAGAGAAATGTTACTTTTCCAAGAATTCACGCCTAACGCCTACCATACTATTACTATACGAAATCTTTATTATGGTATAATAACAATGTCTATTGTGATTTCCTTCGCACTCATGGGTAACTAAACTTCTCTGTTGGGGTTATGGAAGCCTTATGAGATACTATCTATTGCTATGAGTTTGTGAATTCGTGACACGTATGTTGCTTATATCATTATTCTCTTCATCTTAATGCAAATTCTTGTGGCTGCAGACGCATAGAATAACGCCAGTATAGCATTAACTTGTTCGAAAGAAAAGTTATATGTCTGGAAAAGAGGTATCAACGTAATAGGGTCCCATCCCTTATTAAAAAGTTAGTGCCGCAACTGGATTAACCTCTTGGAGAATTCGTACCATTAGATACTCTTTAAGCTCGAAAGAGTTAAAGTGAAATAGTCCTTGTTTAGGTCGAAAGACGCTTGGATTTACCATCGAATACAATTCTCTATAAGCACATGCATGTCTGAATTACGCATAACTCATAGCCAATAGAGACGTACAACTCATAAGGTGGACATAACCCCAACTTCTCAATTCTCATTGTTTTACATCTCACTAAACATTCTTTCTGTTTACTTTGCTATTTCTGTTTTTACTTTACTATTTTGTTTACAGTACTTGCACATTACAATCCCCCCTTTTTACGAGACTTGCACCAAAAGTCTAGTAACCTTTGCTTACTTGTTGACCAAGCTATTCCCTGTGGGATCGATACCCAACCCAGTTGGGTTATATATTTGACAGCGACCGCTTTACACTCCTACGAGAGCTGTAGATTGAGCGTTATCACGCACCTTAATTCACCCATATTTTAGCTAAGTTTTAAGGACAAAATATATAATTCCTGCACTTTTAGTCCTTTTTCCTGTAAGTGAGCTAACCAACGTAATTAGCAAGTTTTCAGGTATAAATGATGAAGATTTCAGCATTTTATGGAAATTGGACGCCAAAGGAAATTTCACGTAAGGAAGGGAGCTTCTGGAAGCTTGTGGACTGAAAGTGATGCATAGAAAACTTGTCCTGGGCAAAAACAGTATTTCCAAAGACTTGGGGACCAGCAGTAACTTAGTAGGATTAGGAAAAGGATGCAGTAACCTAGTAGGATTAGGATAAGTATGCAGTAGCTTAGTAGGAATAGGATATGGGTGTTATAAAAACCCTATGTTGCTGAACTTTTCAGCACCAATTTCCGCCACCCTCATCCTTATTCCTCCCTATTCGATCCTTTCCCCTTTTCTTTACAAATTCATTGTTGACATTATTTTTCATCTATTCGACTTTTAATTTTTACGACAAGAGAAACGCTATTTGCAAAGAATTCACGCCACAAGTGCTACCAAAACATACTTCACGTGAGATTCTTATTTTGGTATGATGATAATTGCTATTGTGTTTTCCGTTGCACTCATGAGTAGCTAAACTTCTCTGTTAGGGTTATGGAAGCCTTATGAGATACTATCTATTGCTATGAGTGTGTGAATTCTTGCTACGTATGTTGCTTATATCATTCTTCTCTTTATCTTAATTTAAATTCTTGTGGTTGCAAACATATAGAATACGCCAGTATAGCATTAACTTGTTCAAAAAAAAAGTTACATGTCTGGAAAAGAGAGAATGACAAGGAAATAGGGCTACCAACCCCTGTTTAAAAGTTAGTGTCGTAACTGGATTAACCTCTTGGAGAATTCGTACCATTAGACACGTTTTAAGCTTGAAAGAGTTAAATGAAATAATCTGTAATGGTCGAAAGACGCTAGGATTTACCATAGACTACGAATCTCTATAAGCACATGCATGTCTGAATTCCGCATAACTCATAGTTAATAGATACGTAAAACTCATAAGGTGGACATAACCCTAACTTACAATTCTCATTGATTAAAACCTACCAAGCATTCTATTTTTACTTTGCTATTTTTATTTTTATTACTTAACGTCACACTCCAATCCCCCCTTTTCACAGAACTTTCACCAAAAGTCTACTAATCGTTGCATTCTTAGTGACCGAGTATTCCCTGTGGGATTCGACACCCAACCCAGTTGGGTTCTATATTTGACAACGACCGCCTACACTCTTACGAGAGTTGTAGTTTGAGCGTTATCAAGTATTGATCCACATATATGTCTATGTGCTACATTGACTTATAATATAGGTTCAGGTGCTCAGTCCCAGCCGCGTCAGTGATCCCGAGTACCTATATCTACATCTCTACATTGGTGAGTCCTCATGATTCGAGGACCTCACTTTAGCTATTTTAGCATCTTTAGTAGTTGATCTATGTCTTTTGTCTGAGTATGAGTCAGTTGGGGATCTGTCCCAATAGCTCTCTACTTTACTTGAATAGTAGAGTCTTTGTCAGACTAGTTTACCAGATTATTAGATTGTTGAGATTCCTAGAATTGTGATTGTTCAAACAAAGTATTTTATTCGTATTTCTCATGATTATGACATGACAGTACCACTGCATTGTTTTATTCATCTTTAAGTAATCTTTATATGAAGTAGCAGGCTCAAAGGGTTAGCTTGGGGTTACGTGTAGCGCTCCGAGATAGAATTTTAGGGCGTAGAAACTTAGTATTAGAGCCTAAGGTTTAAGGAGTCCTAGGAAGTCTAATAAGCCACGTTAAGTAGAGTCTTGATCATCGGTGTGTAGCACGTCACATCTATGGGCAAGAGGCTACAAGACGTTTTTGGAAAAAGTTATTTCTTTTTTTAGATTCTATCGTGCCTACAAATGTCTCTCTCATTTAATAATTTGTGCTCTCTTATTTCATAAAATGCCTCCATGAAGAGCGAATGCCCGCAGAAACAACAATGAGCAACCTCCACCTGTTGACCCCTTGAATGAGACTATGTCTCATACTGAGTTTCGGGCGACCTTTCAGGCGTTAGCCCAAGTAGTCCTCTGAATGTTCAGGCCAACAACCAGGTCGCAGTTCTGCACCAGCCGGGAGGTGATTTAGCTGCTGCAAGGATTCGTGATTTCATGCGGATAAATCTACAAGAGTTCTATGGGTCTAAGGTAGGTGAGGACCCGTAGTTATATCTTGAGGAGATGAGAAAGATCACACAGGTGATGCATTTTTCTGAAGGGGAAAGAATTGAGCTGGAATCGTACAGGATGAAAGACATTGTGCATGCCTAGTTCATTACTTGGAGGAAGAATTAAGGAGGGTGTTGCCCCTATCACTTGGCAAGTATTCCAAAATGTATTCTTAGATAAGTTCTTTCTGTTAGAGATGATAGAGGTAAAAATAGAGGAGTTTATGAACTTAAGGTAGGGCTTCATAACTGTTAAGGAGTACTGCATAAATTTCAACCAGCTAGCCAAATATGCTCCTGATTTGATGTTCGACACCCGACTAGTATGAGCAAGTTCATGACAGGCACATCTGGTTTGGTGTTGAAAGAGTGTAAAACTACTATGCTAAATAGGGACATGGATTTATCCAAATTAATGATGTATGCACAACAGATAGAGGCAGATAAGATAAGGGAGAGAAATAGAGTGAGGGGTAACAAAAAGGCTAGATCTGAGTAGCATAAGTATGGTCAGACTAGGTCCCATGAAGGGAATCGTCCACAGTTCCAGAGCTATTTATCCATGCCAGCACCTTCATTAGCTAGTGCTGCAGCGCCTATTAATAGGCAGGAGTAATAAGTCTTCTATGTCCAGGTCCCAGAACAATGAGAGTAACAGGCCTAATTATCCTCCTTGTGCTAGGTGTGGCAGGACTCATCCCGATGAGTGTTGGGAAGATAAGAGAGGTTGTTTTGGTTGTGGCAAGATGGTCCATAGACTTAGAGATTGTCCGCATATTAGGCAAGGGAACAGAGATGCCCGCCTCAAACACAGGCCACTAGTACACCAGCTTCCCTATCCCATCCAGCTCCTCCATAGGGCACTTCTTTTAGTACTGCTGGCGGTCAGCGCCAGAACAGATTCTATGCCTTACCTTTCTACCAGGGGCAAGAGAATTCTCCCGATGTTGTCACTGGTATACTCTGTGTCTTTTGCTTTGATGTGTATGTGTTGTTGAACCCCAGGTCAAGCTTTTCTTATATGACACCACTTGTTGTTGTGGACTTCAAAATGAGTCCTGAAAAGATTCATGAGCCTTTCCTATTTTCTACCTAAGTAGGTAAATCTGTTATCATAAAGCAAGTGTATAAAAATTGCCCTATTACTATTCTTCATAGAGTCATACTTGCTGATTTGATAGAGTTGGACATAGTGGATTTTGATGTTATTCTGGGTATGTACTGGCTTCACTCTTGTTATGCGTCCGTAGATTATCGCACCCGTGTTGTTAAGTTTTACTTCCCTGATGAGCTAGTCTTTGAGTGGTCTGGAAATTTTGTATCTCCAAAGAGTCTTTTTATTTCATATCTTAAGGCCAAAAATCTCATATCCAAAGGTTGTATCTATCATTTAGATCGAGTTAAAGACACTCAGTCTGAGACTCCCACTATTCAGTCAGTCAACATTGTAAATGAGTTTCCTGTTTCTTTGGAAGATCTCCCGGGGGTACCTCCCGATAGAGAGATAGAGTTCAGGATTGACCTCCTTCCTGACACACGGCCCATATCTATTTCTCCTTACCGTCTGGCACCTGCCGAGCTTAAGGAGTTGAAAGAGCAACCCAAAGATCTTCTAGATAAAGGTTTTATAAAGCCCAGTGTCTCTTCTTAGGGCTCACCTATCCTATTCATGCGAAAGAAGGATGGTTCTATGCAAATATGTATTAACTACCATCAGCTTAATAAGGTCACAGTCAAAAACAAGTACCCTCTTTCTAGAATTGATGACCTGTTAGACCAGTTGCAAGGTGCAAGTTACTTCTTTAAGATAGACCTTAGATCCGGCTATCATCAACTTAAAGTAAGAGAGTGTGACATCCCGAAGACAGCCTTCCTAACCCGGTATGGTCACTTTGAGTTTCTAGTCATGTCTTTTACGCTAACCAATGCTCTAGCAGCTTTCATGGACCTCATAAATCAAGTGTTTAAATAGTATCTTTACACATTTGTTATAGTATTCATGGATGATATTCTTGTGTATTCTGGGGTGAGGATGACCATCAGATTATCTTAGAATTATCTTGTAAACTCTTAGAGATCATCAGTTGTTCTCCAAATTCAGCAAGTGTGAGTTTTGGCTAAGGTCCATATCTTTTTTGGGTCATATTATTTCAGTCGAAGGAATTAGAGTTGATCCCCAAAAGATAGAAGCTGTAAGAAATTGCCTTAGACCTATCTCTCCATCTGACATTAGGAGTTTCTTCGGTCTAGCTGGCTATTACCACCGTTTTGTTGAAGGTTTCTCTTCTATTGTGTCTCTCATAACCCGGTTGACCAAAAAGAAAGTTAAGTTTCTTTGGTCAGATTCCTATGAGAAGAGTTTTTAGGAGTTGAAGACTCGACTCACTTCAGCCCCTGTGTTGACTTTGCCTGATGGTACGGATGATTTGTGGTGTATTGTGATGCCTCTAGAGTTGGGTTGGGTTGTGTGTTGATGCAAAGAAGTAAAGTTATAGCTTATGCCTCTAGACAGTTGAAGCCTCATGAGAAGAATTATCCAACCCAGGATCTTGAATTAGTTGTCGTGGTATTTGCTTTAAAAATCTGGAGACACTATCTTTATGGTGTGTATGTTGATGTGTTTACTGATCACAAAAGCTTATAGTATGTGTTTACTCAAAAAGAGTTGAATCTTAGACAGAGAAGATAGTTAGAATTGCTAAAAGACTATGATATGAGTGTGTTCTATCATCCAAGCAAGGCCAATATAGTAGCAAATGCCCTTAGCGGGTGGTCTATGGGTAGTATTACTCATATAGAGGAAGATAAGAAAGAGTTAGCTCATGAAGTGTGTCGTTTGTCTAGGCTGGGTGTTAGGTTGGTTGATGCCGCTGAGGGGAATATTTTGGTGCAGAGTAGTTTCGAATCCTCTTTAGTTTTGAAAGTAAAGGAGAAGTAAGACTTAGATGCTAGTTTGGTCAGATTGAAGGAGTCAGTCAAGGACCAAAAGGTAGAGTTTTTCTCCCAAAGAAGAGATAGTGAGTTGAGATTTCAAGGTAGGTTATGTGTTCCTGGTGTTGATGAGCTGAGGCAGAGGATTATGGCTGAAGCGCATGGTGCGCGATATTCTATTCATCTTGGTGCTTCCAAAATATACCGCGACTTGGGGGAAATCTATTGGTGGAGTGGTATGAAGAAGGATATATCAGTGTTTATAGTAAAGTGTGCAATATGCCAACAGGTTAAGGTAGAGTACCAAAGACCGGCTGGTGTAATGCAAGAGTTTAGTATCTCTACTTGGAAGTGGAAGAGGTAACTATGGATTTTATGACTAGTTTACCTCTTTCACGTCATCACCATGATTCTATTTGGGTGGTTGTAGACAGACTGACTAAATCAAAGCATTTCTTGCCTGTGCATACGTCTTATACAACTGAGGATTATGCTAGATTATATATCTAGGAGATAGTCAAATTACATGGAGTCCCCTTGTCTATCATTTCGAATAAGGGTACTCAGTTCACTTCGCAGTTTTGGAAAGCTTTTCAGAAGGGTCTTGGTATCCAAGTTCATTTGAGTTCCACTTTTTATCCGCAGACTAATGGTCAGGCTGAGAAGACCATCCAAACCTTAGAAGACATATTAAGGATGTGTGCTATTGATTTCAAAGGTAGTTGGGGTGAGCATTTTCCATTAATCGAGTTTGCGTATAACAATAGTTATCACTCTAGCATCCAGATGGCACTATTTGAGGCTTTGTATGAGAGAAGATATAGATCACCCATAGGTTGGTTCAAAGTGGGTAAAGCTGCTTCGAATGGACCTGATGCAGAGTTTGAGGCTATAGAGAAGGTCAAGTTAATTAGAGAGAGATTGAAGACAGCTCAGAGTCGCCAAAAATCATATACAGATATGAGAAAAAGAGACCTTGAGTTTGAAGTTAATGATTTGGTGTATCTGAAAATTTTGCCCATGAAAGGGGTGAAAAGGTTTGGGAAGAAGGGAAAGCTCAGTCCTCGGTATGTTGGCCCCTATAGAATCCTAAGTCATGTTGGAAAAGTAGCCTATGAAGTTGAGTTGCCTGTAGAGTTGTCAACTGTTCATCCTGTCATTAATGTTTCCATGCTTAGGAAGCACATTGGTGATTCTGTAGTAATAGATCCTTCAGAGAACACTGATATTCAGCCTAGTCTTTCATTTGAAGAATTTCTAGTTGGGATTCTAGACCACCAAACCCGTAGACTAAGGAACAAAGAAGTCCCCTTAGTCAAAGTGTTGTGGCAAAACCGGTCAGCTGAGGATGCTACTTGGGAAGCAGAAGTAGACATGCGAGCCAAGTACCCGCGCCTCTTCTCCGTAAGTTTAGATCAAGCCAAAGGTACCATTCTTTCTTAATCCAAACCCTTCCTAATCAAAGTTGCAGCCATATGGCCATTCTTGTTGTAAGATTATGCATTCTCCGAAATATTCAAGAGTTTAAAATGACATAGGGTCAGTTTAACAAAGTGTTTCAGCTTTGCTTACTCCATTTTCCTTCGTACTTCTAGTCTAAGTAGCGACATTCGAGGACGAATATTCCCAAGGAGGAGATACTGTAAGACCCCGCAAGATTCCCTCGTCGTAGAGTTTTCTAAGCGAGTCACAAGAAGCGTACACTTAGAAACTTTTGCTAAGTGTTCAACACTTAGTTTATTTTGAGCCATCAAACTTTGAGAAATTATTTCATGATCATTCATGACCGGGAGGTCAAGAGGTGTTCCTGGACAAGTTTTTGATTTTTTGGAACGCGTTTAAACCTCATTTGGGTTTCCAAAATAGTGGATATGTGCGATCTTGGTGCGCCACGTTGCCCATAGCATTGGTCAAATTTTGTGCGGGAAATGAATTGAGGGTCGACGCGTTGGTGGTGCGACGCGTTGAGTATCATGTCGATGCCCCGACGTGCCGTGTTGAATCAAATATCTCAAGATTCAACTGTAAGCTTTCATTAATTTTTCAAGATTCAGAATCCCCATTGCAAGGGTTGCAAGAAGAACCCAACAATTTTACGAATAGTGTCTCGAAGTTAAGAGTTCATTCAAAGCACCAAATTCAAGGTATGTGAGGTTTCAACAAGAACACCCTTTTGTTCTTGTGCCCAAAAGTTTTAGTTTTCCTACAGAATTTCATATTTTCAAGTTGAAATCATGCCTAGTTTGCTATATTCCGAGTTTATGAGATTTAAATTTGTCAAGTCTTTAATTGCATAATTATTTCATATATTATGATTTTGAATTGATGATTCATGCTATAATTTACATACTTCTATATTGATTTGATAATTTCAAGAATTTCCAAGGTTATTATCATGAATTGAGCCTTATTGTGAAATTGTTATTCTTTAAGAATGAATTGTTGCTATCCTCTAAAGTGTTTCAAGAAGTGTGCCTGAATTCACATGTCATTGAAGTTTTAAAGCTTGTTTATGATAAGTCTATCAAGATTTTAAGAAAAGTGTTGATTTCGATCTTAAGTTTTCCTCTAGCGAATTGCTTACCAAGATTTGAATCAAGATTGATGTTTTGATATTGAGCTAAGATAGGAATCCACACTACCTATGATTTAAAGTGAAGATGAGCATAATTTAGTCTTCCTTATAGACCCTTGAGTTATTTTAAGGTGGATTTCAAAAATTTCTAAGCCTAATTGTGGGAGTAGTATTTAGCACCAAGTTGGGTATGATTCCAAGGTCTCATACCCCAGAACTACGTGCCACCGTAGGATTGAGATTGTGGGCCCGGGGCTGAGATAGTGATCACTAAAGTTAAGAGTAAGGTTCTATTACGATGGAAAGGGTAGAATATCTCTTCCCAACATGGGTAAGACGTTGGACTCCATGTGGCTCACATGATTTATGTCGGTTAGAAGAAACTCCCAAAAGTGGTCCCCCACTCTAATTAAGATAAAAGTGTAAGTTTTGAAAGCTATTGTTTTTAAGATTTCTCTTGCTTACAAGTTTTGAGAATAAGATGGAGAATACAGATTTAGACTAAAGTGTAATGACTCATGTGATTTATACTATATGCTTCCGTATTCATGATTTGTGAGAGTTTTATTCAAGCTATGTCAGTCATCTATAATAGCATGCATGTTTTCTATAAAGATTTATGATATTGATTAGTGAATTGCATACACCCTCATATACTCAGTACATCCTCAAAGTACTGATCCACATATATGTCTATGTGCTACATTGTCTTATAATATAGGTTCAGGTGCTCAGTCCCAGCCACGTCAGAAATCTCGAGTACCTGTATCTACATCTCTACAGTGGTGAGTCCTCATGGTTCGAGGACCTTACTTCAGATATTTCAGCAGCTTTAGTAGCTGATCTATGTCTTTTGTCTAAGTATGAGTCAGTTGGGGATCTGTCCTAATGGCTCTCTAGTTTATTTGAGCAGTAGAGGCTTTGTCATACTAGTTTACCAGATTATTAGATTGTTGAGTTTCCTAGTATTGTGATTGTTCGAACAAAGTATTTTCTTCGTATTTCTCATGATTATGACATGACAGTACCACTGCGTTGATTTATTCATCTCTAAGTAAGCTTCATATGAAGTAGCAGGCTCAAAGGGTTAGCTTGGGGTTACGTGTAGCCTGATGCACCGTGTAGTGCTCCGGAATAGGATTTTGGGGCGTTACAAAAGTTTCAATCCATTATCGTTTCGAATTACCATTTGTGAGGAGTTCCCTTCCACGATATATCGGACATCGATGTTCTTCAATGATTCAATAATTTCCAATTCTGCAGAAATAATTGAAATCAAATTCACATAAGAAATATTCTCGCTGATGACAATCCCCTCACTTTGGATTATTCGTATTGAGTATCAAAAATTCAAATTCTAAAATGCCTCAACAAAATCGAAATATTCATTGTGATTACGCTATAAAATTTAAAAAGGTGAAAAAACAGAGATTGTGAAATTTTGTAGAACTTGGTTGAATGAGCTTGATTCAATATAAGAAATTTGAATTTTGAATTTTGTTTCTGTTTTTAAGAGATGAAACAATTGTATTTCAATCAATATTACGTTAATCACACTAATTCAGTTACTTGTCATTTTTAAAATTAATTTTTTTAAAAAAAATGTGTCTGCAACAAATGTATCTTTACACAATTATGTAATAGGTGAGCCTAAAAGAAGAATTTTTTTATAAATATGATAAATATCGAGACTTTTTATAATTATGGTTCAAACTATTGACATTTATATTATTTATACAAAAAGAAAAGGGGTTATTAGGCTTGGGGCAGATAAAAGAGTAAACAAAAAAAATCACAATTTTAGGAGCTAATGAATCATCTTTTTCATAACTGTCATATTATATAAAAAATCATAAAAAGATGGGATGATGATACATCAAAAAAAACTTTGACACATAACTTGTGTATACATGGACAACTAATTCTGGAAATTTATATTAATCAAATCCCTTAATATAAGGAGAAAATCAAGGAATGTATATACATTTGATTAATTTCATTTTATTATTCTTTAAAATAATAAATTCATTAATTTCATTAATATAAGACGAAAACATGTATATCTTGATTATGTAATTTGATTAATTTTATTTTATTACTATTTAAATAATTAATTCATTAATTTGATATATTTATTATTAATTTGTTGTATCCAACAAAGTAAACACATAGATACATGTGTGTGCAGTTGCGGATTTATGAATTCATATGTATCGTGAACATGTACTAGTATGCAAGATACATTAAAAATTATTGGACTTTGATACAGATGAGTACAATTACATTTGTATGTATCATATAAACATATTAACCTCTTAGATACATACAAACTTTTGAACTATGATACATGTGCACACAGATACATTCGTATGTATCATTGAACAAACACTAAGCTTTATATTCCACGTGAATTAGTAAATCCAATACATTGACATACAGATGCATTTATATGTATCATGAAATAAAAATCATATTTTTTTAGAACTATGATATATGTGTACATAGATATGTTTGTATGTATAACAAACATTATATACATGGACAAGTAGACTATGACACATGCATACGCAGGTACATTCATATGTATCATAGAAGCATTAAGTAGTAATTTCATGTATATGTTTATATTATTTAGTATTAATTTGATATATCAAGTACCAATTTGATACAGTATATTCAAACTACATGTATCTAGTATCAATTCGGTGGATCCAAAATCAATTTCATTTAGTGCATTCAGTATTAATTTAATGTATCCAACATAATCATATAGTAAATCCAAAATAAATGTATGGTTGTCCTATTTGAACTTATGATATATGTATCTGTGCATAGATATATACTTAGAAGAAGAAGATGATGTCGATGAAATACACGTCAGTAATGACTGAGTCCATTACGTTGATGACTTTGGCTGGAGTTTAGTCCTAGTCATTATGTAGAGTGTTGCCAAGTGAAAATAACCTCCCTTGCTAGAATTATTTTCATTTCCGGCTGCTTCAGGGACAAATCTATAATATAGTTCTTGGACATTTATTGCTTAATCTTCTTAACTTGGCTATGCACAAGATGATAACAATGATCAACCTTTTATTTTTGTTTGGGGAGCTTGGACATGACGAAGGAGAGAATTGGAAAATTGATTAGGTTCAGATCCATGGGTACTGCATTTGTGATCAAAGGCTTGAGTTGTGAAGAATAGAAGAGTAGTCAATTACGCAGTTGTTATCAAGATTTTTTGTAAGAAAATATTTAAAAAATAAATATGTGTTACAAGGGGCAAGTTACGTGGAGGAAAGGTAGTAGAGATGGGATGTGTTATCTATCAAGCTTTAATGAGAGAGAAAACTTGAATTGAGGAAATATGTATAATTATTTTAAAGATGTAGAAAAATATGTATTAATGATAAGGATGTTTGGAGAATTATGTAATTTATCTCTAATAAAATAGAGGAAATTTTTTAAATAGTTATAGTTGGGACCATAATTACGAATATGTAGTGATAGTTTTCCTAATTATGATCCATAGCAACAGTCTGAGAGAGGAGAAAAGTGAGCGAGCTTGAGAGAGGCAAGCGAGAGTCTGGAGAGAGTTGCTACATAAAAGTTGTATTTCAGATATATGTGGTATCTAGCTAAGATACAAGTTGTAGCTGCATTATGGAAACTGTATCAATATGCATGCAGGTCGTATCTCAGGTACAGGTTGTATCAATTTGCACATACATGTTGTATCAATATGGAGGTTGTATTAATATGAAGGTTGCATTTTAAGTAGAGTCGTGAAGATGTATCATATTGTACTAGATGAAATCTTTACCTGTGTCATATTGTATCAATGATTATCTTCAAGCTTTTCTTTAATTTTGAGTCCATTTTTTACACTAATAGAACCCTAGAAAATTCAATAGAGAGAGCACATAGAAGGTTCATGTTCTATGAATTTTGGGCACAAAGCAAAGAGAATAAGTAGTTAGAAATCACAATTAGCACTTGAGGGGGTTCTGATCACCACACAAACATAAAGTGAGGGATCAAAATATTTATGGTTGTGATACACAAATGCATCGATATGGAGGAACGAACAAAGAGTATTCTTCGTTGATGAGGGAAAACAGACGGGATAGAGAGAAGGAAAGGGGAAAAGAGGGAGAGGAGGGAGAGAGGGAAAGGGGAAAAGATTTGCTATAAAACTCTACATATAACTATGTTATGTAATATTTTAAAACTATAGATATATGTAACAAATATAGTATCTACGTTCGCTTGTGTAGATAATTTTTCAATAAAATGAAAAAGGGCCTGATTGGCTATTATAACTTTTTACCTAAATATGCTAATGATAAAAATTACAACAAAAATGGTCTTATGCATATATAATGCATCGATATCGTACAAATAATTATGTCGTGTATTGATATTGTATAAATGGTATAAACATTTATATATAATGTATAACTATCCATCAGAGATGTATATACATTTATATACACTAATTAATACAATATTTATATGGTACAACTCAAACGATTTTCAGTAATAAATTATTTTGGGGAGGGGGAGGTACTTGAGATACTAAAAATTCAAACAGAAGTGATTGAATTCTCAACCACATAATGGTAGAAAACAGAAAAAACAAAGCATAGGCAATTCTATTTTAAGGTAATGGATGTGGTGCAAACACTTGGAGGTGAAAAGTGGTGTGCCTATGACCCAAATGATATTTAAGGAAAACAAAGGGAAAGAGAGAGAACAAATTCGACGACGAAGATGAAGAAGAAGAAGTAGTAGTTGAATGTCCAATTTCCATAGTTAAAAATGACCGAATGGCCAATTTCCGTGACGAAAAATGGCCAAATAAAAATGATAGAAATAAATTCAGTTGTGAGCTTACGAATTTTAGAAATAAATTCAAAATTTAATTCAATAAATATATGGTATATATACTATACTCCATTAAAGTGGGAAGTACAAAAATAGCCATTCAAGGGAAAGTATTCCCAATCGCATAGCCAATAAATTTGATCTACCACTTTGCAGCTATCTTTTACTAGCCGTTCTTTCATTTCGCTACTTGTGTTTTCATTTATTGACTTTTTTTTTTCTGTTTTCTTTTTTCTTTTTGGTTGCTTCTTCTTTATTTTTCTTTTCTTCTTCTTTATTTTTCTTTTCATTTTTTTTTGCCGCTTTTTTTTTTTTAAATATTGCTCTTTTTTTCTTTTCTTTTTTTTGCTTCTTTTTAAAAAAAAAAAAATGCTCTTACTTTTTTATAGATCAAATATATTTTTTATTCTTTTAATTGATGGATTATTTTTAATGATATAGTATTAGCTATTATACACGTCCTATACATATACATATTCTAGACAAACAATGATACAACTTCTATACACATCATAACAATAAGTGTACAGTTTCTGGACATATGCAATCTTTATCTATAATAATTATTCAGATACATATTTTATACAATAATGAATTAATTTTTAAACAGATACATATTTTATGCAAAAGTTATACAGTTTCTATACACATTATGTAGGATACATATTTTATACAATAACTATCCAGTTTTTATACAAATACTAGACAACCTTTAGCTTCAATTATTATTTATATATGTATTTATTCAACAACTATATAGTTTTTATATATATTTTATGCATATACATATTTTATACCACAATTATAGAGTTTCTATACAAATTCTATATAGTTTCTATACATATATCTTATATAGATACATATGATATATTATAATTACACAATTTCCATATAATTGTATTTAATATTTTATTAGAAAGCAGATTCTTTATACCATTTGTAGGGGGGTGCGGATAACTAAGCTGATAAATAGATTTATAAATAGATTTATCATATAAATAGATTTATAAATAGATTTATTATAGCTGATGAATCTATTCTTTTTTGTGCGTGGTTATTTCTTAGATTTTGTTTTAATAAGTTATTCTTTTTGTGAGATGTATTCATTAATTTTTAGTTTATTATTTTATCCTGTAGTAACTGCTGAGTTACAAATTTCTGTGTAATAACTTATTCTTTCTGTACTGTAGTGTATATCTAATTCTAGATTTTCTATGTCATTTATTATTTTGTGTTGTTCTTCTCGTAGTGAGTTTTTTATATTATATAAACTGTTACATGTACTTTTTTCTAAATTTTCTAAGGTTTTTTCTATCCATATTAACTTTTCTTTTAGGTCTTCCATTATTTTTCTAATATGGTTTCTATAATTAACTTCGTTATTTAGATTATCTTGGTTTTCTCTAGTTTTTCTAATATATTCTAACATCCACAATCTTGGTCTGAATAATATCCTTCTGGGTAAATGTCTTCGTATATTTGTGCTGTAGCATTTATCATTTCTATTTCGTAGTTTATTACTTCTTCTAATATCATTTTCTTAATATCTATTATTTCAATATCTTTAAGTATATATAAGATTAAAACTCTAAGGTAGTCTAAATGGGCTATTTTTTAAAATTGATATTTTATAGCTATTTGTCTTAGACTTAGTAGTTTTTGCATATTTTTATTAAGAGATTTTATATATTTTTTATTTTCCATGTATTTGTCTATATTTATTTTTATCTGTTTTTCCAGTAACTGTATTTTTTGCGTATCTTTAAACATCCTACGTAATTTTAACATAATAAATATTTATAAGAGTAGTTAGGTATGTGTGGTATATAATTTATTCTATCCGTATAATTTTTTCCATATGTTTTTTCTAATATAATTTTTCTTATATCTGCAACATCTATATCTCTAAGTACATACAAAATAAGTATCTTAAATTTATCTATCATGACATCAGATATATTATCATTCATTATCATAAAATTGTTTTTTTCAAAATATTCCCTTCAACCATATACATAATAAAATATAGTCATCTCAGATTACTATATACTAGATTATTCTTAAATAACATGTTCTTCGGTCACTACTAGCATGGTAATTCGGATACTTTTCCCTTAAACAACGCCTCGACTTTGGTTAATCCCCGCCACGGCTTCTTGCCTCATTGGTTTCACCTTTAGGATAATTCCTCGATTTTTCGAATAATTCTACTATAAAGTAACTAATATGAATTTATTTTATCATATCATGATTGCCGGGAATTATGAATTTAGCTATTTATAATCGTAAATAGATATACCTGTTCCGGTTGCTTTGATATTTCTGAGGTTTGTTGCTCCATAGCTTTTTCCATTACAGTGTATATATTTAATTAACTGGGCTAAATATTTTTTAACGGAATGGAGAGAGGTTTTTTCTTGAATGTTGGAAGGCTTGCTTTGCAATGCCTTCTTGTCTCTTTATTTATAGATGATTTTTTACAAACACTTTACATTTTTTTACGTAAAGGCTAAAGGCTAAAAAATAAAAATGGTAAAAAAAGTCTTAAAGGCTATAGTAGCCTACTAGTACCTAGTCTAATCCTAAAACAAACAAAAACAAAAAAAGTCTTCACATTAATAGTACTAAAGACTTTATGTAACTTTTAATAAATAACTTGTCTCCGTGGTTTTTGTCGTATCTGTTGTATCTCCATTATTGCTCTTCTTTATCTTTCCAGCTGTCGTCTTTATCTTCTTTTATTCTAGCTGCACTGCTGGGACGTCATTATCTCCTCCATTACATTTTGAACACTTGTGGTCTGGATATTTGTGTCCAATAGTTTTGCAATATCTGGTCAATAATTCCTCTGAAATAAATTTTTCTCTAATAGCTCTGGCGATAGGTTCTGTCTCTGGTTTAAGCAACGTCATAATCCATTGCCTAATAGTTTCCATATCTGTTTCCCGTAGCTCTTTTGAATTCGAATATATTAATACATGATTTCTTGAATAATAACTCCATATAGGATTTTGATTGCAATATGTGTTTGCTAGCTCTTGTAAAATTGTAGATAGTCCGATAACTCTTTTGTTCGCATAAAATTTTGGTATCTCGATTCTGGGTATCTCTGGGTGTGTACCAATATCTTGTGGTATAATCATATCTCGTGTCATTCCTATTTTTACAACTTGTATAGGTTTCTTAACTTCGTCAAATAATATCTCTGTTGGTGCCGTGTAGATTTTTATAAAAAATAAAGTACCTTTGGTTATTCTTTTAAATGTGCTAAATGCTTCATATATCTCGGGTATAGTGGATATCTCAGTTCCGTCCGTGGTATATACGGTACTAAGTAATCCATATTCGTAGCAAGTTTTAACTAGACTTGGTTTAGTTTTAGGTAAGGCAATTAGCTTGTTGTATCCGGTTAATTTCTGGGTTATATAGTTCGTATCTGGTTCTTGGATATTTGTAGCTTTGGGGTTGCTATTTAAGAAAGTTTGTACGTTGTAGATATTTTCTATATATGTGCGGGCTGTGTAGTTATATGTCTTTTTGTCTTGGTTTAGGCTATCTCGATATGTGGTAACTTGTGGGGGTGTAAACATGGGGTCTTTTGGTATATTTGGTGTATATGGCTTGTCAAATAGCTTATTTAAGTTCATATTTTTTCTAACTCCTTTACTTGTACCTGCAGAAGTAGATTGATAAACGTTATGGGTTTTATGGAGTATCCCAACATCTCCTTCTAGCTCTGGAATTTTATTGTCTTCCGATCGACATAGCTCTGCGCATTGCTGAGTTAGCTGATTCATAGCTATAGACTTCAGTTTATCTTCACTAGTCTTTAGCTTTAGTGTTTCTATCTCAGTCCCCATCTTTACTATCTCAGTACTCATACTGTCCACTTTCAATGAAAGAGTAGTCAGGGCGTTGAGTATCTTTTCATGTATATTTTCTTCTATCATTTCAGTTTGTGTAGCTTTGTCTTGATATGTAATCTGCAATAACATTTTTGTTAGTACTGATTACTTCTATTACAAATGTAAAATTTAATATATTTAAAACTAGTCTCCGAATCTCTTTTGTTGTAACTGAATTTTGTATTTTCTTTGTTAGCCACCAGCGTACCTGTGTATTATCTGTTCGCACAATAAATTTGTTATATACAATATATGGCTCAAATGCTAACAAACATTTATATAATGAACATAATTCTTTCCTATTTATTTCCCATTTTATTTCTGTCTCGTTAAACGTACCTGAGTAGTATCTACAATGGTGTTCTATTTTTTCTGCTTCATATCTATATTTAAGTACTCCTCCGTAACTATATTCACCGGCATCTGCTTCTACTATATATGTAAATTTTCTATTTTCATTCGGAAATTGTAATTTTGGTAAATCCTTGCAAAGTAATTTTATTTTTTGAACTTGTTTTTTATCTTCTTCATTATAATTATATTCTATATCCTTTTTTAATTTTTTCTGTAGTGGTTTTAGGTTTTCTGCTAATTTTGGAATATATTCTCTTACTTGGTTTACTAATCCTAAAAATGATTGTAATTTCTTTTTTGTATCTAATTCTTCTTTCGAATTTATTATTTTTTGTACTATATGTTGTTGCATTTTTACTCCACTTTTATCTATTTGTATTCCTAAAAATTCTATCTGGTTTTTCATAATTTCGGCTTTCTTTTCACTTAGACTTATTCCTGAATTTTCTATTATATCTGTAAATTGTTCTAATAATTTTATATGTTCTTCTTTAGTCTTTGTATATAATAATATATCATCTATGTATACTATGCAATTAGGTAATTGTTTAAAATAATTATCCATAAAATGTTGATATCTACCTGGTGCATTTTTATATCCAAATGGTAGTACATTCCATTCGTAAAATCCTTGTGGTACCGTAAATGCGGTTAATTCTTTAGATTCTTCTTCTAACTTTAGATGGTATAATCCTGATTTACAATCGAATTTACTAAAATAATTATATCCTTGGATTTGTCTTATTTTTAATATCTTATTTGGTATTGGATAATTATATGTTATATTTTTTGCATTTAAATTTCTATAATCAATAACCATTCTACTTTTTCCTCTTTTTTGTTCACTATGCTTATTTACTATAAATGCTGGACTATTATGTTTACTATTACTTTTTTGTATATATTGTTTTTCTAATAATTCATCTATATGCATTTTAAATTCTTTTAAATCGTCAAAATTATATGTTAATGTTTTTTGGGTTATTATACTGTTTTTATCTATTAATTCAATTTTTATGGTAGTTTTATGTTTTTCCCATCCTTTTAACGGATCTTCGCTATATAATTGTTCTAATTTTTTCTTAACTATTTCTATTTTATTTATTGAAAATATAGTTATTTCTGTTTTATTTATCGAAAATACTACTAATTCTATTGTATCTTCAGCGTTTTTTATATTTTCTAACTTTTGTGTAATTTTTTCACTTCCTTTTATCCAATCAGTTTTCTTTCTTATTTTATTATTAACTCTTTTTGCTCTTACTTTTTGTTTACATGGTGTTGTGAACCACCAATCATTTCTAGTTATTATATGTGGGTATAGTTTATCTAAAAATGGCATTCCTAAAAGTATATCTTTTGATGTTAGTTTATAATTATAAATTTCTTCTATTGTCAATATCTTATCCCATATTTGTGTTTTTACATTTCTAGCTTTATAAGTAATTAAGCTTCCTTCATTATTAAATCCTTTAACTACTATTGGTATTTTTAATTTATCCCATTTACTTTCTGGTAAGCAATTATATCTACATAAATTAGCTTCTGCTCCTGTATCTATCATAGGCGTATAATATCTACTGTAATATCCTTCCACTACTATCTTCATTAATACATATATTTTCATTTTATGTTAAGGCTCTTCTTAGAAATAATCTTTCCCTATTATATGTTATGGCTAATTGTATATGTTCTATATTATATGGTTTTACTTGTTCTAACCATTTTATTCCTAATATTATATCTGCTTTTTGTATTTCTTCTTTTACCTCAAATTCTATTTTTATTTTTCTAATTCCTCCTATTATTATTTCTTTTTCTACTATATCTTTATTATTTATTAAACTTCTCGGTAGATCTGGGCATATATCATTATTAGTTTTTATTTCTTCATTTTTTACTAAGCATTTTGCTATATAATTTTCTTCTTGTCCTGTGTTTAATAGTATTAAATATTCTTTTTCATTTATTTTTCCTGTTATGTAATATTGGTTTAAATTACTTATTGAATTTGTTTCATAACTCATTCTTTTTGATGAGCTTGATGACTCCGGTTTTTCATTAGCTATTCTTTTCGTTGTACTTATTCTATCATTTACTATTTCTAAATTTTCTTCTATATCTATGTCCCTATAGCTATAGTCATTATAATCTATTGTTTTTACAATTTGCTCAAATGGGCTATCTATTTGTATTTTATTAATCTTATTTTTCCCTGTTATTTTATGTTTTGTTGTTAATACATATAAATTTTTACATCTCGCTGTAAATATTTTACTTCCTGGGGTTAATTCTATTCCTGATATCTTCCAATATAATACTAATGATTTATCTATATTTCTATCTGTTACTGCTACTGAATAATTTGCACTTATTATAAATTTAAATTTTTGGTATATTAAATTTCCTTTTACGGCAGTTATTATGCTTTGTTCTATAAGTTTTATAATTCTATCATCTGCTAAATATAATTCTATCGGTGTATCTATTCCTTCTCTAAAACATGCTTTTATTAATATTTCTGTACCTCCAAGGTGTACGTATTTTATTGGATCTCCTTTACTTTTTATATCATTTATTTCTTTATTAATTATCCTTTTTGTTACTAGTGGTATACTAGCTTTTCCTTTTGCATATCTACAGTCTATTACATGTTCTTTTTGGCATACTACATAATATTCATCTTTTTTCCTACTAAAAATATTTTTTATTGTTGGTATTTTAAATATTTTTTCTACACTTAAATCTAACTCCTTTCCTTTTATTTCATCGAATATATTACTGTCAAATATTATCTTTTGTTCTGTTCCTTCGTCATTTAAATATTCTTCCTTTGTTATTATTTTTATATCTTCTTCAGTCATTTGATTCCTCTATCTCACTATCTATTTCAGTATCTGTGTCGTTTTCTGAAATTTCATATATACTATCTTCACTTTTTAGTTCATAATCTATATAATCTATTTGCATATATTCTGTATTTTCTATTTTTATTTCGGATATTTGTTTATTTTTTGAATTTTTAGGTAATTTACAATCTCTAGCTAAATGTCCTAACTTTCCACAATTATAACAAGTACATTCTTTTATAGATTTTTTCTTTCTATATGGTCTTTTATTTTTGTAATTTTTTACATAATATCTTTTTCTTGGTTTCTTATATTTATATTTTGATTTTTTATATTTCTTATATTTCTTATGTCTTTTTCTTTTCTTATAATATCTTTCTTCGCATCCAAATTGAGGTGCTATTTTATTTTTGCAACATGCTAAATTTCTTATTAATGTTTTTTCCATTTTTAATTCTTCTCTATATTTTTCACATAACTTTCTATACCATTGTTGTAAAAATTTTATTCTAGCTCCTAATGTATCTACTATTTTTGCTTCTTCCCAACTTTTTATTATTTTTGAACTAAATGGTTCGGGTAATTTATTAAAATATAATTTTCTTATTTCTTTACTTTCTTCTATACTATATGCTCCTTTATAATAATATTCTTTAAATGCGCAAGTATATTCATCTATATAACACATATTACATATTGTTAATTTTATCATTAAATTCCTATTTGTATCTTTTTCTTCATCTTGTTCTTCTTCTAATGTTGTCATACTACCAAATTCATCTTTTATAGCTGTTTCATATTTTTTCAATAATTCTATAGGTGTTAATTTTGTTGTTGTTGATGCTGCTCCTTCCATAGGTTTATTAGCTCTTAATACTTTCTTACTATTTTCAGTTAAATTTGTAAACCATAATTTTACTGATCCTATTAATGTTTTTTCTATGTATTCTGGTGCATCTGTTATGTTTATATTATTATCTAATAATTGTTTTGTCATATATCCTATCCATAATTGTATTGTTTTTTCTGTATCTATTACACAGTCTAGATCTAAAAAGTTATAATTTTTATTAACTATTTGTTTTGGTGTCCATTTGTCATATTCATTATATCTTTTAAATTTATTTTTATAATATATAGGTTTTCTTATTTCTGTTGTTTTGAGTATTAGATTTTCATCTTCTTTTTTGTCAAGAGTATTTATTTCTGTATTATTATTTTCTAAGTTTTCTTGATTAATTCTTTCTTGTTTTTCGTTAATTTCTAAATCTTTTATATTTGTTAATATTTCTGTATATGTTTCACTATCTTCTGAATCATAATTATCCGTTTCTTCTACCTCTATATTATTTATTTCTAATTTTTCTTTAAATTGATTTATCTCGTTTATTAATTTTTGTTCTTTATCTTTTTCTTCTTTTTCTTTTTGTCTTTGTTCGTATAAATCTTTTAACATTTGTAATTCTTTTTCTAATTCAGCAATTCTACTATTTTTAGTTTCTTCTATTTTTCGTATTTCTTCCGTAGTTTGTTGTTTAATTTTTTCTATTTCCTTTTTTCTATCTATTTCTTCATTTTCTTTTTCTATTCTTACCATTGCTGTTAATTTATCTTCTAATTTTAATTCTTCTTTTTCTAACATTAAATATAAATGTTCTCCTATTTTCTTATACCTTCTTCCTAGATTAGAAAATACTATTTTTATTTTTGATCCTTCATGATTTTCGTATATTTTTTCATCTATTATAAATTCTTCTTTATTCATTGCATTGTGAATAGTTCATGTTGGTATATATATTCTAAACTATCTATTTGAGATTCTAATTTTGATATTTCATCTTTTTGTATATTTATTGAATTTTTACTAACTCCGGCAAATATATTATAATGTAATCTTTCTTTTCTTATTTTTAATTCTTTACGTTTTTGAGAGATAAATTGTTTTAATTCTTTGTATTTTTGCTCTTTATTCATTTAAATTATATTTATAATATTTTGGTGAATATCTAAATCTAATTTTATCATAATTAGGTGGTATATTTCTCATTCTTCTAGATTTTAAATGGATTATTAATTTTGCTTCAATACTAGATATTAATGTAATTAAATAGGCTAATCTTTGTGGATTTTCTTTTGTTTTATTTAGACTTATATATTCTGAATAATTACTAACTAAAGATTCTTTAATTTTTCTAAAAGCTTCTCTATTTTTAAATGGTCTTCTCATAATTAATTTAATAAATAACTAAATCTAATCTTAACTAAATTTAAATCTAACTTAACTAATTTAACTAATTTCAACACGTATATCAGCCAAAACAATGGCAAAAACATCACAAATAGATAAGGTTTAGTCCATAAGTACAAGACAGTGGTTAAACTTTGCACAATTATAAAACATCAATATGTCTTAAATCTCTCTCTTTTTCTCCCTCTCTATCATCATATTCCTTCTTTTCTCTCCCTATCTTACTGCCTCCCTTCTCCCTCTATCTCGTTACCCCCCCCCCCCTTAAAATTCCTTCACTCTCATTCGTTCTTTTTCTTTACATTTTCAGGAGCTTGTATATTTGTATAAATTTTATGTTCAATGTATATTATATAAAATGTATATATGTACAGATTTCAATATACATTCTGTAAAATGTATATGTACAAATTTAAAGCTATTCAATATACACTATGATAATACACAAATTGATGATACGTTTATACAATCTTTCCCATTAACAGCGGTAGCTCAAGCATATTCGTGGCCTAAGGCGAAAATTAAATGGAGGCCTTAAAATTTTAAGAAAAAGTAACTTTCTTTTAATGAACTCTATTTTTAAAATTATATAATTTATTTTTTTTCTAATCATTCTTTTTAAATAATAATATAATCAATGCATTTAATCTTTCTTGAGACATAGTGCCCATTTGGATGGGCTTATTTTAAGTGCTTTTAAGCCAAAAAATGCTTTTAAGTAGTACTCTAGATATATGAACTTCTTCTAATAATTTTTTTCTTTTATATAAAAAAACATTATAAATAATATTCATTTTTTTAGAAAAAATCTATATATATTATTGGAATAAATGAGACCCCTCAAATTTGGGGGCCTAAGACGGCCGCCTATTTTTTTATAAGGTAGAGTTGCCCCTGCTTGTTAAATGTACACTATGATTATATACAAATTATATTCAGATATACATATACAAAAATACATTCACATAGACATTTTAAAAAATACATTTGAATTATGCAACTGATACATATATGATTACAATTGAAACATATATGAATATTGAATTAATATATAATTGATACATATACGAATATACAATTGAAACATAATATATAATTAATAACAATTTGTATTAATTATGTTTTTTTAAAATAAGAGAGTTCAAATTATTGTAGGAGAAAGGGGGGGGGGGAGGCAAAGAGAGCAAGAGAGAAGGGGGCGGGAGGAATTGTGAGAGAGAGAAAGAGGGAAATGGAGGGAAGGAGTATGATTAAACTTAGCTATAAATAAATATAGATGGTAATTATTGTAAGTATTGATCATATAGGTTAATTATTGACTAATGTTTTTTATGTTATGTAATTTATTTTTAAAAAAAGAAAGAAATAAAGGGAATGACCCAAATTGTGAAAAAACCATAATAAGAAGAGTAAATACATAATTACCCCCTGATGTTGGCCGAGATTTTCAAAAAGACACTTAAACTTTGAATTCGACCTATTACCCCACGATTCTTCTTTATTTCGTTGCAAATAGACCATTTTGGACATCTGCGTGTATACACGCGCCACAGGCACGTGAAAGGGTTCAAATTTAACTCTTTTGACCAATTAAAAGTTGTCACATGTAAATAATTAATATATAATTTCTATCTTTTTTAAAAAAAAATTAATATTTTTTATTTTGTAAAATTATTTCATAAACCCATCCATTCATCATTGTCTTCTTTCCCAACTTCTTCTTCATCACCATAACTCAATAACAACATCATCAATTATAACAACAACAACATCAACTAAAGTAACAAAAACAATATCATCATTACCATAATTTTAAAAAGGAAAGCTGATGTACAATCTCCATTTTAATGGAGCTTTAAGCTCTATTTTAATGGAGAAAACTGGCCGGGGGATGAGGAGGGAGATGTTGGACGGAGTGGGGATGGGAGTAAGGGGTGGGGTGGGGTCATAAATAAAAACAAATAGAGCTTAAATCTCTATTTAAATGGAGATTGTACAGGAGCTTTAAACTCCAATTTAATGGAGCTGGACGCGAGGTGGAGGGGTGGGAGGGAGGTTGCTGGACGCGAGGGTGGGAGAAAAGGGGGTGGGGTGGGGTGATAAATTAAATAAAAAGAAAAAAAATATTAAAAAAATAAATAAAATATGAAATTAAATACATTTAAAACGTGGCAGCAGTTGATTGGTACATGTATTCACTCTTTGTTGTGAGTGAGATTCAACGAAAAATGGTGTATTTGCGACGGATTAAGTAAGAATCGTGGGGTAGTAGGTCGAATTCAAAGTTTAGGTGTCTTTTCGAAAATCTCAACCAACATCAGGGGGTAATTATGTATTTACTCTAATAAGAAATGTTACCACCGACTGACCATGTAATAATCAGTTGCTAAACATGAACAATTAATTTTGACAAAAGTCATGTGGTATCCTTTTCTCTTATGAAAATGGACATATATCCTATTAATGAGTGTGTTCTTGGTGCTTCCACGAAGATGGCCAACCTTTTTTAGTTTTATTATGAATAGGTTCTAACCTTCAGAGTTGGATCCTGGGTATGGAGAAAACTCTGTTGGGAGTACTATCATCTTAATGGACTCTGCAACGCGTGATCCAGATTAGTCAGGGTTCCAATACGGACATCAGACACCGGATGGAAAACCAAAAGAAAAAAGATTCTAACCTTCAAAATTAGGACAACTTTCAAAAAATAACCTCAATTAGGCTTTGCTAGCCATATTTTTCAAAAACTACCATTCTTAGCCATCTTTTTATCGAGTTGTCCATGTATTAATTGTATTTATATAAACAAATACAAGTGTATCAATGAGGATAATACATAAGCATCAAAGATATTTGATTTCATTGATATACACAATATAATATATAAATACTATGATTAAAATATATTATAGAACCGTATGTATATAAATCCAAGAAATATATTGATGCAAAACAATTATACAAATAAAAAATAAAAGTATGAAAGATACTTGATTTGATTGATAGAAAACAAATAGTACAAATACAAATATGCAATCAAAATACATATATAAAATAAAAATGATGCAATCAACTAAAAATACAAATGATACAGTCAACTATAAATAATAAATATAAAACAAATGAAAGTATGTAATAAAATAATATCAAATATATTGTATTTTGCATTCGTTTTTGTATAGTACATGAAGAGAAAGAGAGAAAGAGAGAGTCGGTGAGAGAGAGAAGGAGGGGAGAGAGATAGAGGCAAGCAAGATTGGAAGAGAGGGTGGAGAGTGGCGAGAGAGGCTATAAATTATAATTAATTGAAACTTAAGTTGAGTAAGTTAATTAGATGCTTATATTTACTAAGCCCTATAGGTGTGTTTGGTATAGAGAAAAATATCTTTTCTTTTATGTTTACTTGGTTACAATATTTTGAAAAATAATTTCTACAAAAGTAGAAAGGGAGCCTTGGAGTAACTGGTAAAGTTGTTGTCATGTGACCAAGAGGTCATGGGTTCAAGCCTTGGAAACAGTCTCTGACAGAAATGTAAGGTCCCTTGTAGTGGGGCTCTTTTCCGGACACCGCGCATAGCGGTAGCTTTAGTGCACTGGGTTGCCCTTTTTTTTTAATTTCTACAAAAGTAAATTATTTTTAAATTGAGGAAAATAATTTTTTTTAGTTAGTATATAAGTGGCATTTCTAGTTTGAGAAAATAACAAAAGTGGTTCATTATATTTGAGGATAGGTTCAAGATATTGCCTTAAACATTTTTTGAATAATTTTGGTCTTTTATATTTGCCAAAAATTAACATATTTAGTCTCCATAAAATATGTATCGATTATGTCCGTTAGATCTAATGGGAACTATGAGGGAAAAAATTAGTAGGAATTAAAAAAATATATATTTTTAATCTGCTATTTTAAAGTTATTTATAGAGTCTGGTACAACTTTGGAGGTGTAAACTTCGCTATTTTTAGTGTCCAGTGTAATGTTTTATGTTGCACCATTTTAGAATTTGGTATTAGTAGAGACTAAAAGTATTCACTAAAAAAACAGCAATTAGCAACAAACAAAATATGTTGCTAATCAACATATATCCGTCGCTATATTGATTTAGAGACAGATCAACGACGGAATGTCTATCATTGCTATTTTGCTCGTTGCTAATCTTTTAGCAATGGAAAAAATGAAATTTGTTGTCAATTTTGCAACGTCATAACGACGACCTGTATCCGTTGCCATTTGTAGCAACGAATATTTTGATTGTTAATTTATAAATGTCGTTACTAATTTCGTAATGTATTACGTCATTTTGATTATTTAGTGACCAAATATTTCATTGCTAGTCCGTCACTATAAAGTTTGTTATTTTGTCCCCAATTTTTTGTGATAAAAGATAATTTTTCTCAATCCATTGCAATAAATTGTTATTTAGACCCCAATTTTGCCAACAAAAAATAAGTTTTCACAATCCGGCGCAAATATATTTTCTTTGGCAATGATGAAATTTGTCACTAAATATGTCATCATTGGTTTTCTTCCAAAATCTTTTTAATTTGTATTTTAAATACACCCTGTTGAATCATATTAAAAGCATATTATAAAATTCTTAAAATATCCAACATTCATGTAAAAGAACCCACATCTATAGATAGCAAAATCTAAACATCCACAATACCAAATATAGCAACATCTTAACACATAATTATGTCCAAAATATCCATAGTACCAAACATCTACCAATTCTCCTTAAAAGAACCCACATCATCCACAATACCAAAGATAGCAAAGTCTAAACACAATTATGTTCAAAACATCCACAGTATCAAACATCTACGAACTATTCTTAAAAGAACTCACATCCATCAAGTGTATATTGTTGTTGCGCAATTTTAAATATTTCAACAAAATAGACCATCAAAAGTCAATGCATTGATCGTCAAAAGTATCACAACTGATCAAGATTGCAATCATCATCTAAGGAATCAAGATCGTCCAAAGTAGTAGCCCGAGGTGTCAGAACTGATCGTGAAGAAATCAACTTCTGTACCTCCTCAATGACAACAGAAATAAATTAATTTTTAAGAGCGGGAATCAATCGCTTCACAAACTCATTCAAATTCAAATCTGCAGCTGATTCTGATTCATGGGAAGTCGAAGATGAAGTCTTTCCACAAAAAACACAAAGAGTTTGCCCGTAGTAGCCTTTCGCTTCAAAATCAAGACCAAATAATCTTCGATTCTTTTCTCCTTCGACAGCTTGGTAATATGCTTCAATTTGATCAATATCAGATTCTGCTAATATTTTTTCTCGTAATATTTCTTCATATCTTTTCACTAATAGAGGAAGTGAAATTATAACAGATTGTACTTAAAAATGATTTGATACCAAAAATTACTTTAAACTAAAAAAAATAAGAATTAAGTAAACTACAACATTAAGATTTAGTATTACATGGATGATTCAAAAACGTTCATCAATGAAAGATTTTTCATCATGATATGTGTGTGAACATGCAAATGTAACTCACTTGGTGCCGGATCTCGACCCATTACAGCAGTCTGTAAAAAAGAAGTGTTGAGTATTATACTACAATGAAACTGCTGGCCATTCATTTCACATATTAAAGTGTAACTCACTATTTTAAACTTTCAATACAACAACATTAGAAGCTAATAGAAGGGAAAGGAATCAACACGATTGCATACAAGAGACAATTTGGGAAATGCATATGCATGGACAGCACAATGTGGGAAATGCATCACTACTATTTTCATAAAACAGTAGAAAAATTTTCATATGGGCAGCAAAATGTGGGAAATGCATATATACTGTTTTTATAAAAACAGTAGAAAAATTTCATCCTAACACCTGCATACTATTTTCATATAAAAAATTACTACAAGGAAATTTTTTTTAAAAGTTGTCACAATATCAGCAGCCACAATGTCAATTTGGATAAATTTACTTCAAACTTAATGCCAATAAATGAGATAAGCAACCACAAGATTAACACGCAACACATGAGAGAAGCAACACCCACCATACAAGGATAAATATACCTCAAACTCAATGTCAATATAATAGTAGCACTTGCTATAATGCTTATCATATTTTCTACCATTATAGAGCTATTAGGGACTATGAAACCAGCTAACAGATTTCTATTGAAAGAAATTAAGGGGTAGTACTTGAAATATATACTTACAAGTCTTTTTCGGTACTCTCCAGTTGAGATAAATCCTCTCATATGAGTTCCAGCAGCGATTTCTTTGCCGCCACGATGATTTTGCGCATTTAGTTTTGACTTTTAAATACAGTTAGTATCTGTCCAAAGTCGTTGCCAGCTTTTCCAGATATCTTCATGTATAAAATCTTGCCTAATCCTTTTCTCTTTAATTTTAGCAATGAAATTTCTATACACAGTTGCTGCCTTAATCTTCTACTATTTCTTTAATGAAGCATCACTAATGGAAGAATCCCAATATAAGTGTTTCTGAAATAAATTTTCAAAATAACACATTAATATTGTACTTATAAAAGTCAATACACTTTAAAAACTCAATTATGATGAAGATGTATACCTTGAATTCCCCAAAATAGTCATCTTTTATATCACATGAAGCACCTTTCCAATTGATTTCATTGTGATCAAGTTCACTTTTGAAAGACTCATGTATGTTATTGGAGCATGCTTTAGAAGGTTGCAATCTGTATCAATGTGGCAGCATTATTTAAAGGTTTATTATAAATAAAAAATAATATATAATAATAATAATTGAAAAAAAATTAACTAACCCTGCAGAAGTTATAGTAACAAGGGCCCGCACATGGATCCTACCGAAATTACCTTCTCCATTTGTGTTGCTAAGAGATATACCCTCACCTACTTGGTTGATTTATGAAGACGTACCTACAGTTGTTGGGTTGCTCTGATTTGGAGTAGTGGGAGATGATTCAGGTGTTGTAGGGTTACTACCATGATTAGAAGTTGGACCACCTATGCCACCAACTGCTTGAGGACTAACAATAGGAGTGGGAATAGTAGGCATATTTATAGTAAGAACAGGAATATTACTCCTAGCTGCTAACTTGCCTACATGTCCTATGCTTTCTCGACCTCTACCTCTACCTCGAGTCATATATATTAAAAAATTGTACTAGTTAAAGTGGAAAAAAATGCAAATTATGCACAAGAACTCACAACAACATACAACATTATAATTTTGGAATCCCATGTAACATTGGAATCCTACAAAATACCTCACGGTAATTCTGGGATCCCATGTAAAACTGGAATACTCACAACAAGAAGCACCAACAGAACCATAAAATACTCACAACAAGAACCACCAATAGATTAAGACCCACCAACAAAACCATCAAAATGCTATAAAATACTCCTATTGTAATTCTATCCATAAGAACTCCTCTCAAATCAAAAACCATCAACATATCATCAACCAGAAAAAACTAAAACATATATATATATATATATATATATATATATATACGCACACAGAAAGCAAAATGTAAAACCCCATGCTTTTTCTTATATTAAAATTCATTCCTAGAATATTAAAGACTTGTTTTAAATATGAATACACTCTTTTCATCGATACTAAATTCGCCTAAATCCGACACCTAGGAAAAAAATTAGTCATTTTAGTAAGACAGTGTACCACCTACTACTTTAGCACATCGCGGAGGTAGTCCAAATGGCATTTGTCATTTTTTAGTGAGACAACGTGATACCACCGCATTGAGCCACTAGCCTTTTTCCCAATTGTCACTTTCCAGTGTGACTACGCGATCATGGCGCATTGCACCAAAGGGAAAATTTTCAACCAGTGAGGCACCACGATGGTTCCATATAGTAGCATCATCCCAGTTCCTAATCGTCAGTTTCTAGTAACATGGCGTGATAGCGCCGCGTTGCACCAGTTTACAAAATCAAGATTTTTAGTCAGTTTTGAATTTTAATTTTGAGGGCACTAAGGTCTTCTTTCATCACCCTCAATCAGCCTAAACACGCAATCAAACCCTAAAAGAGCACAAAATGCTCATTTATTCACTATTTTCTCAAGAAGCAAGTCATTCTCTCTCAAAGGGCAAAACCCTAGTTCAAGAAATCAAGGTCAAGCTCAAAAAATCCTTCAAGAACTTCAAGAATCTCACAAATTAAGGTATAGATGTTCATTCATGGGTCCCTTTCACCCATGAATTCCAAGAATCCTTTTTCAAAGTACAAAGATAATGTATTTGAATTGGATTGAATTCATGTTTATAATATTAGTTAAGTTCCAATCCATGATTTAAATGCAAGTTTCAAGAAATTAAATAGCATGTATAACAAATATATGATTATCTTGATAGACCCTTAAATTTATAAAGTGATTAATGCATCTATGATATTGATTTGGTTTTCAATTCATGATTATGATAAGATTCATGAAAAATAGAATAGTAGTTGTGGGAATTATATGAATTACATGCTAAACCCTTGAATTTGAAATTTATTATTGCATTCATGATGTTTATGTGATGACCATTATCATGCAAAATACTCATGCTCCCCAAGTATTTGCTAAAATGCCTATGTGAAGTAGATAGAGGAATCATGAGATGTTATTATGAGATCTTAATCATGTACAAGATTATGCCCTACAAATGGTTGATAAAATGCTTATGTGAATTGACTAGTGAAGGCATAACATGTTATTATGTGATCCCATTCATGTACAAGTTAATGCATTACAAGTGTTTGATGAAATGTCTCTATGAATGAATTATGACCAAGTGAACATTGTTATGTTATTCAAGATTATGCTTTGCTTTACTTTTCATGCTATTGAGTGCAGGGGGTATTTAATACCCAACAATCTAGTTGTTACTTAGAGTCAGTGTCAGTTATAGAATAGTATCAGTCATGTCACGATCAGTACTCTCAGTCCGTTACAAAAATCAGTAGAACTCAATCAATTACAGAACTTAGGAAGACTCAGTAAACTGAATCTCAGTCCAGTCCAGTCCAATCCAGTATACTTAGTTCAGTGTCCTTCAGTTGGGAGTAGAATTCAGCACCGAGCGAGAGCAAGGATGATGGCTTTTCTGTCAGATAGGCAGAGTCATTAGTAGCAATCCCTGTACTCCAGAACTGCGTAGCCACCACAGGATGAGGAGTCACCCATCAGACTAGGCTTCACTACCTCCTAGGGGTCACCCATCAGATTAAGCTTGGCTCTGCTAAGGTGTCACCATCAGTTAGGCTTGGCATCCTAGTTTTCTAGTGTTAGTATCCATGGCATGGTATTAGCACCCTTCCAGCTAGGGTTATAAGTTGGACCCCAATCAGCTCAGAGAGGGGCATGTCGATTAGATGATTACCTCCCACTGTTTTAGTTTTAATTTTAGTCTTCAGTCCAGAACTCATCTCAGTTTTACAGAATCAGGACTGTCAAATACAATTAATCAGTATCAGTTAATCAGTTATCAAAATTCAATACTTAGCATAAGAAAAGCTCAGTTACAATTTATATATATATATATATGTATATGCACAGATTGCATTCTCAGTATTTACAGTATTCTCAAATTCTTTGCGTACTCTTATGTTCAGTTATTCTCATTCAGCCAGTTATATCCTCACACATATGGACCCTACATTCAGCCTTACCTCATCTAGCATACCAGTACATTGTAATACCCGTGCCTTTTTCCTAGCTAGAAATCATCTCAAGGATGCTAGGACTTACTTTAAAATGCAAACTTATCTTTTTACACATGGTATTTTTTAGATTTTCACTTTTTATCATATGGGAAATTGAGTTAGCTTTCCAATAGTACCAATTTTGTCCAAATCCGACATCAGACGAGGAAGTTATGGATGTTTTACTTGGAACTATTGAAAACGCCCAGGTATGACGACCAAGTTGATGGACCGCCACTTGGACCGTCACAGCCAAGTTAGTTGAGCCACGTACTGCATAAGGATTGACGGATGAGTTGACGGACCGTCAAAGTTGTGACAGACCGTCATCCAGGCCGTCAACTCTTATCCAGTGAACCCCATTTCTGGTCCACATCTGACAGGCTAAGTGACGGACCATCAAGTGTCGGATGGGCCGTCAGTCAGATAGTCACACGCTATGTTTAGTTTATTTTCAGGTCATTTTAATAAGGGTATTTTGGTCACTTACCACTCGCCTATATATATACCCAGATAAGTTTGAATTCAGTCATTTTGCTCATTATTATTTCACAAACTAAAACTAGGGTTTCTCTCTAAATTTAATCTCCAAGAACAAGACCTAATCTTCTTTAAGAATCAGAGTCAGGTATGCATAGTATTCATCTATGGACCCCTTTCGTTCATAGAGTTCAAGAACCATGCTTTTAAATGAGAAACTTTGATTTCCTTGTTGTTATGTGATGTTGTTCATGTTAATGATCATTGTTTAAGCTTCAAGATATTAATTAAAGTTGACTTCCATGGTGTATGAATGCTTGTAGTTAAAACCCATGAATTTGAGTGGTTCAAGATGATTAAAATTGTTGAGAAAACCTATGCCCCAAAGTGTGCGTGCAAGGTGTTTGTTAAAATGCCTAGAATGATAAAAAAAATCATGTTCCAATGACCCCATAGTATTTAATGACAAGCTATATCAACTCTTAAGATAATTCCACATGAACTTCCATGCTATTGATATGTGTTGCTAGTATGATTATGCAATGAACATGATATTAAGGTTGTGCAAGTACTTCCATGTGACATGAAATCCTTTCATGCAATACATTGTTGATAACCATGTTTAGTATGAAATCCCTTATGTACGATATTATGAATTGTGGACTCAAATCTTGTGATCAAGTCATGTCATGTGTGTCAGTTTCCTTCCATCGAGTCCTGGGGTATTCATACCCAAAAAATATAGTTGTGTGCCTAAATCCAAGTCATGTTACCCTGATAATCTCAGTCAATCCATGATCTATAGAACTCAGTCAGTCATGTAACTCAGGAAACCTCCGAAATCTCATGATCTCAGCAAAATCTCAGATAGTAGTGCTATTCCATCAATCAACAGAAGTTAGTTACTTAGTCTATGTACAGTCAGTTAAATCATGTTCAGTCTCTTCAGATGGGAGTAAAAGTTAGCACCGACTAAACCCATGGGAACTCACCTGCCAGTTTAGGGTGTGATTTTTAGCAGTCATCCTTGTGTTCCAGAACTACGTAGCCAGCGTAGGTTGAGACATCTTAACCTGACAGACTAGGGTTGATGAGGTGGCTTAACTTATTATTTTAGGGGTCCCACCATTCTCATTTGAGTACCTGCCAGATGAGGGTCACTCAGAACTGTCCTTACCAGTGGTGCGGTATTGACACCCCTCCAGTCAAGGCAGAGATTGGACCCCAACTTAGCTATATGCATTATTGGGGCATATCGGTTAAACAACTACCTCCCACAGTTTTAGGTTCAGTCTCAATAAAAAAAATTAGATAGTTCTTCAGATAGCAGTATATCAGGATTGCCAGATACAGTCAAATTTAGTTATAGTACGAAACTCAGATAGTTCCATCAAACCCAGGATGGTCAGACACAGTCACCCATGTTGACAGAACCATAGTTTCAGTCATGTCAGAAATTAGTAAATCATGTATTAACGTATAGATCCACTATTACGTATTTACATTTCCAATTATTATGTATGTATGTTTGCACTCTCATGTTCATATTAGTCGGTCAGTTAGCATTGCTCATGCATGTAAACCCTTTTCATTTAGCCTACCTCACTCGTATACTCAGTACTCCAGTTATACTGACGCACTTGTACTATGGTGCTTTCTTTTTATGTTACACCATAAGTTAAGAGATACGAGTTCCAGACCAGCAGTAGAATTCGCATTCCAGTATACAGAGCTGCAGTGAGTCCTCTTTATTCCAGGAAGATATAATTTGATTCGTTTATTATTTCAGTTAATTTTAAGTTTACGAAGTTAATTGGAGACTTGTTCCTTCAACTCCTTATTTAGTCAGTACTTTAAGGCTTTCAGATACAGTTTAGATTTAGTTCAGATTTAATTCAGTTTTAGTTATTTCAGGTATCTTTCATCCATATGGATGTTATTTTACCATATTTTTTATTCAGTTGAACCTTATGGCCTACATGTTCATGTTTTTTGTATTATTATGATATATATTGAAATGTACAGGTACAGATATCAGTCATGGGTTAGCTTGTGATCCTTTGGGGTCATAAGCACCGTGTACCATTTCGGTTCAGAAAATCGGGGTGTTACAAACTTGGCATCAGAGCCTAAGGTTCAATAGAGTCCTAGGAAATCTGAAAGCCGCATCTAGTAGAGTTTTGTACATGGGTGTGTTGCACGCCACATTTATGTATAGGAGGTTATAAGATGTTTTAGGAATAGTTTCCCTTCTTTTAGTATTCATGTCGTGCTAGTGAGCATAATCTCAAGTTAAACTCTTATCTAATTCGTTCTTTTCTTATTTAAAAATATGCCTCCAAAGAGAAGAAACCAGCCAGTTCCTCAGCCCAAAAACCCTTTGGGCGAGCATGTTTATCATGCGGAGTTTAGAGCCGCATTCACAACACTTGCTCAGGCCGTGGCTGCCCAGAATGAATGGCCACCAGTTATTCCGACCAATCCAGTAGCCAATTTCGCAGCAGCTAGAATTTGGGACTTCACCCAAATGAACCCTCCATCTTCCTTCGGGTCTAATTCTGATGAAGACCCTCAGGAGTTTATTGACCAAGTCTAGAAGGTCATTGACATCATGGGAGTTACTTCTATTAAAAGTGCTGAGTTAGCCGCATACCAATTACAGGATGTTGCTCACACTTGGTACAAATAGTGGAAGTCTGAGAGGTTAGAGGATGCAGGTCCTATAGAGTAGGAGGAATTTATCACGGCTTTCTTAGACAGATTCTTTCCCCAAGAGCTGAGGGAGGCCAAAGTTTTTGAGTTTATCAACCTCAGGAAGGAAAATATGATGGTTAGGGAGTATTCTCTCAGATTTACTCAACTAGTCAGATATGCCCCTCATGTAGTTGCAGACAACAGGGCTAAGATGAGCAAGTTCGTGTCAGGAGTGAATGATAGTGTGGTAAATGAGTGTAGATCTGCAATGCTAAACAGTGATATGACTTTAGCCAGTCTCATGACCCATGCTCAGCAAATAGAGGAGCAAAAGGTTAGGGCTAGGGAGAGGCAGAATAAGAGAGCAAGATCAGGCAGTTTCAGTTTTGCTCAGCACAAATCAGATGGAGGAAATCATTCCCAATTTTATCCCAAGTCATCAGCTCCAGTTCATTCATCAGCCAGTGCTCTAGTTCCTAAGTTCAAAAATAGAGCACCCGACTCTAAATCTCAAGGCAGTGTCAGCATTGCCTGAACTAATCCCCTATGTCAAACTTGTGGTAAGAACCACCAGGGTGTTTGCAAAGCCGGTAGTGATGTTTGTTTTGGCTGTGGAAAGCCAGGCCACAGAGTCAGAGATTGTCCTCAGTCTAGTTTTTAGGGTCAGGAAAATCGTTCCACAGCTCAGTCCGATCGCCTGAACCAGCACGGTACCACTTCCAGTGCTACTAGTGCGCAACGCCCAAATAGACTCTATGTTCTTAAGACTTGATAGGATCAGGAAAATTCTCCTGATGTCATTACTGGTACGTTACAGATTTTCCCCATGTTCATGTTTACGCTTTGCTAGATCCAGGTGTATCCTTGTCTTTTGTCACTCCATACATAGCAGTTGATTTCAGAATCAGTCCCAAAATTTTAGCAGAGCCCTGTTCAGTCTCTACCCCATTGGGTAAAACTATTATAGCTCGGTGGGTATACAGAAACTGCCTGGTTATGATATTTCAGAAATCCACATCAGCAGATTTTGTCGAATTAGAGATGACTGATTTTGATGTCATTCTCGGCATGGATTGGCTTTATTCCTACTATGCCACAGTCAACTGCAGAACCCGAATAGTTCAATTTTAGTTCCTAAATGAGCCTGTCCTAGAGTGGAAGGGTAGTACTTCATCTTTCAGGGGTCAGCTTGTTTCCTACCTTTGGGCAAGGAGAATGATTTCTAAGGGGTGTGTATATCATCTCGTGCATGTTAAAAATTCAATTTTCGAATCTCCTAGCCTTGAATCAGTTCCAGTTGTTAATGAATATTCAGACATCTTTCCTGAAGATCTTTCAGGCATTTCCCCCGAAAGGTAAATAGACTTAGGCATAGACCTTTTCCCAGATACTCAGCCTATTTTTATTCCTCTATACCGAAAGGTACCAGCAGAACTCAAGGAACTGAAAGATCAGTTGAAGAATCTCTTAGATAAGGGATTCATCAGGCCCAGTATATCCCTATGGGGTGCACCAGTCTTATTCGTGCGTAAGAAAGACGGTTCTCTCAGGATGTGTATTGATTATCGTCAGCTCAACAAAGTCACGATCAAGAACAGGTATCCACTTCCTAGAATAGATGACTTGTTTGACCAACTTCAGGGTGCTAGTTATTTCTCCAAGATAGACCTCAGATTAGGCTATCATCAACTCAAAGTTAGAGAATGTGACATACCAAAGACAGTTTTCCATACTCGGTAAGGTCACTTCGAATATTTAGTCATGTCCTTTGGTCTTACCAATGCCCCTGCAGTGAGTCCTTATCATTCGAGGATATTATACTATTTCATATTTTCAGTAGATGTATTAGTTCAGTAGTTGGAGTTAGTTGAGGGATTGTCCCATCAACTCCACTTTCAGACAGATTTAGTTGGAGGTTTTTCAGATTAGTTTTCAGACAGTGTTCAATTTTTATCAGATATTGTTATTTATCAGTATGTCAGATGTTTTGAACCTTATGAAATTTCAGCCTATTTTCTGCATTAGTTACAGTATTATTATTCAGTGCTCATAGAAGATATCAGTCATGTGTTAGCTTATGGTCCTTCGGGGTCGTAAGCACCATGTGACGACCAGGGGTATTCTCGGGTCGTTACACAAAAAGACCACAAGTTGATTATATTCATCCATTTTCAAGGATGAAGTCGATTGGTTAAGACTCTCACCTATTTGGTTCCTTAGAGTAGATGTACCTTCAGCTGTTGTGTTGATCTGATTTGGAGTACTGGGAGATGATTTAGGTGTTGTAGGGTTATTATCATCACCAGAAGTTTGAATAGTTGGCATAATTTGAGGAATCAATGGCTGAACTTGATTTATATCATCTTGACCACCTATGCCATCATCTTGAGAACTAACACCAGCTTGAGGACTAATAGTAGTAGGAGTGGGAATAGTAGGTGTGTTTGCAGTAACATCGGGATTACTCCTAACTGTAGACTTGCCTACACACCCTATGCTTTCACGACCTCAAACTCTACCTCTATCCATATCTATAAGAAAAACTATATTAGTTAAGTGGAAATAAGATGCAAACTGAATAATTCCAAGAGAATCAAACAACAATATGTAGATAAGGTATCAAAAAATGTAAAAGCACAAATCTGATCCAAAAAAAAACTCATCTTTCTCTTTTTAGAACAGTCAAATCTGCAATAAATATGTACACTAAATCCTATTTAATTATATGATACTCACAACAACATAGAGGGGGGAGGGATCAGAGATGGTAGATAATCTACTTTAGAACATCAATTTTCGCATCTTTACAGAAAATTTGTAAGCAAAAAGAAAGCACAGTTGTAACCAAAAAACATGGATGAGAAATAAAAGAGTCAAAAATTGATAGGCAGAGCCTAAAACCAGTTGTAGCAACAAGATTGGAGTAAACAACGAGCATAGACAAAGAAAATGATACTAGTTCATCAAAATTAATGCTCACAAAATAAAATTAAGATACAATAGCATGTTTTTATCAAGCACTAATCACAATCTGTGTCTTCTTCAAAATCTTTCTCTTCATCATCCTCAGTTTTCTCAGTTTCATACTCTTCTTCCGTAGCATCCTCTTAGATCTCATGATGCTCTTGCAATAAACTATCATCAATGAGTTTATCCATTTTAATTAAGCCACCATTTGGATCATTTAAGTGTATACTTTCATTCGTGGTAACATTCATGTCTATCTCATAGACTTGAACATCTTCAACTTGAAATGGAATATTCAGTTCTACAGTTGTCTTAATTTCCTCATCGGGTAATTCAATAACATTCAAGGTTTGACCTTCAATACAGTTGCCCAATCAACCTTGTCTTTTTTCTTGCTAGGATAAGGCACATAGCATACTTGAGTTGCTTGCATTGCCAAATAAAAGGTTCATATTTTTTATATCGCCGACGATGGTTAATATTAATCAATTTATACTGATTATACTTTTTAACACCAACACCCATAGTTGGGTCAAACCATTCACATTTGAATAATACAGTTCGCTTTAAAGGTGTTTTACGGTATTTCACTTCTATAATCTCTTTTATCTGCCTATAGAAATCACCAAAATTTAGATCTAAGATACAAACTCCACTTTTCATTGTTGATCTTGCGCTATCATGAAAATTTCTATGAAATTTGTATCCATTAACAAAATACACTGAATGAGAAGTAGCTCCTATCAATAGTCTACGAGCAAGACTACGTAAGAATCCATTCTCAATATGATTGATTCGAACCTATTTAGAAGATTATAAAATTTAGTTCAATTTCATAAGTCAATTTAAGTGGATAATTGTATAGAAGATATTAATTTTTGAAGCCTTACATATTCCTTGAATCATATAGAGAAATTTGTTTCAAGGCTCTCATTTATTTGATCTTGAGAGACATCTGAAAATTCTTCTTGTAAACGTTGCACAAAAATACTTCATTGAAAGAACATAAGTTCAATTTTAAGTCATGATATATGAATATGCTTATAAAATTAAGTTGATACAACTAACTTTTGTTACGTCAAAAATGGCTCAACCTCTTCACAATTTAGTAAAATGTAAGTTTGGGCAGCCTTGATTTCTTCAAGAGTTAAATTTCTATTTTTTTATTCTCCCCATAATCAACCCGGATGGGTAAATATTGATAAATTTCCTTCAAGATCTTCCACAATACCATCATCAGCATTACGATCCACATTATGATTATGTATCATGACATGTGGTTCAAAATAAGGAGAAAACAATAGTGTTGACTCTGTCATCAAGTAAACTTTACATATGGAACCCTCAACACTTGCTTTATTCCCAATCATTCTTTTAAGAGTTCCAAGATATCTAAATAGATAAATGGATAAACCATCATATTTGAAAAGTTGATAATAACATAATTATCATAATAAGTTCATCATGATTTTATGCATTATCTTTCAAAAGGATACATCCATCGATATTGTACAGGTCCTGCAATCTTTGCTTCATATGGATGGTGCCAGATGTTCCATTGATTCAAAGAACCCAGGGGGAAATATACATTCTAACTTGCACAAGATTTATGAAATATCTCCCTATAATCTCTCCATGTCAAAGTAGTCGATGTAAGATCTTTAAAAAATAAGCTCAATTTTGTAAGTGCCTGCCACACATTACTTTGAAGTAGTTCACAAAAAGAAATAGGCATCAATCATTGCATGAACACATGATAATCATGACTTTTCATGCCAAATAATTTTTTTGCAGTTGTGTCTGGACATCTACCCAAATTTGAAACATATCCATCTGGAAATTTTATGTCTTTCACCCAATTGAACAAGATAGTGCTTGTTTCCTTGTCTATTGTATATATAGCTTTGAGATATTTTCCAGAAGCATCCGTTGCCAACTGAGGCCGATCGCAGTAATTGAACATATCTAGACAAGTTTGTGGATTGTCTTTGGTTTTTTTATCAATATTGAGGACTATATTACATACATTATCAAAGAGGTTTTTCTCAATATGCATGGCATCGAGGTTATGTCGAATCATGTTAGAACTCCAATAAGGCAAATTCCAAAAGATGTTTCGCTTCTTCCATCCATAAAAACTACATATTCTCTAATTAGATTCTTCTGTATCTAACTCTGTTACTTTTCTTATCCCCAAATCACAAATTTAATTCAATATCTCTTCTCCAATTCTGTTGGGTGGTGGTGATCTTTTGACAGTCCGACCTTTAAGAAAGTTTTTACGATCTCTCCTAAATAGATGATGTTGGTCAAGGAACATTCTGTGATAGTCAAACCATGATATTTTTTTACCATGTTGTAATCTAAAATATTGTGTTTCCTCCATACAATAAGGACAAGCAAACTTACCTGCAGTAAGCCATTCTGATAACATAGAATATGCTAGAAAGTCACTGATTGTCCACATCAATGCTGCCCTCAATTGAAAATTTTATTTTTTAGACATATCAAATGTTTCTACATGTGTCTCCCACAAAAAGGTCAATTCCTTTATTAGAGTCTGCAGATAAACATCAATTTTATGTTTGGGATTGTTTGACCATAGAACAATGACAGTTAAGAACATATAAGCCTCTTTCATGCACATCCCTAGAGGTAAATTATATGGAGTGACAATTAATGGCCATGAAGAATATTTTCTCCCAGACTGACTGAATGGCAGAAACCCATCAGTACATAACCCCAACCTCACATTTCTTGGTTCGTCGATAAAAAGGGATGATTTTCATTGAAGTTCTTTCAAGTTTCAGAGTCTGATGGATGACACATTACCCCATCCTCTTTTATGTGTTCATAATTCTATGTCATGTTAGCAGTTGTAGTATGGGATGCATATAATTTCTTCAATCTAGGAATCAAAGAAAAATAATATATTTTTTTGTAAGGAACCAATTTTCTCTTACGAGAGCCAACTCGACGCTTATACCTCTCTTTGCCAAAAAATTTACAAGAGGTAAGATGTTCATAGTCTTTCTAATACAACATATATCCTGATTCACAACAGTCAATCTTTTCAACCGGTAAACCTAAGCTACGCACAGCTTCTTAGTCTGATAATAACTATCAAACAATAGGTTATCTTCCGGTAAAGCCTCTTTTAACAATTACATTATTTGGTTAAAACCCCTCTGTGATATAGTATTATCCATATTAATATTTAATATTTGAGAGATTACTGCAAGTTGAGATAGGAAAGAACCAGAATATAATTTTACATCAGCAGCGTGCAACAAATCATAAAATTTTGGGACTCTAAATTAGGCTCCTCTTCCATCGAAGTTTCATGTTCCTCCTCAATTGAAGGTTCATACGGATGATATGACCTGGATTTAATATTGTTGTAAGGTTGTCAACTCGAACTATGTTTAATGTTGAGACCATCAACATCCAAAATCATTTGTCAATATGGATTATCATATCCCAATTGAAGTTGAGCACCATTGTTCAAATCATTACCGGAAGAAATCTCACCACTTACATCTTTTTTCCCTTGATGTTTCCAAATAAAATAGTCCTTAACAAATTCATCATGAAGAAGGTAATATCTAACAGTTTCACCATCCTTGTATTTAATGTTGCGATATTTTTTACATGGGCATCTAATGTTGTTACCACTCATGCAATTCTGTTGAGAACATGCAAACTGGATAAAGTTATTCACACCAGTAACGAATCTAGAGTTTATAGCCCCTCGTCCATCCAACCTATCATACATCCATCCACGCTCTAGATTATTCATATTCCTATTAATATTGACATAAACAACACATTTAGAATTTTATTTTTTAATAGTTCATACATCCAGGATTATCACTAAAGAGAAGAAAAATTAAATATCTTAACAAACTAGAATATATCTTTCAATTTTTACAAGGAAATAGAATATATAAGTCATTTTTTGCTAAATAAACAAGAAATCACAAACAGAACATATCATTCATTGTCCTTCTTAATAAGGATTAGCAAAAAGTTTAATTACAAATAAAACTGAAACTTCTATTTTTACAACCATAAGATATGAGGCAAAAGCTTCTGACAACAAGATTAGAACATCAAATTTCAGCAAAATACATACTCAAAATCTGAACATTAAACAAAATCAAAAAATAAGTTACAACTTTGTTGGCAAAAAAAATAAATAAAGTTTACAACTTTAACACAAAGTTACATCACAAAAGTTAAGAATAAATGAATTGATTCTATTTGAATGGTGAATCAGATTAAAAATAAATCCTCAATTGTATGTAGAATATTAAGGCATCTGAATGTTCATGATTGCTCTTTTTCAAGCTATCGGTAAGTAAAATAAAACAAAGATAGTTTCACGAATACTTAAGAACACAAACGGAAATAGCGAATCATATGAAAAATTGATCAAAAATCATTTAAAAGGAAGAATGTTATAGTACCAGATAGCTGCTAGCTCACTTTCTGGCACTTGCTGGTATCCTTGGTGGATCTCTTTGAAAATCCAAAGCATAAAGTGTATGCAAACCTTACCAGGCTATTTTCGATAGACAATATATCATAGCAATCAAGAAAACATGGTAACATACCATAGAAAACACAATTGACAATTGCTCAAGGCATTGCTACAATCCTTTAGAAACATGAAACAGTTTACACAATTTTTACAGTCTACACAATTGTCTACATAATTTTTACAATCTACACAATTGACATTTGCTCAAGGCATGAAACAATCCTCTACAAATATGAAACACAAACATGAAACAGACTGCTACAGACATGAAACAGTCTGCACAACAAAAGAGAAAATGATTATGACAATTACACAATTTTAGAGGAACATGAAACATAGTACATTATGTTGTTTACATAAAATTAGATAAACAATAATCAAAAATGACTCAAATGGCTCTACATTTTCTATTTTTTTGAACATGCAACACACTAAGTACAACCTTACATAATCATTGTACACAAAAAAAAAAGTAAAAATTAAACCACATAAATAAAAATTTTATTGAAGAAATTTGAGATTAATGAACATGCAATAGAAAATATCAAAAATCCTACAAATAGAAGTTATGAGGAAAAATACAATTCTCATTTCGATTAAATAACCACTAATCAAACTTTTTAATACAATAATCGAACAACTCTAAGTGAAAGAGCTCAAACAACCTACAAATAGAATCTAACATAATCAGTGTACACAAAAAAGTGAAAATTAAACCACACAAACAAAAATTCTGTTGAAGAAATTTGAGATTAATAAACATACAACAGAAAATATCAAAAACCCCACAAACAGAAATTCTGAGCAAAAACTCGGTTCCCATTTCAAGTAAATAACCATTGATTAAACTTTTTAACAGAATAATTGAACAACCCTAAGTGAAAGAGCTCAAACAACCCTAAACCTATCATTTACAACCCTAGACTTTTCTACATCAATATCAAATAATATTCCATTTTTGCCTAATCCTAATTTTAAAACATTTGATGGCAAAGACTTTTCTAGATGGTGTAGAAAAATGGAATTCTTTTTAAGACGATTAAAGTTGGCATATGTTCTTGAAGAACCTTATCTTAATGCTCATGGTTCTGAGGTAGCATCTGACGAGGCTACTTTGATTAAAGAACAAATTGCCAAGTGGCAATATGATAATTATTTGTGCAAGAATTATATTCTTGGAGGAATGTCCAATAATACGATCAATATTATGTTAAATGCAAATATGCTAAAGAGATATGGGACACTCTTCAAGCTATTTATTTAGCAGAAGAGGCAAGTTCAAAGAAATTTCTAGTTTCAAATTATATGGAGTTCAAAATGGTTGATGACAAGTCAATCACTAAACAAGTACAAGAATTTCAACTTATAGCTAATAAAATTGCTATATCTGGAATTACACTTGATGAAAACTTTCATGTTGGTGATATTATATCAAAACCTTCTTTATCTTGGAAAGAGTACCGAAGTAAACTTTTACACAAAAAAGAAGATTTGACTCTTAAACAATTGTTGCAACACTTGCAAATTAAACAAGAGACATGGTGGCGCGATAATAATAATTTTAAGGAACCTTTCAAGAAAGCTCATATGGTTGAAGAAAAATTAACCAAGAAGGAACTTAAAAATAAGAATTTTTCAAAGGCAAAGAAGACTACAAATTTCAAGCGTAATGGTGCCAATTTTAAATATGGTGAATGCTATCATTGTCACAAAATTGGTCACTACCGCGTGATTGTAGAATTCTCAAAGTTGAAAAGAAGAAAGAAAAAACAAATAAAAAGATGATCTTGTGGCAATGGTCACAGAAGCATTTGTAGCGAAAGATCAAGTGGAATTGTGAATAGATACCGGCACAACTCGTCACATATCAGGTAACCGAAATTCTTTCAAGACTTATGAATTAGTGGGGGGTGGTAAAATTGTATAGATGGAAAACTCCTCCTCTACTAAATTTGCGAAAAAAGGAACTGTTGAACTGAAATTTACTTTCGGAAAAATAGTTACATTGATGGACATATTACTTGTTCTTGATATTCAAAAGAACTTGGTATCAGGTATGCTTCTTTCGAAGCATGGTTTTAAAATAGTTTTTGAGGTAGATAAGTTTATTTTATCTAAAAATAACATGTTTGTTGTAAAAGGTTATGTTGCAAATGAAATGTTTAAACTCAATATTGAAAATGAAAATATTTCTGCTTATCTTATGGAGTCTTTGGACTTATGGCATGAACATCTTGGACATGTGAATTTTAAATTCATTCAACTTATAGTGAATAATGGATTAATCAAAGATTATGGAAAGAATCATACTACTAAGTATCTTACTTGGATTAAATGCAAGATTACAAAGAATCCCTTTAATATAGTTGAAAGAACTTTCACACTTTTGCAATTAATCCACACTGATATTTGTGAGATTAATTGTTTGTCATGTCATGGAAAAAGGTATTTTATCACTTTCATTGATGACTACTCAAGATATACATATGTCTTTCCATTGAAAATAAAAGATGAAACATTTGAGACTTTCAAAACATATAAAGCAGAGGTTGAAAATAAATTGAGTTTGAAAATTAAATCAATTAGGCCTGATAGAGGTGAAGAGTACTTAAAGTCAAATTTTATTGACTTTTGTGAAAATAAATGCATTGAAAAATAATTGGCCATGTCCTATACACCTCAACAAAATTGTGTAGCAGAAAAAAAAAATAGGATTTTCATAGAAATAGTTAATTCTATGCTTTATGGTTTGGTAGGTATGAAAATTTGTGGACTGAAGCCTTACTTTCAGCATGTCATATTTTGAATAGAATTACTTTCATCATGTCATATTTTGAATAGAATTACTTTCAGAAATCATGATGCATCTCCATATGAACTTTGGAATAATCGAAAATCAAATCTAAATTATTTTAAAGTATGGGGTTGCCTGGCTTATATTCGATTACCAAATCAACATTTAACTAAGATTGGCTATAGAGAAGTAGATTATGTGTTTATTGGTTATTCACAAACCAGTAAGTATTATAGATTTTTAAATCTTGAGATCTCAAGTCCTCACACAATTATTGAATCTTTACATGCTAACTTTTTTTAGCATATATTTTTCAAGAAAAAAGATTCTTTTGAACAAGATACAAGTCCTTCTATTTCTCCTCTTAAAAGGAAAATATTTGAGTCACTGGAAAAAAGTTAACCAAGAAGTAGTTCAAGATCAACCAAATCAAAAGACTTTGGACTTGATTTTCAAGCTTATTTGGTTGAAAAGAATTCTGAAAGTTATGTTGAAGCTATGCCTTCACATGATGCTCCTTTTTGGCGTGAAGATATTGATGATGAAATGTATTCTATACTGTCTAATAATACATGAATATTATCAGATCTTCTTTCTTGATGAAAACCAATTAGTTGCCGATGAATTTTTAGGAAGAAAATGAAATCTGATGGTACTTTAGATAAGTAAAAAGCCCGCTTGGTAGCTAAAGGCTTTACTCAATTGAAAGATGTTGATTATTTTGATACTTATGCACCTGTAGCTCGGATGACCTTTATTCGTCTCTTGATTTCTTTAGCAGCAATTCATAGTCTTGTGATTCATCAGATAGATGTGAAGACTACATTCCTGAATGGAGAACTAGACAAAGAAGTCTACATGAAACAACCATAAGGATTTGTCATTTCTGGTCAAGAATATAAAGTTTGTAAGATTCTTAAATCCCTTTATGGATTGAAATAAGCTCCAAAGCAATAGCATGAGAAATTTAGAAAAGCTATGATTTCTAATGGCTACTTAATCAATGGTGGAGATATTTGTATATTTAGTAAATTTCAAGAAAATTTTGGTGTTATAATATGTCTTTATGTAGATGACATGTTGATCTTTGGAACTGATAACGAAAGAGTCAAAGAAATAAAATATTTTCTTGCTTCTCAGTTTAAAATGAAAGATCTTGGAGAAGCTAATATAATTTTTGGCATCAAAATTATAAAATCGGCAAGTGGTTTGCTCTTACTCAATCAAGTTATATTGAGATGGTTCTAAAGAGGTTCGGTCATTTTGACAACAAGCCTTCTTCTACACCATTTGATCTTAGCATCAAACTAGTGCGAAACTCTGATGATATTCTTGATTAATTGATATATTCTCAAATTATCGGGAGTCTTATGTATACCATGTATTGTACCAGGCCAGACATTGTTTATGCAGTAGGAACTTTGAGCAAGTTTACTGGTAGCCTTGGAGTTGAGCATTAGAATGCCTTATTCATGTTTTAAGGTATCTGATGGGTACAATTAATGTTGGCCTACATTATTCTACCTTTCTAGTAGTTCTTGAAGGCTACAATCATGCTACCTGGAATTTTGATCCAAATGACTCTAAATCTATTACTGATTGGATTTTCACTTTAGCTGGAGCAGCAATATTTTAGAGATCAAAGAAGCAGTCATGTATTACCCACTCAAATATAGAATTTATCGCTATGTCTTCTGCTGGAGAAGAAGTTGATTGGCTGTGGAATATGCTGATAGATATTCCATTATGAGGTAAGTCAATACCACCTTTAACTATTTATTGTGATAACAACGCTTCTATATTTTAGGCTTCAAGTGATTGTTACAATGGCAAGTTAAGACAAGTTCGTTTCAAACACAATCATGTGAGAATATTATTGGAGAATGGCATAATATCGCTTCAATATGTGAAGTCCAAACTCAATTTAGCAGATCTTTTGTCTAAAGGGTTAGGCAAGGAATTGGTGGTACAAACTTGTAATGGGATGGAAATAAAGCCTATTGTAGATTGATTGTACTTTATGGTAACCCTACCTAATGATGTAATCTTGGGTTCAAAGGGAAAAACAAGTAAAGTTACAATTGTGAAGCACGTCTATAAAATTTTCTTTTTCCCTAGAGAGTGAGTAGATGTGCATAAGTTGAGATTTTTCTCTTGATAAATCTATAATACCGATCTCGATTGGATTAAATGATAATACTCTTGATAGATTTGACAGTATTCCTACAAAAGAGAAGAATGAGATTATATTCTCTTATTAAGTCTATACACCAATTTCGGTTGGAGTGTGCAGGAATACTCTTGATAGATTTATCAATACTTTATTGTAAAGGGGGATGAGATTAATTTCTCTTAGTGAAATTCATAGACTATTTAGTCGGAGTATGCAAAGTTACTCTTGATGAATTCACTGCACTAAGTGCGAAGTGGAGGCCACTTCAATAAGACTTTAATAGGAAAATCTTAAAGAACTTAGCTAAAACGATTCAGGACACATGGCCATAAGGTATCAAAGGATTTTGATGTTCACCGCAACATAGTAATATGCGTGGAGTATTTCTCTACTTCATTCAATGAACCACTTAGTTCAAGATTTGTTCACTAAGCAGTCAATAATTTAGAAAGTCTTCATTAGCTAATGGTTCAAGTCCAAAAGACACCATTATTGATGCATGTTGCTAGATTAATGTCTCAAAAAAAAATTATTTTTAAAGATAAAATTTTTTGAAACAAGTGGGGGATTGTTAAAGTTTATGTTTCAATCAATTTTGAAACAAATGCACTGGTTAAAAGTTTTTTGGAGTTATGTTTCAATTAGTTTTGAAACAAATGCATAACTTAAAAAATTTTGAGTTACACAGAAAATGAATGTGAATTTTACAATTCATTCATTAAGTCTTACGTTTTAGGTTCTTGAAAGAAAGACATTTTTATTTTAAAATATTCATGAACCTATTAACTATTACTTAATTAATATACTTCTCTTGCATGAAACTTTCATCCTATAAATAGTGTTTTCTTTTGTTTGAAAAGACAAGCACTCAAAAAAACACTATCCCCTTGAAAAACAGTTGAGAGACATTGATCAAATGGTGAAATCATCAATTCAAGAATAGAAGAGCAACATTCTTGAATGATACTTGTTTTGTGGCTTAGTTGAATCCCGAAAATAGAGTTGTTACTAATTCTTCCGTTTGCTCGTGGGAGAGACTCCAACTATCTTCAAGAAGCGTATTGTCGCACCTCTAAGCCAAACAAGTTTTATTTTAAATTTCTTGTACAATTATCATTATTGTTCTAACAATTAGTAGTAGTATATAGATAAGCAATGTTGTTGTACTTCCAAATTAAGAAAATAGAGAATAAGAACAGACAAAAGTCACTCTAGTAACATATTTGGTATACCACCAAAGGTTGTTATATGTTGTATCCAAAGTCTTGACAATCAATCAACCTCTCAATTAATTAATGTCATTTTTCCATTGTTTTTAGCTAATACTTGTTTTGTTGGGGGAGCCGAGGGAGGTCACTTCCCCAAGTACCAAATGGAAACAACATTAATTCCATCTAAATAATACTACTTCCCATGTTTTGTCAAAACAGAAAAGCAGAAACATATATAGACAAAGAAAGTGAGAAAATATATGGAGTACCTTGTTTGAGAGTTTAATCCGTTTTCCTTTTCACTTTGCTTTTTTCACTCGATTTTCGACATCTCTGTTGGAGGAGCCTGGTTAATTCAAAATAATGGTAAAAAGTCTCATGTCGGTGTATATCGCTCCCTAATAATGAAGACGTCTTCACACTCAGAACTTGAACTCGAGATCTCTAATTAAAAAAATAAATAAATACTTATTACTTTACCATAAATGTTGGCGAGCTTAAGTTTTATACATTCCGATCATTTATTAGGTATAGATAAATATCTTGATGTAAAGATTGACTATTAATCTAATAAAGTTGATATAACTTACCTATTATGATTGTAGGGTAAACTTCACTGATAGTGTAAAAGGAATACTTATATAGAGTGCACATAACTTGAATTTGTTGTACCTGTTGAAATGCGTGGCTATTTCTTTTAAATGTTTAAGTTGTTTGAGAAATCATATTTGTAGGCGTTTCATCATGAAAATCACAATTTTTGGAGTTTGAGTTGAAGTTGAAGTTGGAGTTGGAGTTGTGTTTAATCAAGAATATAAATTGAAGTTGTTTTTGAATTTTTGTGAGAGAAGTAGGAATGAAAAAAATAAAAATAAATTTTATTTGTTTTGACTTTTCCAACAACTCCAAGTTATATTTGAAATTCTCATAGACAAATAAAAATTTGAAGTTGTATTTGGAATAAAGTGAAAAAAAATCAGATAAAAGAAAAAAAATCATGACCAAATGAGCACAAATTATTTACTTAGTTATGTCTTCAACACATACCCTCATGCACGTTCGGGCTTGATTCTCTCTTGTTCTTTTTTTGGATCAAATATGTGATTTTTTTTTATAATTGGTGGCGTTCAAATTCAAACTCATGAGTCATGACCATTATTTGCTTTGATACCATATTGAAGTGTATGAAATATATATACAGTATAATCATCTCACGTAAAAATTTAAATTATTTTTAAAAATACTTTTTTATTTACTTAATTATATTTTTAACATATAAATTAAATATCACATACATGAAACCAAACTCAACTTTTGCCCAAAGTATACATAGTATATGTTTCCTATTCATGATAATGAATGTACCCTACCATTGTTAATGAATAATGCCCCGTTTAGGTGTGTGTCGTTTTGGTTCTACCTCCTTGTTCCCTTACAAACAAACTTAAAAGACTTTAGTTGTAGTCATAATACATAAATATATGCTTTAATTTGGCCTTAAATTATATTTATGGAATTCTTTAATTTGTGTGGGTACAAATAGACGCTTTAACTTGTATAAAGTTCAACAAGTAAACATACATGTCCTATGTTGTGTTCTACGTGATCAATTCTTGTCCTATATGACGTCCTACATGTATTATGTCACATAAGACATGTATGTCTACTTGTTCAACTTTATACAAGTTTAAGTGTCTATTTACGCACACCAAAAATTAAAGATCATAAATGTAATTTGAAATCAAATTAAAGAGCATGTTTATGTATTATGCCTTAGCTCTAGCTAGAAAACAAACAGTGAATGACAAGGATTACAAATCTTTTTTATATAATAGCATCGTTTATTCAAATATTTTTAAATTGCTGTGGTAATATAGAGTTATAGGAAACAATGAAACATATAGTGTGTTTGGTACGATGGAAAACATTTTTCATCGAAAATGTTTTCTTGGAAAATATTTTTCTAAAAAATAAGTTGATTTTCTATTTATTTTCTCATGTTTGGTTGGTGAGTGGAAAATATTTTTCGAAAAATATTTTATGGTGTTAAGTTGGTGAGTAGAAAATAATTTTTAGAAAAATATTTTTTAGTGTTTGATTGGTGTGTGAAAAAATATTTTTTAGAAAATACTACTAACTATTAACTAGTATATCAGTGTCTCTAGCAACTCAACAATTTGTAAGAACTAATTTAAGCATAGCAAATAATATTAATATCGAATACTAAAATATTACAATCACTAAATTTAAGAAACTATTAATTAACAAATATATGAGACACTTTTCAATATTTTGTCAGGACAATCTCAAGATACTACAAGTAATAGAAATATAATGGAACGACAAGTTTATTCAACCTTGTGAAACAAGTTACATCGATGACAAAATAAAATATGCAATTAGCAAAAGTAGCATAGGTAAGTCTTCCTCTATGCATATGAAAATAACAATATATTCAACGAACATTGAAAAAGAAAAAAAATTTAGGCTTCACTATTTTTTGTTTTAAGCAGTGAAAAATTAAAACAAAGTATAGTGAAAAATATTTTCGAGTAATGTAAATTTTTGAGAAATATGAATTTTTTGAGATGTGAATATGAGTGTTGTTGAGGTGGGGAAGAGGGGTGGGGATAGGGGCATAAATCACATTTATCATTTTCCAAAAAATGACTTCTCTTAATCCATGAAGAAAGTCATTTTTCCTCAAATAGAGAAAAATGAGTTATCTTAAAAAATATTTTCCCAATATTTTACTACAACCAAACAAGAAAAAATAGAAAAACATTTTCCACCATATCAAACACACCCATAGTATAAAACTCCCTTGCAGTGTCAAGTGACATAGAGAGTGGTTCCTCTAAACATTTATGTGGCCTTTTACATTCATTTTAATTTTTATTTTATTTTTTTGTTCTTTTGATAGACTCGATTAGAGAAATATAACCCAAAAATAATGCACAAATAATTATTCCAACATAAATTACTCCTTCTGTTTTAAAAATAATGACTTATTTTTCTTTTTAGTCCGTTTAAAAAAAATAATTTCTTTCTTTTTTTGGCAATACTTTAATTTCAATTTTCCACATGATATGTTTAGGATCACAAAATTAAAGGATATTTTGGTATATTTGACACAACTTAAATTTAAGACTCTAAAATTTAAAAATTTCTTTATTTTTTTTAATTTTATGTCAAATTAAAATAGGTTATTTTTTTTAAATGGAGTGAGTATTTAATTTTAGAATTCAAACAAGAAAAGATCTTTTTGAAAGAGACTTTGTAGAGCCACAAGTTTCAAACGTGGAGGTGTCCACGTGAAGAAAGGAAAAAGAAGCCGGATTAAAATCAGGGCCGGCTGAACAATGTAATGGAAAAGGCCATTGCCTTAGGCCCCAAAGTTGGGGGCCTATTTTCTTGTAACTATGAATTAGATTTAAAAAAAAAAAATTACTATTTATATTATTATGTAAAATAAAGGAATAGAAATTTTTGGAGAAGAAATAAAATATAGCTTAAAAGAAAAATTATGATGGAAAAATAATTTAATTGATCAATGACAATATTTTTTACTTTCTCCATAAAAAAAGAAACGTTGATCCATCTTTTTGCTTTTTAACTTGACATTTTTTTTATCTTTTTTCTCAATTTTTGTATCTTACTCTCACTCTCTATTCTTAATGTTTATTTTCTCCCTCTTAAATCCAAGAATTTTGAGTTGAATAATTCAAAAGTTAAAGATTTTGCTATTTAATTTGAAGAGAGCATCCAAAAAATATTTTGAAATCAAATTTTCATATTTCATATTGATGTTGTCATAGATCAATTAAGAGATCTTGTTTCTTTTTTCAAAAAATATAGAGAAGAAGGATTTACAACTGCTATGATTGCAGCTAAGAAAATTGTATTAGAGATGAATATAGAACCTGAATTTCATAGTAAACGTGTAATTTATAGAAAAAAATAATTTGATGAGAATGTCGATAACGAAATTACAAAATCTCTTGAAAAATCTTTTAGAGTTAATTACTTCTTATATATAGTAGTCCAAAATATTTCTCCACTTCAAAGTAGATTTGAACAATTTGAAGCATATGAAAGTATTTTTGATTTTTGATTTAATGAAAAAAAACTGCGATCATTAGATGACGAGAATTTTAAAAATATTGTCTTAATCTTAAATGTTCCTTAAAACATAATACTCACTTTGATATTGATGGTATAAATTTATATTCCGAATTAAAAGTGTTGAGGGAATATTACAAATAGAAGATAATACTCTAATCGAGATGCCCAGTCAAATAAAACGACTTAATTCTTTTCCAAATGTTTATATTGCTTATAGAATAATGTTAACAATTCCTGTAATAGTCGCTTCCGCAGAAAGAAACTTTTCAAAATTAAAAATTATAAAATCTTATTTAAGATCAACAATGTCTCAAGAAAGATTAAGTGGATTGACTATATTATCAATTGAAAAAATAATTGTTATAAGAAATCGATTATAAAAAAATTATTAACGACTTTAAATCTCAAAAAACTAGAAAAATAGATTTTAAATAAAAAATATAAATTTTAAATTTTAATTTAAGGCCTCCGATTTTAATTTGATCTTAGACCCCCAATATACTTGAGTCGCCCCTGATCAAAATTTTAAATTTATGAAGTTGGATTCTAAATTTTTTTAAGATATTAAGTTATAAATTCATAATTTATACATATTCGATAAATTTTTAAGATCAATATAAAATATAAACTAAAGCTAAATATTAAGCTCGGTCGAATTCGTAACCAACACTCTACCTCCGACCATGTATGAAAAGAACTACAAACTCCATTTCAGTTTATATGACTTAATGTCATTTTTTTTTTAATTTTATTTCAAAAGTAACCCTTTCCCCTGAAACTTGAAATCTTCCATTTTTTTCCCTTTTAAATTTGTAACCATTATAATTTAAACTTTTCACTTTGTTCATAATAATTTTTTAACAATTTTTTCACTTGGCAGATTTCAAAAATCTCAGTGATAGTTCCTCAAGTAGGATCTGGGGATGATAGAATGTATACATATCTCATTTCTACCTCATAGAAGGTACAATGATTGTTTCTAATAGACCCTCAACTTAACTGATATAAATATGACTTATGTCATTTTTATTTTATTTAAAAAAATAACCTTTTTCCTGAATTTGAAATCTTTCATATCTTTCCCCTAAAATTTGAAACCGTTCTAATTTAAACTTTTCACATTATTCTAAATAATTTTTCTATAATCACTTATGATATATTTAGGAATTGTGAATTTCTAAATTCTCATAATCATACAATTGTTATACAACATAACAATGTCCAAATGTAATTTTATAAGTGGGTCTAGGAAGGATATGTAAAAATGCATGTATATGTTATCTCTACCTCATAGAAGGTAGGAAGGTTATTTTATAATAGATCCTCGACTTAATTAATACATGTCAAATTATCTGAGAAAAGGAGATACAAATATGAGAGCTATAACAACACAAACTAATCAAAACGAAAAGCGCTACACAACACCCGACAGAAAAAACAATAACAAAAATGTAATAAATTAATAATCGACATACGAAATATCAGTGAAAGCTGAAATCAAACATCAATGAGACTATACACATAGTGCTAATAATACTGAAAAAATGTGAGGTCCAAAAATAATGATCAAACCTATCTCATGAGGAAGCGAGAGAATAGTCAACTAATAACTAGCCTTTTATATCCTAATATACCACCTTCAAACTTTCTTATCTAAGATTATATTCTCGATAAAATCATATCTAAACATATACTCATAATTGTTAAGTATATAATATATTTAAAATTTAAAAGTTTCAAAATATCTCATTTCAAATTTTGATGCATAATTAAATGTTAGTATTATATTTACAGTTATTGGAACGTTTAGGAGTAGATAAGAGACAATGACATCGCACACGCTCATGAACATACGCCTGCGAAGTGCGACCTAAAAAGGAAACCACCCACGTGACAATGAACTATTGCTTCCTTAGATCTTATTGTTTGACCATTTGTTTGCCCAACGTTTGTTGCCAAAATTTGGGTCATATCATGATGGCTGGTCGGATAAAAATAATAATTTTAAAATATGCTATTTTGAGATTATTTTATTTTGTATTTAATTGTGAGCATTTAGTTTTATTGTATTAGTTTTATTGTTTTGCTTTTATTTAGTTCATATAATTTTATTTTATTTTGTGATAATTTTTTAATTTTAATTTTTTACATGACACGTTTAAGATTATAAAATTAAATGACATCTTAATATATTTTATTTTTTTTATCTTTAATTCTAAGAGTACAAGATTCAAAAGACTTGTTTATTTTTTTAAACTTTCTGTCAAGTCAAAATCAGATAAAGAAATTGAAACTGAGAAAGTATTATTTAGTTTAAAGGCTATTTTATTTTATTATTTTAATATAATGATGAGATACATTATCTTATATAAAAAGTGGATAAAATAATTTTATGAAATATCTCAATCCATAAAATATCTTATTTATCGACCAAATGACCTTAAAAGAAAGGGAGATATTATTACTAATAGTGATAAGAAGTATTTGTGCAATTTGATTGCTTATAAAATAATTATGAATATATAGTTGAACCTTTCTTTACTAATCTCGTTCGTTTCGATATTTTTTGGCGGTTATAGTGACTCGTTGTTATACACCTATAAAAATATATCACATTTAAGTCTTATTTGATTGTTATAGACAAAAATTAACCATAAAATCATTTTTGTCCTTTTTTAACGTTATATAAATAACAAAATTATTTAAAGTTTAAATCTCAAAGATAATGCGTACTTCACTAATTAAAATTAAATACTATAAATAATGTATTAAAGTACTAAAATACTTGCCTAAAAATCTCTAGAATTGTTATCGATTATCTTAGAAATTTTGTTTCTATAAAGACGGTCAATTAGTATATTATCCAAAAAAAAAAAATAATTAAAAGAGGTAATTTCACAAAGAGCATATTACTATAAAGATGATTTCTATAAAGACGGTCAATTAGCATATTATCAAAAAAAATTATTATAGAAGAGTTAATTTCACAAACAACATATTGCTATAAAAATAATTATTATTGTTATAAGCTTACAATTGTTATAGACAGCTAAAATATAATCAAAAGAGGTTTTTAGAAATGCCTAGCTTTTATAGTGGGTTGATATTATATATATAAGAATATTATTATACAAATGTTTGACTGTATATTTATACTAAACATTATAAACAATTAATATGATAAAAATAAATAATTAATCTACTGATACAAGTTAAACAACATTGATATTATCTAATCTCACGACTCCAATCTTATTTCGTAAATGTACTTAGATCTAATGTATTTGCAAAACATGAAGGTTTTAATCTTAATTATTTAGACTAAAGTTATTACGTTATATATTTTTACGTCTAAATCTTAATTATTAAGTGCATTTTAAAAATCTTTCAACCACTTAATTAGTCTAAATAATTAAGATCTGTAACAAAATATTATATCATTAATATGTCTATTTAAATATTATACAAAAAGATAATAGTGTACCATCAGTTCCACTTATTCATCGTTACCACCATTATCAACTATCAAAATTGACAGAAATTTCGTACCAACACCAATCACCACCAACCATCATTGTCAACCACAATCACCATTAACGTTAATCTCTAGATATAATTAATTTCACTATCACTAGCCATCATTTATAAACATCAACATTAACTCTTATTACCAAAACAATCACCAATCACCAACATCAATCGCCATGTCAACCACCATCATTATTCACCACTACTAATAACTATAACTATCATTTACAATAATTTTCAACCACCACAACCGACTACCACCATCATCGCCATTATTAGTACTCAAACTCCACCAATATTAGCTAACAATCATTCCAATCGGCATCTATAACCATTGCTGCTAGTCATAGCTACCACCAACCATCATAATAAGCTTATTAAAATATTTTATTGGTGCATAATATTAGATTCATTTAGTATTTTATCGAGTATTATTAAGATATAATACACGTAAAAGTAGGGCGAAGACAGTCTTCTGTTCGGGGGTTCGATGGAAAAATATATTATTTATACATGATTAAAATTATTTTTTATGTGGTTATAGTAAGTGTTGAACCCCATTTGACTAAGTTTTCTTTAAATATGGAACCCCCTTAGTTGAAATCCTAAATTTTTTTTTTTTTAATATGGAACCCCCTTCATTAAAATTTTGACTCCGCCTCCACGCATCTTAATATTTGAATGTGTATTCATAAAAGACAGAAATGAGCAACGAAAATGCTAGAACTCCAATAGATGATACCATTATGACTCAATGATGAGAAAGCAAAGATAGTCAAACCCTCACTGAGTTTCATAGATAAGTTTCAGTGGGCAGTAGTGTTAAAGTTCTAGTTGAAATATAAATGAAAAATGAAAGGAAAAAGTAAATTATTTTTTTATTTGAAGGAAGAAGTGTTCTTCTACATTGGTAGGAAAGAGATATTCTTGTGATCAAGTATAGAAGCATTCCTCCTTGTTGTTACTTGTTAGTGAAACATGAAGAAGATAAGCCTCGCTTCGTTGTCGTTATTGCTCGCTTGGCTTGGTTTCAAATTTGAATTTGAATTTAGATTTAGATTTGTCAAATAATCGATTGAGAGATTATTTTTTTGGATAAAAATTAATTGGAACTTATTTATTTTATGACTTTTTAATCTAAAAAATTTGATTTGAGATTTTTCTAAATTTGTGAACGCAAACGAACATATGTGGACGCGTATCAAAATGCACATTGAAAGAACGCGATCCTTTGGATCACTGTTTGAGTGACGATTGACGAAGTGCAGGCGCATCTGCTAGCGCACATGACAACGCACATCACTAGTCAACTTTCTATTTTAAGTAAAATGCGATGTTGCACATCGTCATCTGTGGGTGAGCATGGACCCGACACTCTAAAAGTGTAATTCTTTATGAACCATTGCTTCTTTCTCAAGCAACACCTTTAGCTATGAATATTTGATTTTTTCTTAGATATTGTACAAAATTATAAAGTCCAAAAATAATTTTTTTTTTGAAAATTCAAATGTGATTTGCTATTGTTGAGCGAGTTCATTGTTCGGTAAAATTTGAGGTACCGATATTCTACTGAAATAATTCATTTTATACTAGGAGAGTAGTTGCGCTGGTGGAGTTGGGGGTAGAGTGCCCCTACTTCTTAGGCCCCATATATCTTGGTGGTTGCTCGGCTGATCTCGTGGTCGTTCAGGGTATATACTAGAGACATCTCATCTGCCCCCTCCCGGATTAGCCCATTCTAGCTTTGTTGCCCCATCATTGGACTTGACCCAAGCTTATGCGGAGCTTCGAGGAGAGTTGAATGAAGGAAATAAAAAGCATTGTTCTTGTGACCAGTGGCGGAGCCACATACATTTTAGGGTTCCGAACTCTTTTTGTCGAAAAATTATACTATTTTTATCTGGTCAAAAATATTTTGATGTATATATAATAGATGTTAAATCCCCTTCGACTAGTCCGTATATTTACTTCTGAACCTCCTCAATAAAAATTTTGACTCCGCCACTACTTGTGACTGTGTTCTTACGAAGATGTAGACAACGGTCCAGGTAGTATTCGGGTGCACATCTCCCCAAAAGAAATTATCGAAGTGGATTAGAAAGGATGGCGAGAAGTTCTCCTTCCCGGCGATATGGAGGAGGAGGGCTTGATGCCTCGAGCCTAAGAGATAGTGCCATCAGTTAGATGCTTTCCCCTGATTAGATTTTATTATTTTTGGATTTGGGTTGCCTCCATTTGGGTCATGTATTAAACTTAAATTTAATGTTAAGGATATTTGTTATCCATATAGGTGGATGGAGGGATATTTTTGAACCAATAGATAAAGAAGGATATTTTTGAGTACATTAAGGGTATTCCGTATAATAATTGTACCATCAGTTAAATGTTTTTTTCTTGATTATATTTTATTATTTTTGGATTTAGATTGCCTCCGTTTGGGGCATGTACTAAAAAATCACTCTTTTTATTTTATGCATTTTTAAGATGCTCTTCCTTCCCACCCCTTTTTATAATAATTGTACTTTCTTGTAATGTGTGTTGGATTCCTTTTTCTATCATTTATATCTCAAAAATAGGGTTGATTCACAACAATTGAACATTGCAAAAACAGGGGTAAAATTCTGGCAGGATGCTACCCAGAGCCGTTGTAGCAGTAAATTTTATCACTACAGTGATAAAAGATCTTCTATAGCGATAGCATCTAGTAGCTCTGCCTTGATTTTTCTTCGCCCAGTCTAGGTTTTTTTTGTACAAAACTTTTTAATTCCTATTCAGGTAGCACTATAAACTCTCATTATACTTAATTTAATTCAAATTTGCAATTCTATTAACTCCAAACCATAATCAACACAACTTTCTATCTACTAAATTAAATACTGCTAACTACCATCAATCCTCTTACCTACTCAATTTTTTACCCTCCAAAGTACTCCAACAACAGCCAGACATTCGGGTGGTTCGCACCGGATTGGTAGAAGACAAGTAGTACTCCAAATCGCTGGGAGATAAATTATAGCTAAAGTTGTAAAGATAAAGATACTCTCTAGATCACACCTGGTCCTTACGTCCACCGATCTGCCTAGCTACACACCATTCAACCACACACACATTCAACAATAGTATTCGAGAGCTCAAAATCATAAGTTAACATATATTATCACTAAAAACCATACATAGAGCATATTTTTAACACATCATTGGCTCATCACAAGTAATTAACACCATATCAAAAACACTCCAAAATTCGCTTCCTCGGTCCTTTACTGAAGCCTATTCGTAGAGCATTTTGTCCCAACTCTTCCACTTTAAAATACACCAGTTGGGACTAACTAGTCTCAATTATGATGATTGAGATACCAATTTGAATCAACTAGATACCAATTTGATTCAAATCGGGGGGTATGACATTAGATTGCACAATAGGAAAGATGAAAGTGAGGCAGATTCCTAGATGCCTTTGTATCTTCCTACAGATTTGATGTGGATGTCAACACACTAATTTGTAGGACTGTACTCAACATGGGCTCTTGTACTAGGAGACTGATATCCTGAGCTCTAATACCATTCTTGTCACAACCAAACCCATCTAGTCATGTCGGGCACCTACCTACACCTAACCTAGATAAGAGAACCCTGATATTTCTATAAATTAAACAAGTGTGAAATTTAAACCATGAACACTTAAGTATTTTAAAATTCACCATCCGAATGCCTAATCGATAAAAATAAGGACACTCGCTTAATTTTTAAAACTTATTTTTAATACATTATGTATGAAAAGTAAATGTAGAAAATAATTATAATTAACTCCCTAAAATCTAGTCTAAATCAGTACAAGAGCAGTAGACAAGGAGTACGAACATCCATGACACAACATCCATGTATAATAAAAAAGTATGAGTTATTGCTGAGTGATTGGCATTGTTGTTATAGAAACTCCAACTAACCTGCACTATGGCTATATCCCCCGATTGGAGATATTCTAAGTGTGTCAATGTACAACCATACACATTGGTAAGTTGTCATTATGCGAACAGGGTTAGAAATAAATAATATCAATAATAAATAGGGAGAATCACAACATCAAGTAAGTTTTGATTTTGAATACCCAAATGATCAACTCTTATTAACCCATATTTAGCATCTCTTTGACCTATTCTTATCATTTTTGTGACCTGGACTTAGCATCTCTGTGACCTGCACTCAACATCTCTATGACCTATACTAAACGTCTTTGTGACCTATACTTGTACCTCTCTGACCTGCACTTAGCATCTCTGTGACCAACCTGTCATTTAATATTTTTGTATATCTTTGTTCTTTGACTACCCACTCTAATCGATACCCTTTCTCTCTCACACTAGCCTATTTGCACGATACTCGTAATTCCTTAAGCAATAATCAATCAAGCCATTTCAGTACTTTTAAGCACTTGACATTACCATGCGATCTCACCTCTAACCTGATTTGCACAAGAGACTTCATTTACTTTGCAACCATTTCCCATAATTCACCACAACAGGACAACATGTAGAAGAACACACACACACATACAAACACACACGAAAAAAATACATACACACACACACACACACATATATATACACATACGCAGACATCAATTAAAATTATGTTCAAATATATGAATGAATACATGCGTGCCAGATACGCGCATCACCTCTCCTTATCTCATCCATATCATAATGTACTAGTGGTACCTGGCCAATCATTATAACATATTATGTAGTACCGGTGTGGTACCAGACCTATATTATAATATACCATATCGTATCGGTGTGATACCCGATCCATCACCTCAACATCTCATCATGATGCATATGAATATATGCAAGAATTTAATAAATCATCACTCATGCAAAAAATAATCACAAGTGTCGGCCCACAATGCATCACGATTTAATTCAGTCAATCATTACATCCACCGTCTAATTTATTTATTTGATAACCTTAGTTCTCACATAGATATCACAACCATAACTTAAAAAGTATCCCAACGGGAATGTCAACACCTAAATTCAAACTATTACGCATTTTTTCTCTAATCGTACACTAACCTCGAGATTTCACATTACAGTTTTAGTTACGGCAACATTAATTATGACAACAAGATCAACAATACCAACACTGTAATTCAGTTAACCTCAATACACTATTACTCACTATCTCATCTTATAACAATAGTTGTTACTCACTATCTCCTCTTCTAAACTTTGAAAAACATTATTCATGACCATCAAGTCATCAGGACTAAACAATTCCCCCTAACGTAACGCATATGTTCAATCATTTAAACACCAGTCGAGCGGCCTAAATTTTTGTTTTATCATTTTATGTCATTCAACTTTCCACCATAATTCACCATAAGTGATAATCAACTGCACATCTCCACCCTATATTTCTAACTGTCACACATTCTGAACAACCTTACACGGATGCAATAAATCACATATTAAATCCTACCCAAATTTTAACATGTCCAATGAATTAACTACATATATGAAGGCCTAATGCATGCTACTTTTGACATTACTATTAATTTTAAATGCATCTAAACCAAATCTAGTAACTACAATTGAATTAAACCTTAGCTTACCTCTTAGATAAAACATACTGCTATGGAGAGGATTGAGTTGCCCACGCGTGCTTGACATATTCCCATGTTGGGATCCCTTTGGGTATGCCTTGAAACCACTCTCATAAATCTTAGTCTTTGAAATTTCATGGTTGGAAAGTTAGGATTTTTCAGAGTGTTTTTGGAGGAAGGGGCGACCTAGGAAAATAAAAAGAAGGATTTTTTTAAATATTCCCTGGCTGGCACTCTAGTTTATACCACTACAATGGTTGATTTTCTACTGCAACAGCTATCGGTATACGACCCAGCTTCTTGGACCAAATTTCCTTAAGCTTCAATTTAAATTTCTTTTGGTCCATTCGAGACTATTTCTTATTGTAAATTATTTTTGGATTATTTTCTCACATAACGATGATTTGGGTCGTTACATAGTTTATTTATAGGATTAGACATTTAATAATTACCTATGTGAGTGTGAAGTTAAAGTTTCTTCAAGAAAAATGACAGTAAAGGCTTATTCCTTAACCACTCATGAAACCAGACAATGTTCATGGCTAAAACAAACAAAACTGTGAGAATCATAAACAGAAAGGTTGGTTGTCTAATATGTATTGTCTAGGTATACAACAAAGTTCGACGGTTCAAAAATATCACATCTATCAATTAATAGAGTGCATCCGATATAAGTTTGCTAAAGAAAATTCAAAGTCAAACCTAGATGCAATTATTCTTTGCTTGTAAATCACACATTTTTTTGAATATTTTTTGATCATATAGCCATTTTCGATTCATGTTGGAGATTATTGGGTTTCATTTGAAGTGAATTTTTTTTTCACTTGAAGGATGAAGTGTTCTCCCACACTGGTGGGATAAAGAGATATTCTTATGCTTAAGTGTAGAAACACTTCTCATTGTTGTTAGTGAGACAAGAAGAAAATAAGCCTCGCATTGTCCCTGTCATCTCCTCTTGGCTTGGCTTTGACTTAGGCTTTGGCTTTGGCTTCGAATTTAAATTTCAATTTGAATTTGAATTTGTCAAATGATCAATCGAGTAATTATATTTTTTTGGACAAAATTCAATTGAAACTTAATTGTTTCATGACTTTTTAATCCAAAAAATCAAATCTTAGTTTTTTGAATAATACTCACAAAATGACCTGAACTTTGACCGGATTTTCAGTTGAGCATACTGAACTTTGCGGGGGTACCCTCGTAGACTTTTTTTCATATTTTAATGGCATATATCAGTCCACTTGGATCATTGCGTGTAATTCACGCGCATTGGGCACGTGAAAGTGTTAAAAAATCGTTAAAAAACCTTTTTTTTGGTCAAACAACCCTCAATTTTCTGATTTTTATAAATTGAATGGTTTTTTATTTATTTATTTTATTTATATCTTATTTCTTTTCTCTCTTCTTTCTTTCTTCTCTTCAATGGTGCTCCATTGTTAATTTAGAATTGAATTGAACACAATTTCATCACACACACACCAAATAAGTAATCTTCAGCACACCCAATTCAATTACATCAATTTGACCCAATTTCAATACACATAGCAAATGAGTCTTCTTCAATTCTATCAAAATTTTAAAATTAACCCATCATTATCACCATACACCAACCCACTATTGGCGCCAGAAGGGAATTTATCGGTACAATCTTGATAGTAATTGAAATTTTGAATTCTTAAGAAATTAGTGAAGATGATTTTCTCAAATTATAAATTTTTATTCTTTTTTTTAAATGATGCATTTTGAAGTTTCTTTCAAGATTGGTGATTTGGATTCTCTAAAGCATATTCTTGCTATTTTTCCGTTAAATTGAATTTGGGGAATGTAAAGATTGAAACTTTCTAAATTTTTGGTTATTTTGGGATGTTAGATGCCAATGTTTGGTTGTTTTGGAATGTTGCATGACAACGTTTTAGCCCGAATAGGTATTGGCTTTGTGCTGCTACTGAATCTAGTATCGAGATTTGGGATTTGGAGAGCAAGAGTATTGTGGTTGATCTTAAAGTGAATTTAAAATAAGAGAGTGAAATGTCTGTTGCTACTGCTAATTTTTTGTGGATTTTGATGAATAAAAAAGAAGAAGAAAATAAGAATGAAAAATGGAGAAGAATAAGAATGGAAAAGAAATTAAATAAAAATTAATTTTTTTTAAAAAATACATGTGTCAATATGTCATTGGCACGTGTATTACACTTTCTCCTTTAAAATTGGGTATAGCATTTTGAAAAGGAATTAATTCCACTTTAAAAAAGTCCAGGGGAGTAATAGTACCCTCGCAAAGTTCAGTATGCTCAACTGAAAATTCGATCAAAATTCAGGTATTTTCGTGAGTATTATCCCTAATTTTTTCTCTATTTGCAGATGAACATGAGTATATGAGGATGCTTGTTAAAATGTACATTGAAGGGAAGCAATCCTTTGGTTCATTGCTTGAATGACAATTGACGAAGTGCTGGCGTATCTGCCAGTGCACATGCCAATGCACATACTATTCAACTTTTTTGTGAGTAAAAGGCGATGTGCAGCTGCACATTGTCATCTGCTGGTACACATGGGTCTGCACATGGACCCAATGCATCGAAATAGTACAACTCTTCATGAACTATTATCTTTTTCTGAAGCAACACCTATTGGCTATAAATATCTTATTTTTCCTTAGATATGGTACGAAATTTTAATGTTGAAAAACATTCTTCTCTCTTGAAAAAGTCAAGTATGATTTGCTATCATTGAGTGAGTTCGTTGGTAGATAGAATTTGAGGTACCACTATTCTACTGAAGTGATTCAATTTATTCTGGAAAGATATATTCTATAGCCTTGGAAACTTGAGTGAAATAATTTCCTTAAGGATATGTTGTGAATTCAGTGGACTCGAATCTTCTTATCTTTATCTTTTTCTAAACGTTTGATTTTGCTATCTTTCAGAAAATAATTTAAACTTTATTTTTACTGTTCATAAGTTTATTTGAACTTATTATTGAAGTTCATATTTGTGAATACAGAGTAAGAAATTCATTTAATTGTTCATATTTTAGTTTGAACATATTGTTGAAGTTCATTGAATACAATTTTTTTTAACAATCAAAAAATAACAAGTAGTGTGTCTTCAGTTAGTGTTGACAGCGGTAGACAATCAATTGAAAGAGGAGAGGGACATTTTGGTTGCTAGACTCATGCCCAGATTTAGGCTGACCATTTTTTATATTATAACAGATGAGATAAAGGTTCAAGCATTGAAGCTTAGCACTTTATAGCCCTTTTCATGCATGTAAGTCGTTTACTCAATGAGGTTAGAATAACTATCTTAGCAGGTATAGATGATACAATAACAACAGATAAAACTCAGGACATTGAGAAGACACAGGATGAGATAAAACGTGATGCTTGGGTACATAAGATAGCACCCTAAATGTATGGGTCTGACAGTCTATAATGACCTAATTTGTGAAAACTTATTTTTTATGTATATTAGACATATTGCCCTTCTCCATAGCTATTACATGTTGATTTTAGAGTGTGAAAATGATTGGCATAGTTTTCAATGCGACCAGGAATGATTTTGACGAGTTTATGATTTCTAGAGGGTTAAAAAGTCATATAGTTGACTTTAGTCAACATTTATTATTCTAAGTGTTGGATGGAAATTTGGACAGTCTCATTAGATTCAGAATATCAAATTTGAGTAAATAGCATGGTTGGTTCGAGTTTGGAACCTCTATTTTGTATTTCAATCCCTCATTTGAAAAATAGTGAAAAGGGGATCCTCGGGATAAATTTATTAAAAATAATTTTATTTCAAAAACTTTATATTTTCATTAAGTCTAGAATATCAAAAATAGCCTGATAGCATATATGATTTACTTTTGTCGGATCTTAATGAATTTTGAAAGTCCATTCGGAGATATTGGGAACCATGCAATTTAGCTGGTTTGCTGAATTTGGTGCAAATGTAAAACCTTCTTTGCGAGCGCGGGCCTCTGGCCACGAACACAGATAAAGAATTAATCCTTCATTGTAATCTCAATGGTGGTGGTTCTGATTCGCGAAGGATAGTCAAGTCGGGTCAGGTCTTCGCCTTTTTTGCGAACACGATAGGGTTGTCGCAAATACTAGGATCCGGGTTGTGGACCTTCTTGAACGCAAATCCCTAGTCACAAAAGTAAAGTCCTTAATTGTCCAGTTAATGTTGACCCTTGCGAACATAAAGGGTTGACTATATTTGCGAGGCACTATTCACTGAATAATATAAAAGCCTCAATTTTACGAATTTCATAATTTTTGGACCCCAAACTTTAGAGTTTGGATGATTTATTAGGACTTTAGAGCCATTCTTTCTTGCGCAAACTCGTAAATCATATTTTTATTTTTTTCATCGAAAACACCTTTTAATCATGATTTCGAAATAAAATTTTTAAGTTTTTACTGGTAAAACTTAAAAATATTTTTTCTTCGATTTGAGCTTTATTTTAAGCTCATTTTTGCATGGAATTTCAACTATAGATTCCTCTAATCTTGGACAATGTGTTTTAAAATAAAATTAATTTTATCCATTTCAATTTCAGATTTACTTTTTGAATTCTTTTTTGATCCGATTCAAATATGGGTAATATGGGATCTCTAGCTTTATTTTAATGCGTAGATGTTATTTTTGAATATTGTAGTTGATTTTGAGGTTGTTCGTAAGAAAAAATCTTTGTGTTGAAGCACTTTAGGCCAAAATTTCATCATTTCGAGGTAGCTTTTGGCTTAACTTCTTTCAAATTGAGTTGAATAATTAATAAATAAGCAAACCATGCTATGGGTTGGAGAAAATAACTATGAATTTTATATTTTAAGATAGTTATTACGGTTGTATGTCCGTGTGGGGACTTATATTTTATTGTTGTTGACTTGTGATATCTTATATTATGTGTTGCCTGTGTGGGAGCTTTATTTGATTTCATTTGCCTTATCTGTGCATTTAAATGCCTTCATTTTAGATGTAATGCCCGTGCGGTGGCTTAATTGGTTAATCTAGGCCTTACTTGAGCATTTGTTGACTTTATCATGATAGAAATAGCTGAGTTAGGGGTTGATATGATATAAATATTGTCTTACATGCATATTTATTTTGATGGTGCCTAATAGAGTTGATAATCTTGAATTGTGGACATATTGAGTTGATCTCTAGCTTCACATACATATATTCAATGTTGGATGAATTGGAGATTTTCTTATTGATTGACTGTGACCATTACATCCCTATTCCATGCATATACATTCATGAGATGTTGGTATCATTGTGGGACACTGTTTTTAAAAAATGAGATACTTTTATAAAAATCCTCTTTGAGAAAATGAATCGGAGAGGTGGGTTGAGATTTGAGATACCGTATATGAATTGCGAACCTCCGATGAATCCTACCCGAGAGTTGTGAACTCGGTGGGTGTATATAGAGAGTCATACGATGACTTTCGTCATTTATTCTATCTGTATTGCATTCGCATACGCATCTTTCATGATCTATTTAGCTTCTTTGACTTGTGTTTAGTTTCAACATATTCTTCATATATGTCTGTGTTGTTTTTTATTTTTGTTTATATATTAAAAATGTTAGCGGAGACGGTGTGAGCTACTGTTTGACACTTTTCTGCTTACAAGTTATGTGTTTATTGTTTTCTTTACTTTTATTATTTTCTACTTTGCTCAGTTGGCCTATGACACCTATTACCTCTATTGTGCCCTTTTGATGTAGATTTGAGTATGAGTACAAGACGCGGTAGCTGAACAAATAAGGATCGGAGTGGTGCTCGAGGTATTGGTGTGCTCTAGGAATTTCAGAGCTGAATCTGGACCTTCTCTTATCTTACTTTATGTCTTTATTTTAGTTTCAGAGGCAAATATGTATTTTCATATTCAGTTATGTATTAGATGCTCTTACACTATGACAACAAATTTTGGAAATTTATGAGGTTTCTTTCAGACTTTCATTTTAATTATGTTTCGTATTATCTTGATTTTGTTCTAGAAATCTCGTCTTATTATTGTTATTATCGATTTCATTTTTCCATTATCAGTTTGGATGATTGACTTACTTATCAAGGGTAAGCCGTGTTAAGTATCATCATGACCCATTTTTGGATCGTGACACGGTCAGAATGAAGCCACTATTACTATCGCCGCAAGAGAGGAGCATGCTTTACTTCCGGAGTATCGGGAGCAGTCAATAATACTGATTTAGCTCCCATGGTAGCTCTAGCTACTACTTGTACTTCTACCACTTCAGTGGCCACAACTGTCATTCATGTCGTAGACTCCACTACCAGGTTTATCATTTCATGTAGACAACTTATTACCAAGCCAATTTATCAATTGTAAGTATGCCAATAGATCAATTCATCACTATTCAACTCATGAATAGCCATGCAATTTAAATTAAGTCTATAATTATGATTTAAATTATAATCTACTTCAGATGAAGCATCGAAATTCGAAATGCACTACTTCACTTGATCCTTGCTTTTCCTTGCAACTTTAGCTTGTCTTGGTCTAGACGACTCATTCTTCAACTCTAGGCATTATGGACCTAAATCCACTAATTTTAGTCCATAATCTTAACCTGAATGTCTTAATCTTAACGAAAGTCACATTATCGATCTACTCCCTATATCTTAAATTAACGTCCATTTTGCTCCAACGAATATTTCAAAATGTAATCACTTTAATATTTCAAGATAAATTGATGATAAATTTTTTGTAATATGTTAAATTATATTAAATATGTGAAAATCTTAAACTGTCGGTGTCTAACTATTAAATCTTAATTTAATTAGAATTTAAGCTTTATGTATTATCAGTGTAAAAAAAAAAATTACAGCATCTTTCACTCAAAGGATATTTATTGTTAAATAACTCCTTTCAATATATTAGATGTCTATATGATATTAAAATTTTTAAAGAATTACTTATTATAACAACTAACAAGTAAAGAAGATTTGATGATACGATTTTTTTTTTATGTTGACGATGTATATAACTTAGATTCATTTTATTTAAAGACTAACTATGACCGACAACATAAAGAGATTTTTATATTGTTATATTATCCAAAATCTATTTACAAGTGACTTTCAATGAAAATAGATTAATTATAATCTTAAAAATAAAATAAATTACTTATCATAACAAGTTAAACCTGAACCGATAGGACAAAATTTCTTGATCGCTAATAATTTTTTATTTCATCTCCATAGGATCTCGTTCCTAGTCCTATGGACCTCGATTTGCTATGTATTCTCCTACATTTCTCAAAATAAGCTAAGGTCACAACTTTTTCTTGCTTAACTTTATGCATTTTACGAGGTGTATTTCAAATTTTAAGACAACAAGCCAAACACCATGGAGATACATCTAACAAGATACAGTATTTATTAAAGAATGTTAATCATGCAATTTTTTTTTTCTATTGGGGGTAGGGGAAGGGAAATGGGGGAGGGAATTACAATGTGGGGAATCGAACCCTCACCAACAAGGTGGAAGTTCAAATAACTAACCAACTAAACTATTAAGATTTCCCTAATCATGCATATTCAATAGGTAGTTTAGAATTTAAAGTTAACGAATTCCTTTATACTTCTAGTTACAAAATGATACTCTCTTCGTTTCAAAATAATTATTATATTTTATTTTTTCTAGAGTTATTTTAAAGTTTGTATATTAAAAAACTATATGAAAAATACTTTAAGTTGCAATTTTTTTTTCAATATGATAAAAAAATACATCTTATTTCATTTACCTAAAAAAAAAAAAACTATGACAAGTAAAGAAAACAAAGGAAGTACGTAGTAATGGTATATAACTTATTTGTTTGGCTGATTTTAGGTTAATTCTATTCAGTTAATTCAATTTTCGATTCATAAAGTTTGGTTTTTTAATTTGGTTAGATATATCTTATTCAGAAGTGGAGCCAATTTTTTTAGCTTATGAATTTTGAATAACATTTTATTTTCTTACTTAAATTATTCACACATACTAAATAACTTTTTAATATAAATACATAAAATGAGCTTAAGCTATATCGCAGTATCGGCGATGCCCCTATTTATAATTCAACTAAAGGTAGTCAGATTTTAACTTACACTCGCTGATGACAGCACAACCTTCGTTATTATACATGGTGAAATTATTGAAGTAAAATAAGGGGTTAACTAATCGAAAATTAAATATTGTTTATCGAATATTACCAAGACTAAAATTAAAATTCACTAATATTTCAAAACTAATACTAGTATTTATTAATCTTGTAATAAATTTTGACAAATAGTGTCAGAACTAAATATAATTTGTTCTAAATGTCTTTACATTATAGTGAATGTCTATCAAGAATATAGATAAGATCTATCAAGATCTAATAAGATTTATCAAGATCTAGTTGATATCTATCAGGATTTGAAGTATCTTGTCTTTTAGTCAGAAACTAGGAGTATTTTTTCCTATAAATAGAGGGGTTTTGTTCATTGTATCCTCAATCTAATGATCTCTCAACCATCAAGGGAAATAAAGAAGTCTCCCTCTTCTCTCTCTATTTATTCTTCTTGTTCTTAATTTATATTTCATAACACGTTATCAGCACGAGACTCTACTATCTCAAATTTGAAGGCTAAGGTATTATTTTCTTTCTTTTCATATTGTTATTAATAATCATACAAAATCTGGGTTCGTTGTCTCGAGCAAGAACTACCTTTAATGAGTTTGAATGTTGAAATCCACTTAGATGCGTCTTGGAGACACCAAATACAACATCTAATAAAAATCATGCTAAGGCTATGATTTTCTTGTGTCATCATCTTGACGAAATTTTGAAAATTGAATACCTTACTACTAAGGATCCACTTGTTTTGTGGAACAGTCTAAAAGAAAGATTTGACCACTTGAAGATGGCCATCCTCCCAAAAGCACGATATGAATGCATGCAATATGAAAATAAGATATTGGGTTCAAGTCCCATCGATTTATGCCTAAGACGTCTTTATATGGATAAGAATTTGAATTTGAAACTCAATGCACTATATTGATGATATAGTGATGGCTAAACAACAACAACAACATACCCAGTGTATTCCCACCTAGTGGAGTCTGGGAAGGGTAGAGTGTACGCAGACCATACCACTACCTCAAGAGAAGTAGAGAGGCTGTTTCCAATAGACCCCGGCTTAGGACCAATAACAATATGCAAAATAATGTGTTTTTGATGAAAAGTCATGAAACTTGTTCTACTAAATATGCTTCATTCTTAAAGTGAATGTGATAGCAATATATGATATACTTTGAAAGATATGTAAGCCTCGATGTGCTCCTGAGGTAGCAATATCATGAAAGAGGTTATAAGCTATCAGAATTTGATAGGCTTAAGGCACGATTACATTCTATTCCTATAGGGAATGGGAAGCTTATTAATGCAAATGTGCACTTGATTGTGATGGTATCACAATTCACCTCTGAAAGAGGCTAAATAATTTAGAAGAGTTATTCTAAAATTTACTTCTGAAATAGTAAATCTGAAATTTATTCAAGTAATAGTAAATCTGAAATTTACTAAAGAAAAAAAACACATGTCATGATAAACTTGTGTTTAATACTATAAATGAGTTCATAAGTTGATATGAACGATTGTGATATCTCAAAGATATGCATATTGAGTATTAGACATGTATTGAAGAACTAGAAGATTCTTCAAGAAGTGTTTATGTTACTTGTTTTCATGTTAAGTTGGTTGGACCAACTAATATTGAGATTAGATCCCTTAAAATCTGAAAAGTATAAAAGATGAACAAGGGCCTGTTCACCTGTCATGTGATCTATTAAGATGAATCGATATAAGAATCACTTATACATTTATTGTCAACCTGCAATTTGACATTCATAAAGTTACTTGCTCAATAGAATTGATATAAGAGCATAATTTTCAGATTGTGTAATCAAGACAATTCATCTTTGATGATGCTGGTTTCGCATTGAATGCCTTTGATAAATAACTAAACCACTGTTAATGAGAACAAAGCTTCATGTGTTAGTCTAAAATATGATACAATAACATTTGTATGCATTAGACCAATAAATTATGATTACTTCTTCACTCTCAATTGGTTCAAGGTCAGGAACCAACTATTCCATCTAAAAATTTTGATGTGCGGTATAAGTTTAATGAATATACCATGATGCATAAAGATGGATTCCTCAAAGAATATGAAGGATGTATGTTAGTTTTCCTAACATATGTGAGAGATTATAAGCAGTCATGAAATATGTTAGGAATTATCATCAGATCCTCATTTAAAAGATAATTCAAGTCAAATGCCGAAAGCATTTCATATTTAAGCTGCAAGTGCTTCTATTTTGTGTCCCTGGAGGACAAAGTCTATGCATGCATGAAGCATGGTAGACTAATCGTTTCCGAATGAAATAATTCTTGAAAAAAATAAGGAGCAAATATCATAATAACAAGGCAATGTGCTCTTGAAGAACCTACGACATAACCTTTCATGAAACCGTATGAGAGGTTCAGGTACCAAAAAATAATGAAGTGATCAGATCTCAAAATGTTATGTTGCAGTATGAACCGATACAAAATAATATATCATCGATATCTTTGATACAATATTGTGAGAGATTACGAGGATCTGAATTCTACGTTTATTTAAGCATGTCGACGTAGAAACATTTATCAAGTAACATGAAAGGATGTATCTTGGTAAGCGTAAAACTTATTTGATTTGCAGTCCAGACACTTGAAGATGTCACACATGAAATGTTGAATATTGTTACTTGCCAAAATTTATATGAAAACCTATTTAAGGATTCAAAATGTTTGAAGCATATAAAAGTTTCTGGGAAACTTTTATATAATTCTTATATTGTATAAGCTTATAGCTTGAAAATTATTGGAACTCTTGGAGTGTTTTCAAAAGAAAAAGATTATTTACTGAAATGAGAAATATACCAATTTGAATTGGTTATGAAGTACCATATCTTAGTGCAATTAGTGCACTCATGTATTTTGCAAATCCTACAAGGCCTGATATAACATTTTCGGTCAATTTATTAGTAAGGTATATTTATGCTCCTACTAGGAGACATCAAAATGGGATCAAACACATGATCTTATTTTATTCTAAAAATTACAGTCTCGATCTTATTGGTTATGTTGATGTTGGGTACTTATCTGACCCGTATAAAGCTCAATATCAAATAGGCAACATGTTCATATATGGTGGTACGGCCATATCTTGAAGATATACAAAGCAATCTATCTAGCACTTAATCGAGTCTTGCTGAGATAATAGCTATTTATGAAGTAAGCCAAGAATGTGTATGGTTGAGGTCCATAATACATCTCATTCGAGAAAAATATAGTTTGAAATGTGAAAATGTATCCATAATTTTATACAGAGATAATGCAGCATTCATAGCACATTTTAATGGAGGATTCATAAAAGGAGATAGAACGAAGCACACTTCATTAAAGCTTTTCTACATACATGACCTATAAAAGAATGGTGATATTAACGTGCAATAGATTCGTTCAAGTGATAATGCGGTTGTTTTATTGTAATGTCCCGAATCTGGTACCCGAAATGCTACACGGTGCTCATGACCCCAAAGGACCACAAGCTAACCCATGACTGATATCTGTACCTGAACACTGCATGAAATAATGTATAAATATGAAAATATAGGCTGAAAGGCCATAAGGTTTAAACATCTGATAAAACATAACATCTGAAATTATGGTATATCAATACCAAAACAACTGAAATAACTGTCTGAACATACTATAGTCTGAAAGCCTCTAAAGTGTCTAAATAAGAAGTTGATGGGACATGCTTCCAACTAAATACAACTACTGAAATAAATTAATTAGTGAAATAATAAAGTAATGGTCATGTCCTCGAAGGATGAGGACTTACTACTAACTCTGACTGCTGAGACTGGAATGCTACTGATGCTCTGGAGCTCGTGCTTCTGAACCTATGGTATAAAACACCATAGCGCAAATGCGTCAGTACGTTTGAATGTACTGGTATGCATGTGAGGTAGGCTGAATGCAAAGGTTTTACATGCATGAACTATACTAACTGACTGGATAACATGAACTTGAGAATACATGCAAGAATACATAGTAACTATAACTAAGTTCATGATAACATGATTACTGAGTCTGAGTACTGATAACATGAGATAGTGATATTGTATAACTAAAATAACTGATACTGAGCGACCATATCTGACAGTCTAGGTTCTGATATAATTAACTGAGTTTCATACTATTTTGAGTTGACAGTATCTGAAAGTTCTAAAATCTAAAGAACTATCTAAGTTCTTTTACTGAGACTGAATGACTGTATCTGACAGTCCTGATCTGTAACTAAAACTGTGGGAAGTATACATCTAACTGACATGCCCCAAAGAATGCATTATAGCTGAGTTAGGGTCCAATCTGTAACCCTAATTGGAAGGGTGTCAATACCGCGCCACTGGTAAGGACAATCTGTGAGTAACCCTTATATAACAGGTAACTCAAGTGAGAATGGTGAGAACCCTCATATAATAGGTTAAGCCACCTCATCTACCCTTATATAACAGGCTATAATGTCTCAACCTACACTGGCTACGTAGTTCTGGAACGCAAGGATTGTTTCTAAGAATCACACCCTCATATAACAGATGGGCTCCCATCCTTGAGTTTGCTAGGTGCTAATTTCTACTCCTATCTGGATAGATATTGAACATGATTAACTGAACTGACTAGACTGAGTTAACTAAGTTCCGTTGATTGACGAAATACTAATGAGATTACTGAGTTTTCCTAAGTCATAAGACTGACTGAATTCTATGGATCATGGCTTGACTGAGAGTATCTTGAAAACATGACACTGATTCTAGGCACTCATCTAAACTTTTGGGTACAAGTACGCCCAGGACTCGATAAAAGAAAACTGACAAAACATGACTTTCTTGAATACAAAATCAACATCACAATCCATAATACAATAAGTTGGAGATTTCATGAAGTACAAGTTCTAAAGCACCACAATGGCTACACATATATCCATAATTCATTGACTAAGACATTTCATCAAACACTGGACATGTATAAACTTGTACATAAATGGGGATTTCATATTATCATACTAGTATGACACTTTTCCTTCACATAGGCATTTAATCGAACACATGGGGAGCATGCTTTGGTTATACAATCATCAACACATCTAATAATCATGGATACATTAATCAACATATAAATTTAAGGGTTTATCATGATTATTATGCAAATCACCACATCCTAGGGTCAATCATTGGAATATGTAATTTCAAACATGAATCAAAACCCCACAACATCATGAACGTGAATTTCAATTCAATTTAAATCATGAACATTCATAAATACACAAATTTGGAATTTTAAAAAGAGATTCTTGAGCTTCATGAGTGAAAGGGACCTATGAATCAACACATGACATACCTGGGTTGTGAGTTTCTTGAAGTTCTTGGACTTGAAGAACTTGGAATCTCTTAGTTTCATAAAGAATGATTTGAATCTTATTCTTGGGGATTATCTTTGAGAAAAAACCCTACTTTGATGTTGTAGATGGATAATGAAATTATGAGCCTTGACCTGATATTGTTAGGGGTTAAAACGGATGAAAAAAGATCCAACTACCCTTTTAAAAATGACTTTCAAATAACTGAATGAACTATGTGACGGTGGGTGCAATGGTCCGTCACTGGGTTGACAATCCGTCGGTCCTGACCGTCGCACCTGGGCAGAATAGGGGTTCACTGCCTCTGCTGCGATAGCTTGGGCGACAGTCCATCGGCCTAAGCCATCTTTCTTAGGTAGAAGGTAGTCCCGCTGCCTCTGTTGTGATGGTTTGGGCGACAATTAGTCGCTAGCTAAATAGTCCATCGGCCCTCATCGTCACACCTGGGTAGTTTTGACTGCTTTTTGTAAAACGGACATAACTTTCTACCTCGATATCAAATTTGGACAAAATTGGTATTGTTGGAAAGCTAATTTAATTTTCCACATGACAAAAAGTGAAGATTTTCAAAATTCCACGTATATAAAAGTGGATTCATCTTTCAATGTAAATTTCTAACATATTTGGGATGATTTCAAGCTATGTAAAAGTATGAGGTATTACAATATCTCCCCCTTCAGAACATTTGTCCTCGAATGAGACTGAGTGAGAGGGGAGAAGATAAAATGACTTACATACTTAACATGAATAAATGGAACATGATCTCATGACTAACATGACTGATAACTGAATGTATCATACCGAACATGCATATCTAACTGATTTATGAATACAGTCTGAATGTTCTGATGAACCAAGGTTCTCACAATGAGAATGCATGTCTGATGCATGACTATATAAATGAAATGATATATGAATGCATGACTGAATATGCAATGGTATTTAATACCAAGTTTATAATGGAATTCTGAACATGAAATGGATACCAAGCTTGTCACTGAAATCTGAACATGAAACTGAATAAGCTTAAGGATAACTATTACCTTGATCCAGGTATGAGTTTGTGGGGAACAGGTGAGGATAATTGGTATGCATGTTTGCTTCTGCCTCCCAAGTAGCTCCATCAACGGACTGATTTCGCCAAAGAACTTTTACTAGAGAGACTTCTTTGTTCCTCAGTCTGCGAGTCTGATAGGCTTGGATTTTGACTTGAATCTCTTTATAAGAGAGGTTGTTCTAAACATCTATGCTCTGAATAGGGACTACGAAAGCAAAGATGCATGGAAGACTGGATGAACTGAGGCTAGATCTGAAGGCAATTTGAGCTCATAAGCTACCTTGCCGAAGTGACTGAGAATTTTGAAGGGACCGATATATCAAGGACTGAGTTTTCCCTTCTTTCCAAATATCTTCACTCCATTCATGGGAGAGATCCTTAGATATATAAAGTCATTAATATCAAACTTGAGATCCTTTACTGAGTACGCATGAACGGGAACATGAGAACATGACTGAGTGTGTAATATGTGACATGAACTTAGTATCATAAACTGAACTGAGCCATTGTGTACATGGCTTACGACTGAGATTGGATCTTGAGGGTCCACCTATGAGTACCCACTACTTCAAGCTAGATTCCTTACATAAAGAGGGAATGACATGTTTAGGTAATGAAAATTCAGGGGATTATAGTGTATCTCCCCCTTGGGACACTACGTCCCTCGAAGAATGCTAACTTGGCCGAGATATTGAGGAGAGACTGGAATGATGCACAGGGCACACACAAATGGAATCGTGACTAAATTTTTGAGATCTGATACTGAGTCATGAAACATGAACTGAGCTGAACACGAAACTGCTTGATTGGTCTATCTTAGAATGGTTACATCCAAGAGACTTCGAATATGAACTTGTTCGTCTAACTATTGTACTGAAGTACGGGTTGTTCAAACTAATTCCTACTGATTGACTTATCTAATCTACTGATTGGCTGATGGCTGAGTACTGGGCATGAAAGACTGAACTGTACTTAGTCTGAATAACTGGATTGAGAATATGGAGTTTTATGAACATGAGAAAGGGACTAACTGAGTAACATGAGATATCTGAGCATGAATTCATGAAATACTTGTATTGTCTGAGAATACAAGACCAGGCCTATAACATGATTCGGAAATATTTTGTAAGCTGAGGTACCAAAACACTGATAACATGCGTAACTGATAACTACACGCTATGGTCAAGCAAACCCAAAATTGGACTATGGTACTGATCTGATTTCTGAACTGAGGCTAAGGCTGGCACTATATCTAAGACTGTAGCAGAGACTACAACTAAATCTGTAATTGAGACTCATACTGGGACTGAATACTAGTTTCTAATAATTGAGGTTTAGACTAGTACTGAAGTACTGAATTCTGATGGCTAAGTAATTGATAACTAAAATCCATGGTCCTATAGTACTATCTGAGTCCTTTACTGAATATCGATTACTGAACTGACGCTGTAACTGAGGCCTGAAGGACAGAATATCGGCACCATAGATTCATTGAAGGATCTAAAATGAGGGTATACGTGCCATAACCTGAGTTTGGCTGATCAGTAGGAGTAGAACATGAGTTGTGTGGGTTGAGCATACTGTAAAGCATGACATGAGTACATGAGTCGTAAGCTGCATAACCTGAGTCTGAAGGTTCTGTATTCAGGGATATGATCCGTACTATTGAGTAAACTGGAACTCCTTATACTAGGAACGAAAAACACACATGATTCTATGGAAGGTGCATAAATATAAGCTATGTTCCTGGAACATAATTCGTACCGCAGAGTAAATTGGGACTCTTTATACTGGGAACTAAAATCGTACATGATTTTCAGTAATGTGCACAAATCTGTGCGATGATCATGGAGCTGACAGGTAGGACATGAATAGATATCATGATACTTGATGGGTTTTGAGGATCAATAATACTATTCTGAGATGGTTTGCATGATTATGTTCACTGCGGGAATAGATGAGGATGTCATCTATGAAGACTATGACAAATATGTACAAGTACTGCTTGAACACATAGTTTATCAAGTTCATGAAGGCTTCCGGGTCATTGGTAAGACCAAAGGACATGACTAAGAATTCGAAGTGACTGTACCGAGTTTGAAAAACTATCCTCTGAATGTCACATTCTCTAACTCTGGGTTGATGATAGCCTGATCTGAAGTCTTTATTAGAGAAATAGATGGCACCCTGAAGTTGGCAAAACAAGTCATTGATTCTGGGAAGTGGATACTTGTTCGTAACCGTGACTTTATTATGCTAACGGTAGTCTATAAACATTCAGAGAGAGTCGTTTCTCTTTTGCTTGAATAGAACTGGTGCACCCCACGGGGACACACTGGGTCTGAAGAAACCCTTATCTAGGAGATCCTTCAACTGATCTTTTAATTCTCTGAGTTCTACTAGTGCCATATAGTGGAATAAATATGGGCTGAGTATCTTGAAAAGGGTCTATGCCGAAGTCTATTTCCCTTTCGGAAGGAATTCTGGGAAGATCTTTGGGAAAGACATCAGAAAATTCATTCATTACTGGGACTGATCCAAGACTGGGAGTTTTGGAACTAGAGTCCTTAACTCGAACAAGATGATAGACACATCCTTTAGATATCATTTTCCATGCCCAAAGGTAGGAAATAAGCTGACCTCTAAAAACTGAAGTACTACCCTTCCACTCTAGGACGGGTTCATTCAGGAACTGAAAATGGACAACTCCATTTCTGCAGTCAACTATAGCATAGTAGGAATGAAGCCAATCCATGCCAAGAATGACATGAAAATCAGTCATTTCTAATTCAACTAAGTCTGCTGAAGTGACTTTCTAAAATATCATAATCGGGCAGTTCCTGTATACCCGCTAGGCTGTGATGGTTTTACCCACTGGGGTAGAGACTGAGAATGGCTCTGCTAGAATTTTAGGACTGACTCCTAAATCAACTACTATATAGGGAGTAACAAAAGACAAAGAAGTTTCTGGATCTAGCAAGACGTAAATATGTATATGAAAGATCTATAATGTACCAGTCACCACATCAGGAGAATTTTCTTGATCCTATCAGGACTAGAGAGTATAAATTCTATTTGGCAATTGCCCACTGGTAGCACTAGAAATAGCACCCTACTGATTCTGGCGATCGGACTGAGTTGAGGAACGGTAATGCTGACCCTGAAAACCTGACTAGGGATAATCTCTGACTCTGTGGCTTGGCTTGCCACATCCAAAACAGAAGTCGTTGCTAGCTCTATAAATACCCTGATGGTTCTTACCACAAGTCTGACAAAGGGGGTGGGTTCAGGCACTGCTAACACTGCCCTGAGGTTTAGGGTCTGGCGCCATATCCCTGTTGCCATCTCTAAATTTCGGCCCTAGAGCACTGGCTGAAGAAGGGGCTAGGACAATAGCCTGCTGATTTCTCGGAGCTACTACTGAGTAAGAAAAAGTGAGGGAGTCAATTCTAAATTCGAACAGAAAAGCATGCTCGTCCAGGGAATCTGCCTGAACAGGCGAAGGTACTGACTCATTTTCGGTTCTCCTTTTGATAGCTCTTTTGGGAGGCATATTCTATAAATGAAATAGAAGAACGGATTAGACTGGGAGTCTACATTTAATCTTATGCTCACTGGCACGACATAAAATACTAAAAGAAGGGAAATTGTTCCTAAAATATCACACAGCCTCCTGTCCATAAGTGTGGTGCACAACATACCCATGCATAATACTCTACTAGATGTGGCTTTTCAGACTTCCTAGGACACTGTTGAACCTTAGCCTCTGATACCAAATTTGTAATGCCCCAAATCTAGTACCCGAAATGCTACACGGTGCTCATAACCCCAAAGGACCACAAGATAACCCATGACTGATATCTGTACCTGAACACTGTATGAAATACTTTATAAATATGGAAATAAAGGCTGAAAGGCCATAAGGTTCAAATATTTGATAAAACACAACATTTGAAATTATGGTATATCAATACCAAAATAACTGAAATAACTGTCTGAATATACTATAGTTTGAAAGCCTCTAAACTGTATGAATAAAGAGTTGAAGGGACATGTCCCTTACAAACTCCAACTACTAAAATAAATTAATTAAAGAGATAATAAAGTAATGGTCATGTCCTCAAAGGATGAGGACTCACTACTAACTCTGACTGTTGAGAATAGAATGCTATTGATTCTCTGGAGCTTGTGCTTCTGAACCTATGGTATAAAACACCATAGCGTAAATGTGTTAGTATGTTTGAAGGTACCGGTATGCATGTGAGATAGGCTGAATACAAAGGGTTCACATGCATGAACTATCTAACTGACTGGATAACATGAACGTGAGAATACATGTATGAATACATAGTAACTGTAACTAAGTTTGTGATAACATGATTACTAAGTCTGAGTACTGATAACATAAGATTCTAATAGCTATATAACATAAATGACTGATACTGAGTGACTGTATTTGATAGTCTAGGTTCTGATAAAATTGGTTGAGTTCCGTACTTTTCTGAGTTGATTGTATCTAACAGTCCTAAAATTTGAAGAACTATCTGAGTTCTTTTACTGAGACTGGATGACTGTATCTGATAGTCCTGATCTGTAACTGAAACTGTGGGAAGTAGACATCTTACTAACATGCCCCAAAGAATACATTATAGCTGAGTTGGGGTCCAATCTGTAACCCCAATTGGAAGGATGTCAATACCGCGCCACTGGTAAGGACAATCTATAAGTAACCCTTATATAATAGGTAACTCAAGTGAGAATGGTGGGAACCCTCATATAACAGGTTAAGCCACCTCATCTACCCTCATATAATAGGCTATGATGTCTCAACCTACACTGGCTACGTAGTTCTGGAATGTAAGGATTGCTTCTAAGAATCACACCCTCATATAAACGGTGGATTTCGATCCTTGAGTTCTCTTAGTGCTAATTTCTACTCCCATCTGGATAGACACTGAACATGATTAACTGAACTGACTAGACTGAGTTAACTAAGTTCCATTGATTGACGAAATACTACTGAGATTACTGAGTTTTCCTAAGTCATGAGACTGACTGAATTCTATGGATCATGGCTTGAATGAGAGTATATTGAAAACATGACACTGATTCTAGACACACAGCTAAATTTTTGGGTACAAGTATCCCCCAGGACTCGATAGAAGGAAACTGACAAAGCATGACTTTCTTGAATACACGATCAACATCACAATCCATAATATAATAAGTTGGAAATTTCATGAAGTACAAGTTCTAAAGCACCATAATGGCTACACATATATCCATAATTCATTGACTAAGATATTTCATCAAACACTGAACATGCATAAACTTGTACATAAATGGGGATTTCATATTATTATACTGGTATGACACTTTTCCTTCACATAGGCATTTAATCGAACACATGGGGAGCATGCTTTGGTTATATAATCATCAACACATCTAATAATTATAGATACATTAATCAACATCTAAATTTAAGGGTTTATCATGATTATTATGCAAATCACCACATCCTAGGGTCAATCATTGGAATATGTAATTTCAAACATGAATCAAAACCCCACAACATCATGAACATGAATTTTAATTCAATTTAAATCATTAACATTCATAAATACACAAATCTTAGATTTTGAAAAGAGATTCTTGAGCTTCATGGGTGAAAGGGACCCATGAATCAACACATGACATACCTGGGTTGTGAGTTTCTTAAAGTTCTTGGAATCAAAGAACTTAAAATCTCTTAGTTTCTTGAAGAATGATTTGGATCTTGTTCTTGGGGATTATCTCTGAGAGAAAACCCTACTTTGATATTGTAGATGGATAATGAACTTATGAGCCTTGATCTGATATTATTAGTGGTTAAAATGGGTGAAAAAATACCCAAAGACCCTTTTAAAAATGAATTTAAAATAACTGAATGAACTATGCGACGATGGACACGACAGTCTGTCGATCTTGACCGTTGCAGCTGGGCAGAATAGGGGTTTATTTCCTCTGTTGTGACGGCTTGGGCGACGGTCCGTCGCTATCTCGACGTTCCATTGGCCTGAGCCATTGCCCTTAGGCAGAAGGTGGTCCCATTGCGTCCGCTATGACAGTTTGGGCGAAGGTTCATCGTTAGTTCGACGGTCATTCGGCCCTCATCATTGCACCTGGGCAATTTTGACTGCTTTCTGTAAAACGGACATAACTTTCTACCCCAATACTGAATTTGGACGAAATTGGTATCGTTGGAAAGCTAGCTCAATTTCCCACATGACTAAAAGTGAAAATCTTAAAAATTCCACGTATATAAAAGTGGATTCATCTTTCAAAGTAATTTTGTAACATACTTAGGATGATTTTAAGCTAGGTAGAAGTATGGGATATTATAATATCTCCCCCTTGAGAACATTCATCCTCGAATAAGACTAAGTGATAGGGGAGAAGATAAATAGACGTACATACTTAACTTGAATAACTGGAACATGATCTCATGACTAACATGACTGATAACTGAATATATCATATCGAACATGCATATCTAACTGATTCATGAATACATAACTGAGTGTTCTGATGAACCAAGGTTCTCACAATGAGAATGCATGTCTGATGCATGATTATATAACTAAACTGATACATGAATGCATGACTGAATATACAATGGTTTTTATACCAAGTTTATAATGGAATTCTGAACATGAAATGGATACCAAGCTTGTCACTAAAATCTAAACATGAAACTGAATAAGCTTAAGGAAAACCGTTACTTTGAGCCAGGTCTGAGGTTGCGGGGAAGAGGTAAGGATACTTGATATGTATATCTGCTTCTGCTTCCCAAGTATCTCCCTCAACGGACTGATTCCACCAAAGAACTTTGACTAGAGGGACTTCTTTGTTTTTGAGTCTGCGAGTCTGATAGTCTAGGATTTTGACTAGAGTCTCTTCATAAAAGAGGTTGTTCTGAACATATATGCTCTGAATAGTGACTACGACTATTGGGTCACCTATGCACTTCTTTAGTAAAGAGACATGGAAGACTGGATGAACCGAGGCTAGATCTGAAGGCAATTTAAGCTCATAAGCTACCTTGCCAAAGCGACTGAGAATTTTGAAGGGACCGACATATTAGAGATTGAGCTATCCCTTCTTACCGAATCTCTTCACTCCCTTCATGGGAGAGATCCTTAGACATATAAAATCATTAATCTTGAACTCGAGATCCTTTACTGAATACGCATGAATGAGAACGTGAGAACATGACTGAGTCTGTAATGTGTGACATGGCTTCTAACAAATATCCTTTACTAAATTTTGACAAATAGTATCAAAATTAAATATGATTTGTTATAAATGTATTTACATTATAGTGAATGTCTATCAATAATATAGATAATATCTATTAATATCAAATATCTATCAAGATCTAGTTGATATCTATCAGAATTTCAAGTATATGTCTTTTAGTTAGAAACTAGGAGTATTTTCCCCTATAAATAGAGGGGTTTTGGTCATTATATCCTTAATCTGATGATCACTCAACCATCAAGGGAAATAAATAAGTATCCCTATTCTCTCTCTATTTATTCTTGTTGTTCTTAATTTATATTTCATAACATGATTCTTTATTCAATGATACTTTTCCATTGAAGTGAGAAAACTATACGAGTTGCACAGTCTAGGAATAAAGTTTCTAGTAGAGGCGATTATGGTGTAAAATTTGAACCCAAAATTTATAATTAAGGATAGATAACTATCTATCACTTGATTATAGTCTTTGTTGATTCCCTGATAAAGCCATTGTATGGGGGAAACTAGACTTGACAGTGGATAAGTCAGAAGACAACACATTACAAATGTGGTGGCGAGCAGCCTCATTCAAGCAAGGTTGGGTATAATATCAACATTATTAGATATTATGATTATAATAAGAGTCTGTCTACCTTCGGAGTTGTGGTGCCTGTTAGGGTTAGGCATAAAATATTGAAAATCGAATTATCGAATTGAATAGAAAAAATTGATAATTGATATTCAGTAATTCGGTATTAGGTATGATATTTGGGAGTAAAATTTTAATATTTCAATATTTGAGATTGGGTTTAGTACAAGACATTAATATCGTTTGGTATTTGGTATTTACTGAATACCAAATTATTATTATTATTATACATACACACACACACACACACATATATATATATATATATAAAATATGATATGTCTAACTAACCTAATAGACAATAGTATTAGTCATCCCAAAGAATCTATTGGACCTTCATAATATATTCGTAAAAAGCACACACAAAAAAAATACTATATAGGAGTTTTTTTAAATATACTCTTTGAAATTTAAACGTTGTTTGCACTTCTCCAACTTTAATATGGTATTATTAAATACTGTACCAAATCGAATTTTAATTTACCGATTAGTGAATTATCGAACCGATATTTAAAAGTATAGCATATGATATCTACTCTCTAATATCAATTACCGAATTATCAAACCTAAACTTTATAAATACCGAACGCCCACCCCTAATACCAATTACAAGACACCGCTAGATTAGAATAGTTTAATCACTTAAACTATTGCATTAGATCTCGAGATCGTCACCAATCATACTCAACAATGATAGTTAATAGATTTTATGAGGGCATAATTTGTAAATCTTGTCCCTTACTCTTTGTTAGAGGGTATCTGAATTTCATTCTTATACAAGCATTGTTCCAAGTATGCAATTCTATCAGCATGGGTTAGTGATGGAACTACCTCACCCTTAATCAGAGACCTCGGGTTCGAGCTCTGGGTCTGGAGAAAATTTTGTTGGGAGCACCCCCAAAATAAGCCCAGCAATGCGCGATCCGAATTAGTCAGGGCCCCAATGCGGGTATCGAACAATGGGTGAGAAAACAAAAAAAGTCTGCAATTCTCGTAAGTTTCTTGAGAAAATTAAAGAAAAAGTGTCATTTAAGTCTTGAATGAAGGACTAGTGACATTGACCAACTTAAATGGTCAAACATAATTAGAAAACTTAATTAAGTTAATTATGGACATGATTAATATTTTTAAAACTTTCTAATCTTTTTAAAAATACAAATCAACTCACACCTCTCTCATCTCTAAGTCAATCATCTCTCTCCTCTCTTTCCACTCTCTATCTAGACTGTGTCTCTCAAGATTCTCCCAACCAACAGTTCTACAAATTTCTCCCTTCAATCCCCAATGACTTTAACTTCTCGATGACAAATAGTTGGGCTCGAGTTTCTTTTTGACTTTCAATCGTCAATCGACGTGACAGTATTGCTCTCAGGTGACAACAACTTTGAGTTCTTCATCGTTCCTTTCTTCTTTCACAGATAAAAAATTAGAACTTTTTAGTTATTAAGAAAATAAGGAACTTGAGCCAACTTATCTTCTAGTATTGGTTAACAATTTCAATATTTCCTGCTTAAATTTGAAATAGAGACTGAAGAAAAACCTAATTTCTAGTATTTCTTCTCTTCTTTTTCCAAAGTGAAATATGATTTTTCTTGTTATTGTAGTTCTTGTTGTTGAACTATTGATTCGATTTGTTGGTGTTTGTTGAGTTTTTTGAAGTTTGATTTTTATTATTTGTGTTTGTACAAATAAAATAATAAATAGTGATTTGTTGGTGTTTGGTCACTGATGGTGTTCTTGATGTTTGTGTTGTGTTAGTATTGCTGGGTTGATTAGTTGTTGTTTTTGGTAAAAATAGTGTATTTGATATTAAATAGTGATATTGTTGTTGTTGTTCTATTGAACAAATCTTGCTAATGGTTTTTTTCCCTACAATAGCTGAACCATCTGATGCAATAACTGAATCATTCGATGCAACAGATGAATCATCTGATGCAACAGATAAATAATCTATTAGATGAAATCCTATAAACTATTCCAACAGGACATGTCCAAGACTTTGATTTCTTTCAACAGATATTTAATCTGTTATGACAGATGACGCTTCTATTAGAAAAAATCTAAACAATATTGACAGTTGATATATTGCACTAACCAATCATCTGTTTCAACAAATGAGTGATCTGTTGAAAAAAATCACAACAGTATAGAAACTGTTTTTATTGTTTACAAAAGATTACTCATCTGTTGCAATAGGTTAGTTATATGTTGCAACATATAGCACACCTGTTGCAACATATGTGTGATCTGTTGAAACTGTTATATTACTGTGTTGTACATGTTAGATTTACTGTTATCCTTTTTTCAACGGTGCTTTAATCAATTATAATATTTTTTATTTTCTTATTATTTTTAGATAATATGGCTCCCAAAATAAAAAAAACTGAATCAAGCCACTTACATCAAAAGAGGACAATTTTTTTTATTGGGTAACCAGCATACTCCAGTTCTAAGATCTCGTGTATGATGCCAAAATAATCAACATCATCATCAACCTTAACCCAAACACCACTATTGTTTGTTTTCCTTGCTCTGGAGCATTCAGCGGAAAAATTAAACTCATTCACTTTGTATTGCAACATTGCATTAGTTTCAACTGGACCCAAAGAAATATCTCTCAAAATCTGATCGCATGCGGCTGCATTTGGTGAATGGTGTACCTAAAAATATTATATATATATATATATATATTAGTTGAGGAATGTGTAAATGTTTAAACTTTATAGAAATAATAATACACTTACGAACCTCATTTTTATAACATGTTGTAAAGGATGCATACACTTGATTTTCGTGGAATTGAGTCTTAAATGAACTGAACATCAAACATGGAAAACACAATTAGTTTCTTTAATGGAATGAGTAAACAAATAAGATATGTTAAAATTTTAATCTCCTTACTTCAGAAATGGCTCAATTTTCGGGCAATTAAGCAAGACATACAAAGTTCCTACTTTGCACTCCATGGGAGTGAGCCGGCGAGGTATGGCCTTTTTAGCCTTACAACCAGATTGATTGAAAATTGATATTTGTTGCAAATGAGGCTCATTCACATCGTCCTGGTGACGATTCAGACGGTTTCTTTAAGAAGCAACTTCATCACGAAAGTTGTATGAACAAAATTGAGAAGTTTCTCTTGCAAGATATGCCTCAACTATAGAGCCTTCCATCTTATGTTTGTGTTTAGGCCCCCTTTTTTAATTTTCCAATTGCCTTGTACAATCGTAAGGCAGACATTTACTATATATAAAAAGATATCTATGAATTTAAATATGTTGCAACTGCTTACAATTCGAATGGATACATCCACCTAGTTTGAACTGGACCGCCTAGCCGAGCTTCGTGCACAAGGTGAATGGGAAGATGTTCCATCACATCAAAGAACGCTGGCGGGAAAATCTTCTCCAGCTTGTTGGTGATAATAATAATATTACTTTCCATTCGCACCAGATTTCTTTTTTTAATGTGCTGGCACATAAGTCTTTGAAGAACAAACTGATCTCTGCTATTGGTTTCCATATGTTTTCAGGTAAACCAATAAAAGCAATTGGAATTAATTGTTCCATGAAAATATGAGAATCATGGTTTTTCATTCCATGTAAGATTCCTTGTGTCATATCAACCCTCTTTCCCAAATTTGAGGCATATCCATCGGCCATCTTCAAACTTTGAACCCACCCATATATTTGTTGCTTTTGGTCCAACTTGAATGTAAAACAATCCTTGGGCTTTAGAACATTACCGTTGGGCCCCTGCTGTAAGTGTAATTCTCTGTGGTTGCAATACTCTGGTAAGTCAAGTCTGGCTTTAGGATTATTCTTTTTTTTGCCAGTGACATCCATAACTATGTTGCACAAGTTGTCAAAGTAGTTCTTCTCAGTATGCATGGCATGAAAATTATGTCTAAGTAAATTATCTGGCCAATATTCTAACACCCAAAATATATTTTGCTTAGTTAAGTTATACGAAACGCCATATCCATCAAGCCTGTACAATCATTCTCGCTGGCTTTGGGCAAATCCTGAACTATTTCCCAAATGTCATGACCAGACAGCCTAGGAGGTGAACCATCATATTCCCTTTTATTCCTCCTAAATGCATTCTTGGTTCTCCTAAATTCATGGTCAGGTGGCAGGAAACAATTATGACAATCAAACTATGAATTTTTCCTGCCATGTCTCAATATGAAAGATTTTGTTTTTTTCCATGCAGTATGGACAAGCCATGTTTCCAGCTGTCATCCACCCAAACAACATTCCATAAGCAGAAAAATCATTAACAGTCCACATTAGATATGCACGCAGATTAAAATTTTGTTTAAGAGAGATGTCTCAAGTTTCAACCCCCTCATGCCATACAATTTGAAGTTCATCGATCAAAGGTTGCAACTAGACATCTATTCTGCTTTTTGGATTACGCGGGCCAGTAATAACACAATTCAAAAATATATAGGGACTAGTCATCAACAATTCAGGAGGAAGATTATAAGGAGTGATAAATATAGGCCAACATGAATATGGTGCACCACCAACTGAAAAAGGAGAGAAACCATCCGCACATAATCTCAATCGAATGTTTTGTGGCTCAGCTGCAAAATCCAGATAAGTTGTATCAAAATACTTCCAAACCTCTCCATCAGATGGATGACACATAACACCAGTGGGCCTTCTATTTTCACTGTGCCATCTCATATGAGGAGCTAAGTTATTTGAAGCATACAACCTCTTCAACCTTGGTATGAAAGGTAAATAATGCATCGCCTTAACAACAATTTTATTTCCAGTAGAACCACGTTTATATCGAGAGTGCTGAAAAAACTTACAGAACTCTAGGTTAGCATCCCCCTTAAAGTATAACATGCAGCCATTTTCACAGCAATTAATTCTAATCGAGGATAGACCTAACTTTGACACCAATATTTTTACCTTATAGAAAGAATCAGGAATCTTCAAGTCGGGTCAACTAACTCTTTACAAAAATCTATAATTGAGTCTATTCCTCCTTCCGCAATATTCCAGTCAGATTTAATACTTAATAATCTAACAGCAACAGACAAACCAGAGTGCAAACACCCGTCAAAAAAAGGATGACTAGCAACATGCAATTCATGGTAGAAATTCCCTGCTTCACTATTAGGAACATGTTCAACATTTTCCCTTAAGTCAACCCCTTGTTGCATCTCAAAAGCATCGTGCAGCATTTCTGTCATCCTAATATCTTGATATTCATTTTGCCCTTCAGACCTATTACTTTCTCCAACAACTAAGTTATTTTGCGCTACACCACCATGGATACCATGCACTCTTAAAAAGTTCTCGTGAAACCCCTTTCTATAAAGATGTTCCTTTACATCTTTTTTACCAACAAGATTTATACCATCACATCTAACACAAGGACAACTAATAACCCGAAAACGTGTCCAAACTTCAAGTGTCTTAGCATGATCAACAAATCTTTTCACACCTTCAACGAATTACTCCCTAATACCCATTCTATTATCATTGTTCTGGCGATATATCCAGCTATAATCAGGATCCATCTACGCATTCAATCAAATTCAACTAATTAGTTCCTACACTTAACCATGACCTAACAAATTGCATTCAAAACAAATAATTCCCCTTTAAAGTCCTTACACTTAACCATTTTCAAGTGACTAAGTGACCTAACAAATCAAAACAACAAAATACCCTATAAAGTCCCTACACTTAACCATTTTCAAGTGACTAAGTGACCGAACAAACCACATTCTTGACAAATAATTCCCCTTTAAAGTCCCTACACTTAACCATTTTCAACCACCTAAGTCACCGAAAAAACCACATTCAAAACAAATAATTCCCCTTTAAAGTCCCTACAGTTACCATTTTTAAGTGAATAAGTGACCGAACAAACCACATTTTTGACAAGTAATTCCCCTTTAAAGTCCCTACACTTAACCATTTTCAAGTGACTAAGTGACCTAACAAACCACATTCTTGATAAATAATTCCCCTTTAAAGTCCCTACACTTAACCATTTTCAAGTGACTAAGTGACCTAACAAATCGCATTCAAAACAACAAAATACCCTTTAAAGTCCCTACACCTAACCATTTTCAAGTGACTAAGTGACCGAACAAACCACATTCAAAACAAGAAATGATATAAGATCATGTTGACAGTACAAGAAACAAGCAACAACAAAATGTCAAGAACAATCCTAGTGAATCGCACAAAGCCACACACGGCTGCACTAGACTTCAATATGAACAATAAAAGGAAGATAACAACAATAGTGAATCGTATAAGGCCCCACACGTCTTCACTATGTCAACTTACCTTTGATATTTTCCTCAATGTCTTGATATTTCAAAATGGCACCTTCAATCTGCTTCTTGATTCTCTCACGGGAAGCTGCACTATCAAAAATGATGATCTTAGCAAATTAAAAGACAGACTACTGCAATTTTCTCCAAAAGACCCATCTACTCTATGCTACATTCATGTTTAAGTATTGGAAATATGATAGAGTTAATGCAGTATTTAGTTTTATAACATATATAATGACATATGAACACCTAATAATACTGTTTCTAATAGTAGTAGCCTTTTTTTTCCTAAACATATTTTAAGCATTTTAATGTAATTTTTAGTATTGTTTCTAAATCCCTATAAATAGTTATAGTTCCCTATATCCCGTATCTTGAAGGTGTACAATTTATCTGAAGTGAAAATGTCAGTGGGGGAGGGTGGTTGTTCATGTCCAATAGATATAACTATGTGAAAGTGACACATTATTTTACCCAAAAATAAAACGATAGAAAAGTGATAGGCTATATACATAAGAACTAAGCAATTCCATTGGTGACTGTAAACATGTATTTAAGCCTCAAATAACTCTTAACTTAGCTATTAAGAACACCATTTAGTATATAACTAACGGTCTTCACACCTAGTAATACAAGGGCACTATCTAAGAAAATATGACACTTAACAATCTTAGAAAATCATGCAAACACATATTTCCTTGCGTACATCTCTATATCATACATACACCTTTATATAAAATTGAGAATGAGTGAACTTAAATTCTTGCATACATTATTCCAAGCCTACTAGCTCACCTTCTATATAACTAGTATCACTATCACAAGAAAACATTATTTCCACTTTTATGATCATCCATTGTTGAAACTTAGTGTCTAGTACTAGACATGACTAATAACATAACTTCACATACTATTCTTGCTTGGCAACTATAAAATAAAACATCAAGAAATACTAGTCCACTAGGGCTACATGATAACAATAATAGATCCTAATCTTATGGTCTATCTAATTATAGTTCATTAGATTATCCTTTTATCACACATCACTATATTACTTACCCATCTATACATTTAAATTATATTAATTTCTCTATAAGCATCAACCAATCTCTTTTTCACAATCACAAAAGAAAGTCTAGATTATCAATCCTTAACAACCTAATACTTTCATTAATGACCTATGATTCACAATGAAACGTCATCAAGAACTAAGAACAGTAAACTTTATTGGTTCAAGTTTAGGATTCTACCACAAGCTATTTGATTTACTCAGTTCGAAATCAATTCTAGGAAAAATAAAATAATTATACACCATAACTTACCATATTTATACAAATACGAACTAAGATTAATAACCCTAATCGACCTTACTATCCAATAAGAACAATTTGACCACGTACCCGAATTGAAGTGATGGAGAAGGGTGGTGGAGAAGATCCTGGAGTGACAAACTTTGAGAGTGAAAGAATTTTTGAAAGAATTGGAGAGAATTTGAGTTAGGGCTTTAGCTGATTCCCATTTTTCCTTTTCTTTATTTGGGGATTGGGTGGGTCGGGGCAGGTCGGGTTAAAAGTTGTTTTTAATTTTTTTTAAATAATAGAAAAACCGACCACATATGGTCGGTATGTGGTCGGTTTTTACTAAGTTTTTGATAAATTATACTTTAATAAATTACAATTAATAAATTAATTAATAAATTTAATTTAATTTTTAATAGATAATTTTTTTAATAAATTGTATAATATTTATAACAGATAAATTATAATATATATATATATAACGTGTTAATCAGATAAATTATCGACGTCTTACGTTATTACAACTTCAACAATATACGCGTATCTACATTGACACAAAATAGTATATCTATTTCTTCATAAGTATGATATCAATGTATTATTCAAAATATTTTGATATATACATTTAGTTATCGATCTTTCGGTTACTGCATATGTCACTACACGAGATATGCAGTATATATATACATATATCCAATTTTAGCGGTCGTTCAAAATTCAAACCAAATGGTAAGTATATGCTAGTTTCATGATTCAATTTTCAGTCTCCTTCCCCTACTTCCTTCCTCACCCCCTATATACCTCGTAATACTTGTCTTGCGTTATTACAACTTCAACAATATACGTCTGTCTACATTATATATTGAAACAAAATAGTATATCTATTTCATCACTACACGAGATATACGTATATATAAATTTATTCAATTGGCTATCAATATTCAAATACGTACTATATACATCACATACCCAATTTTACTACCCCATAATAATATACTACGTATTTCACAGAAACTCAGTTGAATTATCGGTTGGTTTATCTTATGTCATTAACATACGTTCACTATATAATATGTATATATATACTATATATATACCTATACATACACACACACATATACACATTATCGACTACCCCATTGTATTTCACATATACTCAAATAAATAATCGGTTGATTTATCTTATGTCATTAATATACCGTCGCTGTATGATATGTATATATTATATATATACATATGCATATACATATATACAGACACATATACACACTATCGACTATATAAAGTTCAAAATACATATTATATACATCACATGCGTATACAAGTATATTATCCAATAATATAATGCGATGTGTTTCTTATACATACTTACATTAGTGTTCGATTAATTATATTTGATTAGCTTAATATATTAGGTTTTGATTACATCGTTCATCAATTCAGCACTACATGATATATATATATATATATATATATATATATATATATATGAAAAGATATCTATATATATGAACTCTTGATGCATATAGATATATCACATCCACAAGAAAGTTACCTTATAATAGAACACGTTCATTATATTTTGATGAATTATCGATTATATATTACATTATTATGATCGAAATATATAGTAACATATTATATATATATATATATACACATATTCATTACACAAAGGTTATGCATGTTTAACGTCATTTAACGTATATACGAAAGAAAATGTTTATTTTATATATTGAAACATAAATAAAATATAAAGATTATATTTAACATAATTTTTTTATTTTATTTGATATAATTTTAAGTGTAATTTTTTCAAAAAATTGTGGAATGATTGATTTTTATTATTATTATACCGATTATCTACTACGTGTAATCAATGTAATTTCAAAAAATTATATAATTATATATATATATATATATATATGTATATATGTATATTACATTATATATATAATTATTTTTTATGAAACAAATAATATATAAATTTGATTACATATATATAGTTATTTTGATTACATATAAATATTATGTTTAAAAGTATTTTCTTTTTTTTTTAGTTTCAAAACCGACCAAAAGTGGATGGTTTTTTATTTCTAAAAAAAAAAGAAAAATATTTTTAAAAACCGACCACAAGTGGTCGGTTTTGTTATTTTTGGAAATATTTTTTTATTTTTTTTATAAAATCTGACCACAAGTGGTCGGTTTTGTTATTTTTTAAACATTTTAATTTTTAAAATATATAATAATTAATACTAAAATTATTGGAATATTTATTTTGATATTTTATAATAAAAAAGCACCACATGTGATTGCTTTTTTTAATAAAATAAAAAATAAAAAAACCGACCACAAGTGGTCGGTTTTGGGTGGTCGGTTTTTGCTGTTTTCTAGTAGTGTTAATACTTTATTTAATTGCATTTGTGTATTAATTTTATTATCACATAATCTGAAATGTTTGATAATAAATGCAACACATCGATGTCATTTTTTACTACCTTCGAAAGAAGGCCAAGTTGCTAACACAAGAGTAATACAGATACATGACAGACAATTGTTTGTACAAAGCGTACATTAATAATGCCTACGATAGGTATTGTCAACAACAGTTGAAAGTTTCTCGAAATGAGGAATGATTTAGCATTCTAGCTGGCTTACCTCGGCATTTCATCGACGAAGTGTACATCCTAATGAATTGTGGTTATAATTTCATTGGGTGTTGGTTGTCGTTGTTCTAAAAGAGAGGCGCATCTGAGTTTACGACTCGATGTTGGGAAGGAGACGTTCTGGGCCGTCGTCTAAGATACAAAATCTAGTCAAAATATTGCTTACTTACCTTGAAATAAGTGGCTTTATGGACCAAAAGGTTTGTACTGATTGATCGACGATTGAAGCATACAAGGATTACATGGACAATTTATTTGATGTAGAATATGTTGAAGGAATTGCTCAACAATCCATTGGTAGTCATTAAACATCAATCAAGTATCATGATTTAGTTTTATTTCATAAATTTCACAACTATTACATTAATTGCAATATACGAATTATCTGATTTTTACAAGCTCGGGGAATGTGGTCTTTTTGTTGCCGCTTACGCTGAGTATTTGAGCGAAGGATTAAAAGTACCAAATGATGAACTTAATGTTGGATTACTCCGTAAAATATATGCTATTATTTTATGAAAATACGGAGAAGCGAAAGCTCAAAAATCGTACGCAAGCGATACTAAAGATCCACGAAGACCAAAGCCAATTTTCATAGCACCGGATGAAGAACAACTTGTCCATATTGAGCAGATCCTTACTGTCAAAGTAATAACCTCTCCTTAAGAATTGTTGGCATCAAAACTTAAATTTTTAATTTATTTGTTGAGTGATCATCTGTACCCATAACAATTTTTTTACATTTTGATTTGTTGATTTATTTCATGTAATTTTTGATGGCTTCGATTTATTTTATCTTTCTATGTTATAGTTGGATTTAAAATTATTAATTAAAATGGAATACTAGATTTGATTATTACAACAGATAATGTATCTGTTTCAACAGATGACATATCTGTTGAAAATTATCAAACAGATTTAGGCATATATTGCAACAGATAAACTATCTGTCGGAACAGATAGACTATCTGTTACAACTAATAGACAATCTGTTGCATTATAAAAAATTCAATATTTAGAACAGATAGACTATCTGTTACAACTAATAGATAATCTGTTGCATTACAAAAAATTTAATTTTCATCAAATATAAAAATTTGTCATGAAATAAAAATTATCATGGTGTTTGTGTTTCTACATCTTTTTAATACACAGGCTCCAAGTATTTAGTTAGTACCCGTAAACTCATACCTCTTACATCCTTACCATAGTGTTGTCACACATAAAGGTCATTGGTTTGGACAATTTTATGCTCGTCAGCAAACATTCAATGTGTGCAAGCGAGTACGACCCGCATGCGGCACCAGTTTTATTTTTTGGAAGGTCTTTGTCCTTATTTTAACCTTCAAAATCCTATGTTTGCTTCAACAATTTCACTAGCAAAGGATTTATCAGTTCACTCTGCCTCAACAAGTTAGGGAACAATGCCAACAATGGATGCATCTTGGAAAAAAAATTTGTCACGTTGAAGACAAGCAAGTTGCAGTCATAAACCTTCATCATTCCCTCCCCGAGCAGTATCTCAACAGCCAGAAAATGTTTTTTCTCCACATTCATGACTGTAAGAATCCTTTTTGCTTTGGTCCATTCCTTGTCGTGTGGATATGGACTCTTCTTTCTAACATAATTAATCATATCATATCCTTGAAATTATTGTAGAAGTTGAGGTCCACTATCATATCGGTAGTATCATAAGCTTTCGAGTACGCTAATTACCTACCCCTCATAAGGCGGAGAATTTCATCAACACATCGTGATATAAGAAGATAATTTTTAAATAGGATAGTAATTTTAAAAAAGAAAAATAAAGTGGAAAGACACAACGGATGGTCTATCTGTTGCACAGGATTCTCTGAATCTGTTAATAGATTACCCATCTAATGCAACTTATGCAATAGATGGGTAATCTATTGCAACAGAACCACCGCTAGTTGCACCAAAATACCCAACCGTTGCAACAGATAATACATATCTATTATTTTCGTCATGAAGTAGATTAGAAGGCTAGGTAAGAAAAAGTAAACTTACCGTGTCCACGTACCACTGATTCATATTTTTCATCTTCTTTAAGTCCTGGGGGGGAAGGTATTCATAGTGAAGGTTTTTGTGTACTGCATGGAATTTATTGTCTTTATCAGAACACTCTTTTATTTGGCTTCAAGTTCCGCATATATGTCCACCCTCTTCAATGGTCCCTGAACTTTAACATCGTTTGGATAGGAAGGAGTTGCAATTTTTTTTGGTTTCATAATTGAGAGTATATGTCTAATTGCTCTTTTTTTTCTTCCTAATCGCCATTGTAGGAGTGTATGGCGCACTCACCTTCTTGGATGGTATGACACCCCTCTTGGATTTCACTTCCTTAATAGCTTTAGCGATAGCCTCTTATTTTTAGAAGAGTTTATCCTATTTGTCCATCCACTCGTTATATTTGCAATAAGAACATAAGGATAAAGAGGACTGAGAGGGACTATTGTAAAGGTTAGAGGGATCAGTGTAAGGGTGAGAAGGACCAGTGTAAAGGGTGATTTCAAACATATTTATTTTTTCTTGAGCATTAACATGATCAACATCACGAATGGCAGCAGCAACAACATGGCTGCCACCAACATCAACAACTTCACCACCAATACCCTCAGAAGCAGCACCCGAATCTTTTGCAATAGGTTGGTCATAAAGATCTTCAACATTAGGATAACCTTGCCTAACTCTCTTCTTATGGCTGTTGCTCCAGCCAATTCCTTTTTTATTAACTCCACTGTTGAATCTGCAATTGTATCAACAAGACCTAGAGTAATAAAAAAATCATTCCCAACTCCTTCTCAGCAGGCACGATCCATGGATACACAATTTAAAAGAAAGGGTAGATACGTTTAAATCAAATAATAATTTATAGTCAGTTGGAAAATGTCTTAAAATAGATAACTAATACAACAGATGATATTTATAGTGCAACAGATGATTATGTGGCAACAGATTAACCTTTTGTTGAATCAGATTACCCATCTGTTGCATCAGTTATTGTAGATGGCTAATCTGTTAAGTCAGGTTCAGAGAACCAAAGAAACAGATGGGTAATCTGTTGTGAAAAATAACTCATCTATCGCAATAGATTACCAATTTATTGTACCAGACGGGTAATCTGTTAAGATAAATTTAACCAGATTACCAATCTGTTGCAACATATGAATCGTCTATTTTAATATCTTTCTTTGAGTCAAATTATTTTACTTGAAAGAAGACTTATGGTATCATCCGGAGGGTTAAAGAGATCAACCTCCTTAATTCTTGTGTTGCTCTTTGCAGCCAACCACCTAAGGATCTTTGGATGATAAACCTTATCCGGGTAATCCTTTACCTGCTTTCGGAGGGAAAAAATAACTTCAAATGCCCAAGACTAAAAAATTTAAACAGGAAGCAAACCAAAATAAGACATAATAATTATTCAATATAAACTAATACAAGAGTATACAAATAATGATTAAATTTACCATGAAAGTCTCAGGAAAGACATACAAGGTGATCATCCTTGAGGATAGCTTTGTCAATAAATATTTGACAGTCAACTTATAGTTGTCATATCCCCAGGGATAATTGTTGAATTTCTTAAGATCTTCAGCAAGCTCCAAAAAATCATCTTCTATGACTTTGTTGACGTCTCTTGCCAATATAACGGAATGGGCAAACCAAACCAAGCACAATTGCTCCTTGTACTTCTTTTGTATGGATTTATTCTTGTGATATTATAACAACATCATAGCTCTATAGCCACGTCCAGCAATGTCCAACAACCCATCTATTTTTTTCTTGTGTTTGTTAGCTTTGGTGGGTGGTCGCTTGGACAATGCCTTGTCTTTATTTGATGGTAGAGGTTTGGCTGTCCTTCTTGCCTTAGACTTTTTATGGGGTGCTTCCTTAATGAGAGGTTCTTTTAAACAATCGCATCTTATCCTGTCACTATGGAAAACTCTTTCATGCCAAAACAAACCAGCATGCCACAGTAGTTGATCCAGATTTCATCCATATTTTTGACTTCTCCTTTAAATCTTTATCATCCCCGCGTACTTGATCCTGCACTTGAGAAGGCCATATACCATGCACATTTAAAAAGTGGCATTGTTGTCCTCGGGCAGCTCAAGAAAGTGTCCAAAGCAGCTCTTCTAACAAAATTCCTCTAGTTTTTCATTCTTCATAGTATCCCTAAATTCATCAAAAGGTTTCCCCAACTAAGATTTAACTACAAAATCACCAGTTAGTTTTGCAGGGCATCTCAACTTGAAACCTCTCAATACTAATAGTTTTAACAGGATCATCTGGGATTTCGATCTTAATTCATGCCCCATTGGCGATGCATTATCATCATGTTGATCATTGTCATCTTTCTCACTTTCTATTTCTTCTTCTTGTTTATCTTCTTCTTCTTCCTCCCCACTTTTATTTTCCTCACCAGCCTCTACATACCCTTCTCTGCTTTTCTCAACATCATTTTCAAAACTTTACTCTGCTTTACTTTTTCCTGACTGAGATTGCTCAGTAGGTTCCTCTAAATCCATCTGTACTATATCCTTTTTTGTTAGGTGTCCAGAAATTGATCCACTTTCAGTTTCTTTTCTTTTAGGAGACATCTTTTAACTATAAACAACAGAAAATAAAAAATACACTACAATTGATGTCTGCATAATTTTGAAAAAAAATAAGACAAATTTCAGTAAATTCTTATATGCCATATTACAAAAAAATATTTCAACCGATAACCTATCAGTTGGAACAGATGAATCATCTGTTACGACAGATGCATAACTTGGTGCAATAGATGAACAACCTGATGGATAAGATCAAAACAGTCTTGCTACTGGTTTATCTTATGTAGACAACTGAAATATTTGTTGCAACAGATGGAGAATATATTTGAAGACCTATGTTAATATCTCCCAACAGATAGACCACCAACACTAATGCCACTACTACCAACACCAACACAACCACCAAGACCACTAACACCACCATCAACACCACTACCACCACCACCACCAAGACCGCCAATACCAACACCACCAACACTACTAACACTACCAAAACTACCAACAAGACCACAAACACCACTAATAAGACCACCACCACCACCACCAACACCATCCAATAATACCACGATAGTCAATGAAATATTGAGATAAAAACTAGTATTTTACCAAGTTCTTCCTATGTTTTTAGCATCAAAACTCTAAATTGTTAACCCATTCTCAAAGATAATACAAATAAAAGTGTTCTATTTCATCATTAACTAAAAAACCTTAATTTTTATAAAAAAAACAAATGTAGAACTCTTCTCGAACTTTGTTACCTGTGAAGATAAAGAAAATGATGGATACAAGCAAGAATGAAGTAAAAAATAATAACTACGTGGTGTGAAATGGGAAGAAAATTGATCTGTTGTGAAGGGTCAAGCAATATGTTGAGAAGTTGTTGTTTGTATTATTGAGAGAGAATGAAAAGAGCAAGAACTCGAGATTTGAAATGATGAAATATTTTTTCCTCAAATGGATGATTTGTATGGGTTGATCTGTATTTTGGAAAAGAATGACAGGTTTTGAAAATGTTAATTTGGTCCGAATTGGTCTTAATTAATTTTTTAAAAGAGACAAATTTTAACCATTTCATCATAATAAATTCTATTAAGTTAAATTGGAACACTGATGAATTTAATATTATCTTAAAAAATGGTTTGATATGAAATCTTTCAACTCAAATTGATCGATTGACGACTCACGTCAAGAGAAACGCAATTGCAACGACTCCATTGAAATTGTAGTTGAACCTATGAAATCATTCCTAGTTCTATAAAAATTAATTTACATTTTTAAAATAATGGCTTGATATGAATCATTTCAATTTAAACTGATCGATTGACGACTCAGGTTAGGAGAAACGCAATACTAACATCATGCAATTGCAACGACTCAATTGAAATTGTTGTTGACCCTATGAACTCATCCCTATTTCTATTAAAATTTATTTAATTTTTTAAAATAATGGCTTGATATGAATCATTTTAGCTCAAATTGATCAATTAACGACTCAAGTGAACGCAATACCAACATCATGCAATTGTAACGACTCAATTGACATTGTAGTTGACCCTATGAACTCATCCCTAATTTTATCAAAATAAATTTAGGTATTTCAAATAATGACTTGATATGGATCATTTTAACTCAAATTGATCGATTGACGACTCAGGTCAGAGGGAACGCAATACCAACATCATGCAATTGCAACAACTCAATTAAAATTGTAGTTGACCCTATAAACTCATCTCTAGTTCTAGAAAAATCAATTTAGGTATGAAGTTGAACCTATGAACTCAATTGAAATTGTATTAAAACAGAAGATCAACCTATTACAACAGATGACTTATCTGTTTGGAAAATATCAAACAAATATAAAACTCATTTCAATAGATGACTCATCTGGAGGAAATTTTCATACAAATAAAGAAATTTATTGCAACAGATTACTTATTTATTATAAATTATCAAATAGACATTTCCATCTGTTGCGACAGATGACTGAACTATTGAAAATTTTCAAACAGATATTTACATATGTTGTAACAAATGACTTATCTGTTTTAAGATCTTTTTTTTATTTAAAAGAAATTTTTTGTCCGAAATAAAAAAGATTAAATACTAAGGCGGTAAAAAATATTTCTTGGATAACTCAAAAATATCCTCCTTGAGTTGTCATATCTTGTCTTTTCAATGTCACCCATCCCTTATGCCCCTCAAAGTTATTAATGAATATTTAAAACCATCTCTAGAATTATCTCTCCTTCAGCCATAAATTAATTCATCTTTATTCTTTTTCTTTCTCTCTTCTTTAGGGTAACCACAACCATATCCTTTTTTTTCTCTTTTCTCTCCTCTTTCACATGAGGATCCTTTTGGATCTCAACTGATCTATATCTTTTCTCGATTGAAATTGGTGTTTTGAGCCCCTTGTTGTTGACATTGAAGGTATGGTTCAATATTGCTCTTTTCTTCTCATCTTCTTCTTTGCATGTTATTTAAATTAGTTATTTACATCTGTTATTTTTATTTATTTACCTATTACCCCTATTCTATTTATTGATAAAATTAAAGGAAAGGTGACTTTTAAGTCTTGAATGAATGAACCGTTATTTTTATTAAAATATACAAAAAAAGTCATCTGTTGGGAGAACTTAAAAAGGCATGTTATCAGTATTATTGTTTTGTATCTCTTTTGTTTGTTTCTTTGTTGTTGATGATGTTATTGATATTGTTGGTGGGATTGGTGGGGTTGGTGTTATTGGAACGTATGGTGTTGGTGTTGGTGATGGTGTTGGAACATATGGTGTTGTTGATGCTGGTGGTGGTGTTGGTGGTGTTACAACAGATTCCCCAATTATTGTAACTGATGAATCATCTGTTGGAATAAATCTAATAACTCTTTCAAGAGATGACCCATCTATTGCAACAGATGAATCAACTATTGAAACAAATCAAACCACTAGCAAGGCTGGTTTGATTTATTCGAACAAATAACCTATATGCTGCAACATGTCGGCCATCTATTGCAATAGATACGTAGCCTATTATAACATATTGCTCATCTGTTAAACAAAATGGGGAACCTGTTGCAACAGATGGGTCATCTGTTGGAATGCTTGTTGTAATGTGTTGTATTTATTTAATTTTGTGTTACCCTTTTTTTAAATTGTGCAGACATCAACTGTAATGTTTTTTTATTCTTCTCTTATCTGACATCAATTATTTTTCTTTTGTTTGTAGATATAAGAAAGTAAAAGTTGATCAACTTTTGCCTGGACAACATAAAAGGTTAGAGTAAATATGGGTTCGGAGGAATAAGTTGCTTGCGGATGGAACCACTTCATATGTGGGAGGCATGTATTACTGATCATGTTATTGTGAAAACTCACATAAAGTACACTAATTTTATGAACGTTGTTTTCTACCGATTAGGCATTGATCATTAAAACAAGATATCTATAATTTTACAGTAAGGTTGGATAGGTCCAAACTGATAAGGCTGAGGGACCTTGTAGGTGGCGTCGATATCCTATTACGGTGTAATGATGGTTTTGCAAATTCTTATGTGTCAAGTTTAGTTAACAGATCAAGTTTTGGTGGCATTTTAAAAAGATTCAATAGTAATTGGACTGATTTTTAGGGTTCAATGGACTTTTGAAAGGCCTCTAAAGCATCATACTGCTGCAATCAAGAACAAAAATCAATATAATTATTGTCCTAGCCCAAATTTATATGGTTGGATTGTTGGGGGTGATGATTATACAACAGAAGGTGCGATAGGAGAATATCTAAGAGGGAAAAAGGGAGATGATGAAGATTATATCATCTCAGACCTTATTAAAGAAAAAACACAGGGTACCAAGGAACGTGTAGCGAATCTGGCCGATGAAATTGACTTAAAACATGAGAAATATAAATCAAATGCAAATATGAAAGTTTATCAAAAATAAAAATCCATCAACCGTCTCTCTCAAAGAAAAATAGTGCAGCTGACCACTTTGTTAGGTACCTGTGACTAATTAGCGTGGTCGGAATGATCACCTCCAACAGAACACCAAGGAAGAAGCTTTGAGGGCATCGAAGGTTGAAATGATGCACAATAAAGAATGAAACTTGCACCAAGGACTTCTGAAGTTGAAATAAAGAATCAAGCCAAGCCGACAATTTTAGAAGTTATACTTGCATCCTAGGCCTTCAGTTTGAGGATCTGGTCATGTCAGTCGCAGTAAAAATAAAAAGGCTTAGGATTTCTGCCCAACTTCATACCTTTTTATTTCCACTGCTATTGACCTGATCAGAACCACAAACAGAGGCATGGGATACAATTCAAAATTCAAAAATTTTTGCCTTGACTTGATTTTTTATTTTAACTTTGAAAGTTCTTGGCGTAAAATTTTATTCTTTAATAGACATATATTCCAAATCTCGGTGCCTGCAAAGCTGCTTTCTTGGTGTTCTGTTATTTTCTCTGCAGGTGATCATTCCGATCATGCTAACTAGTCGCAATTCCCTTGCAAAGTGTCCAGTTGTAGTATTTTTCTTTGAGAGAGACGACTGACAGATTTTTATTTCTGGATACACTTTCATATTTGCACTTGATTCAGATTTCTTATGTTTTAATTTTATTTCATCGGACAGCTTCGCTAGAAGTTCCTTACTTGCTACACTATGTTTCCTTTTCAATTAGGTCTCAGATGATATAGTCTTTCATCAATTCCCCTTTCCCTCGCAGGTATTCTCCTACGGCTCCTTCTGGTGTATAATTATCTTCTCGAACAACCCATCCATATAAATTTAGTCCAGGGGAATTTCCATTGGTTTTCTGTTCTTGTTTGCTGCAGTGAGAGTCTTCGAAGGCCTTCTCAAAGTCCAGTGCACCCTTAAAGTAAGTCCAATCGCTATTGGATCTCTATTATTTCACCAAATATTAATCCCTTCTCAAAACTTGGCACGCATAAACATAAGCAACAACTGTCATTAAATTGTAATAGGGTATCGGTACCATCTTCATAGTCCCCTGTAATGACCCGAAATCGCCTCCCAGGACGTCACACTGTGCTTAAGGCTATAAGTAGCTCCAAGCTAACCCTTTTAGCCTGTTTCTATTAATAATACTCATTTCATGATGAAATAATTCAAACACTAGCATAGTCATATCATATGAAGAGAGATACGAAGAAAATACTCGGTCCAAACAACCACAATACTAGAATTCTCAACATAATCACAATCTGATTACTAGTCTGATAAAGCCTCTACTAATCCATAAACTAGAGAGCCATTGGGACAGGTCCCCAACTGACTCAAAATGAACTGAAAGTAAAAATATAGCCTCTCAAATGCAAAAATGTATGAATATAGGTCCTCGAACCATGAGGACTTACTACTGTAAGAATGTAGACAGACGTACTCGAAAGTCACTAACGAGGCTGGGACTGAGCACCTGAACCTACATTATAAGACAATGTAGCACATAGACGTGTATGCGAATCAGCACTTGGAAATGTACTGAGTATGTGGGGGTGCATGCATTTATATAAAACAACATCAATGCTCTTTAATCAAATCATCCATTCAATAAGTAATGACTCACATGGCTTGAATAAGTATAAAATGTAAAGCTCATGAATCATGTAGAATGGAGCATGTAACACAAATCTCGTGAGTCATCATAGTTTAACTTTGAAATCGGTAATATTCTCTTATTCTCATTACCCACAAGTTAAATAAAACTTTAAACAATACTTTCAACTCATTCATATGTCTCATGGAGAGTAGAACTTCTTTAATGCTCAAGAACTTATAACTCTTTTGAACTCAGGTACTTGAAATTCAGAATCATATAACTTTGAAACATACTCGAAGGCATTTCATTCACTTTAGGAAAATATCTCGTTTCAAGCTTTAGGGAAATCATTCTATCTCAATGGAAATATACTCTAGTTTAGGGAAATAACTTATCTCATCGCTTTAGATAAAATACTTATATCAAGGAAAAATACTTTTAGTCTTAGGGAAAAATAACTCGTATCAAGGGAGGTTCACTTAACCGACATAAACCATGCGAGCTACATGGAGTTCAATGTTTTGTCCTCCTAAGAAAGAGACCCCACATTGGGGAAGAGCGTCATACTCTTGCCAAGGAGTATAAACTCAATTCAGTGATCACTTATCTCGGCCTCGGGCCCAATATCTCGATCTTAGGCCCAAAATCTCAAACCTATGATGGCACGTAGTTCTAGGGTAAGAAACCGTAGTAACTTACCCAACTCGGTGCTAAATACTACTCCTTTTAGTTTATCTCTCTCATCTCATGGAAATCCACTTTAAAATAATCTCATGGTTCATCAAGAACCCAATAATCAAATCTGTAATTCAAGTAGTAAAGTGGATTTCAAAACTCCATGACCATTAGGTCAAAACATTTCTCAATAATCTTAGAATACTTCAAATCATGGGTGCTTATAGCATAAGAGTTCATAAAATTACAAATCTCAAGTAGGGCTCAATAACCCATAATTAACTCCCAAGTTAAAACTCATCAAAAGCATAATAGATAGCATATAGATTCAAAACTCATATAGAAATCTGGAAATTTCAGCAATTTGTCACAAAATCTCAACATACTCATATACTTCAATATCTCAAACATTTCAACTATTAATTTCTCAAGGATTAAAATCATGGGGTATAGACCCAGCTGCAATTTCTCAAGAAAATATGTGAAAATTATGCCATTAGACTTTCAATTCATGGGAAACATCAAAATATTGCAATCAATAATAATGGGTGAAAAACCCTAATTCAAATTCATGTAAAATCTCATAGATCGCAGAAAATCATAGTTTAAATAAGCCTTTGGGCACAAGGATGAAAGGATTACCCTTGTTCAAAACCCCACATACCTTGGATTATGAAATTAGATGAACGAGCTTACTCTAAACTCTTCTTCTTACTCTTGAGAGAGGGTTCTTGCAACCTTTGAACTTGGGAAACTCAAATCTCAACTCAATTTGTAGAATCCAGGGTGAGTTCTTGGATTTCTTGAAGAAGGGTTTTAGATTTACTCTTGAGGGAGAAACCCTAGCCTTTGGATATTTTGGGAGAAAATGAGGCTATCAGATTTGTTTGGAATATATCTGAGGGTTAAAAGGGGAAAAGACCCAAAAGCCTTTTTAAAAAAAACTTAAAAATACTGAACGGGGGCTGCGATAGTCGAAGCGACAGTCCGTCGCTAGCCTGACGGTCTATCGGGTCATTTGTCGCACGTTGCCAGAAAAAGAACATACTGCCTCAGTGTGACGGTCGAAGCGACTGTCCATCGGATTGTCCATCGCATGTTAGCCAGGATGAGGCCACACTGCCTGAGCACGATGGTCACAGCGACGGTCCATCGCAGCCTTGACGGTTCATCATTTTGGCCATCGCACTTGGACCAGAAAAGGGAGTTATTACCTTGGTTGCGACAGGACAAGCAACGGTCCGTCAGATCGTCCGTCGCACCTGGGGTAGTTCCGACAACTCTCAGTAAAATGGTCATAACTTCTCACCCCGATACCGAATTTGGATGAAATTGGTATCGTTGGAAAGCTAATTCCATTCTCTACATGATAAAAAGTCAAATTTAAGAAAATTCTATATGGTTTAAACACCAATCACTTAGGAAGTCACTTCTCAATCTTTTAGGACTGAAATTACAGTTCACTTGACACGCTCTAAGGCTCAGACTACGAGGAAACTTTGCGGGGTCTTACATCCCCCAGCCTTATCAGTACAAACCTATCAAACTTAATTATACAATACAGGATCTTTTTTGAATGATTAATACCTAATCAGTTAAAAATTGCATTCACAAATTCATTGTACTTTATGTGTGTTTTCATGATGATCTTATCAGTAATACATAACTCCCACACATGAAAGTGGACCCACCCATCTGTACGCACCTTATTCTTCTTATCCAATCTATGGCTTAATTTGAATAAATAGATAACTAACTTGTTGCAATATATAACACATCTGTTAAAATCATCACACAATTATAGACATCTGTTACAACAGATGATAAATATGTTGCAACAGATGAATTATCTGTTGAAAATAATCAAACATATATATATATATATATATATTTATGTATACATCTGTTACAACAGATTGATAATATATTGTAAATTATCAAACATATTAGATATATTTTTCAATGGATTACCCATCTGATGAATTTATTTTAAAGCAATTTCCTTTTCGAAATAAAATAAAGATAAAATATTGTATTTAGATCCATTTTTTTTAATTTACATAATCTAAAAGTCACCAGTTTTATTTAATTAAGGGATGTAATTATACATAACTCCACTTCTAGATTTGGTTGATCTGAATTTGGATAAGGTGATTCTGCGCGATGCCTTGTGGGAACTTCAAAGGCAGATTCATGAACTCCGGTGGAAGTTGGGCGCCATGAGAGCAAGGATGAGGAGGGCCCTACTGCTGTCGGATGATGATTGGTCGGTTCATAATAATAATAATAATAATAATAATAATAATAATAATAATAATAATAATAATAAGGCTATATTTTTTCTTTTAGCGTACGTAATGTTTATTTATTATATCGGATCTATCTAAGGAAGGAACCTAATGTATATTTTATTTTTATTGTATATTTGTATATAATGGACTCAAAAATATGTGTTTGGTCGACTTTGGATTTTTAATTCTTATTTAATTTTCATTCTGTTCGTTCCTTATTCTCAACATGTCAATGGTTGGAGGTAGGGACTAAGTGTTTATGGCAACGGATGGTTAATCTGTGGTGACAGATGGATCATATGTTGCAACAGACGGTTATTAATAAAAAAAATATGATTATTGTTATTGAAAGGGTGAAAAATCATGACTTTTTTATTATTTAATATGAAAAATAGTTCGTAAATAAATAATAAGGAAATAAATAGTAAACATAATTTATAACCGTAAAAAATGGTTATTTAATTTTAATAATTGATGTTAATATTAATTAGGTGATAAGTCGTGACTTTTCACCATTTTTATTTTTAAATATATTTTTTAATTTATATAATAAAAAAATCACCAATTTGGATTAATTAAGGTATATGATGATTATTAAAAAAGAGGTGAACAGTCGTGACTTTATGTCTAACACATTCAAAACAGCTGATGAATCAAATTCTTCATCTGTTGGGACTGATGAATCAGTTTTTACAAGAAATTTAAAAAGCTGGTCCATCTATCGCAATAGATATTCCATATGTTGCAACAAATGGTAAATTTGTTACGACCGATGGGTTATCTGTTGCAACAGATGGACCATCTGTTGCAACAGGTAAATAAAACGATTATTATTAAAAGAAACAGTTATTGAAAAGGTGAAAAGTCTTCGATTATTTAATTGACAAAAAGCAGTTATTTAATTTTAAGAATTAATTAATATTAAAAAGCTGAAAAGTCATGATTTGTCACAATAACAAAAAAAGTCACCAACTTTATTTAATTAAGTCATTTCTTTTCACAGTAAATAAAAAGTTAGCAGTTTGAATGTAATTAATAAAATGAAGGTGAACAGTCGTGTCATCTTGCCTACCACATTCAAATTCAATCATCTATAAATAAGTCCTTCCTTACTCTTCATTTTACTCCATTTTATTTATTTCTTGCATCTTGTCTTTCATATTACAACTGGAACCACTTCTCTTCAAAGACCATATTCCTTTCTCGTTGAGGTGTTTTTTTTTTGTGTGTGTAAATCTACCAGTTGGTAGTATACGTTGTATTGCATTTGGACTATTTTTTTACTTTTGTATTTACATTTTTTATCAATTCATGTGTGTTCAAGATATGGTTGATCCTATTTGGGACATTGCTATTTTGCGTGATACCGTGTGGGAACTTTAGAGGCAGATTAATGACCTACAGTAGGAGTTGGGCGCCGTGAGAGCAAGGATGCTCTGAAAGATTCGCAGGCTGAGGAGGGGCCTGCTGCTGCCGGTTGACAATTGACCTACTGATAATAATAATAATAACAATAATAATAATAATAATAATAATATTTATAATAATAATAATACTAAGATGATTTTTTCTTTTAGCGTATGTATTTTTATTTTTCTATATAGGATCTACCTACCTACTGTATTTATTTTTGTTTAATGAAAAATTTATGTTTGGTCGACTTTGACTTTTAAATTCTTATTTAATTTTTATTCTGTTTATTTTTTCTTCTCAACAAACATATCGACAGTTGGACTTAAGGAATATTTTTTAATCCAATAGCAATAGCAAGAGTTTTGAGTTCTTTCAACAGATGACAATCTGTATTGTGTTATTCCAAACAGATTACCCATATGTTGTAACAGGTGACTAATCTAGTTAAACAGATGTCTCCTCTATTGCAACATATAACTCGTCTGTTGCAACAGATGACTCCTCTGCTGCAACAGATAACTCTTCTGTTGCTACAGATAACTCATCTGTTTGATTCATGTTACGGACACTGTAGAACCATAAACATAAATCCAACATATATGTCTTTCGTTGCAACAGATGACTAATCTGTCCCAATAGATGAGTGATTTGTTTAAACAGATGACTCTTATGTTGGATTCATGTTCGAGTTCTATCCATTGTTGAAAAAATGACAGTAGTAGTGTACCCAGATGACAAATTCAACTAAAAATCATAATTTTACTTACCAAAGTCATCTATGAAGTAATGCCAAAGTGATGTACAAAATAAAATTTGACTTAAAAAATTGATCAAGTAGCAGCAGTAGCGGTAAAAAAAACAACAATGATCAACATGAAGAAGATGAAAATGATAATGAAGAAGATGATGATGATAATAAAGCAGAAGATGATGAATAAAGCAGCAGCAACAATTAACAACAAAAATCGCGAAAAAAAAGAAAACAACAATGAATGAGAAGAGAGAGAAACACATTTCCCCCCTCCATTTCCTGTTATATTAGGTTAACATTTGGATTAAAGTATAAATTTAAAAACTTGTTTAAAAACTTGTGAGCTAATCTCAAGCTTCTCCAACTTTCTTAATCCATAATAAAGTAATTATCACCTACACTCAATTATTAAAACTTGAGTCACCTACACCTCATTTTGAAACTCTTTTGTCACTTTTAACTCAATTGTCCAAGTTTTTTTTCCCTTTTTAATGACATTGTCTGTCAGCCACGCAAAATCTCGCCATCTTGGGACAATTTTGTATTGCATCTTAATTCATACTTTCTCTAGTTCATAATAATTTAATTTGTAAGATAACTGACATCTATTAAGAAAAAAAATAGGATATAAATTGGATATCACTTTCACTTTTGTCTTTTTAAAACCAAATTAAAATTGTAACTGTGAGCTAACTCTTGAACTCATCAACTAAAAAATATAAATTAAGAACAAAAACAAAAGAAATTTTTCAATAATCTTTTGAAGTTTGAACAATCAAGATACTTTTTTTCGTCTCAAATTACTTGGTATGTTTGGTAAATTGTTGATTTTTAGCTTTGAAATTTAAGAAATAACAGAGAAAGACTTAGAGAGAAAAAATATTACAATTGTCTCAAAATAGTTGCATGTTCAAGAATTCAAGAAATAATTAATCATTTTTTTCAACTTTACACCAATATTAATTGAAGAAGATTCATCTAGTTAAGATTAAATAAGGTCATATTAGTCAATTTACACTCCTTATTAAAATTTTTTCTTAAAAGTTGTGTGAAAACACACATGCCAAGTAATTTGAGACGGAAAAAGTATTGTAAACATTAAAAAATGACTCACAAATTAAGTTAAATATGGACTAAAGGGGATTATTGTTTAATTATTCGTTGTTGCTTATCTTACAAATTATTTTATTATATAGTTGCATTGACTGGTTATATATATACAGAAAACACACATACTAATTAATTTGAGACGAAAAAAGTAATTTAAATATTAAAAAATGACTCACAAATTAAGTTAATTTAGACTAGAGGGAGTATTACTTAATTATTTGTTATTTCTTATCTTACAAGTTATTTTATTATATAGTTACATTGCTTGGTTTTATAAATAAATAAATATATAAGGGGAAAGGACAAAAATAACACCTAAAACTAAAATAATTCCATAAAACTAGCATCTAAATTTAAAAACCTAGTAAATAGCCACTCGATCATGGCACTGCTTAGCCCCCGATGCCCACTGTCGCGACGGCTACAAGTACTTCACCTCCCCGTCATTTCTTTTTCTCCCATGCAACCTCACTTTCCATTTTTTTTCGTGACTAATTTTTGCACTTTCTTTCAATTTTTGCATGGATCTATCAACCAACACTCAAAAAGAATTATAATAAGTTTAGTATTTTTCTTTTTTAAAGATTCTACTTTTTTTTTTTAATTTTTTTTTTAACAATTGAGTAATTGTTTTTTTCTTTTTCAAATTATTTTGCATTCACCAACATTATTAAAATAACATACTATTTGTTTTGTTTAGTTTTACTTATTTATACAATAAAATACAATATCATATACCTTTAATATAATACAATTGTTAAAGATATATAATGATACAGTTTCTATATATACACATATTCTATATAATAATTATAACATTTTTATATAATTTTTAACTACAATTATTATTTAGATACATATTTTATACGACTATATATAGTTTCTACATGCATTCTAAAAATGTATCAATCTAGTATAAGAGAGTATCAATTGAGTATATGGACACTGCAAGTGTATTAATGTAATATAAAAGTGTATTAATGTGGTATAAAAGAGTATCAATTAGGTATAGGAACTGCATGTGCTTGCATAGAATTCCCCTTCTCTTTTTTAAAAAGTGTATCAATATAGTATAAAGAGTTAATACATAAATATGATCCTAAACTTGACACCAAATTATAACTTTGACCTTAAACTTTGATAGTGCACAAATAGGACCTTTAACTATTCAAAACCAGAACAAATATGACCTCCAATTTTGCAACCCCATGCGTGAGTTTCACTCGTGCCTACGTGGAAAGGTAATCCAATCACACGTTGCCACATCGTTAAAAGGGCTGACTTGGAGGAAGGTCATATTTGTGCACTGTCAACACTTTGCTTTTTGTGTTAAAAAGACATCATTTTTTTTAATTATTATTATTATTATTATTATTATTATTATTATTATTATTATTTCTATAGCAGCAACACCTAGTATTTTTTAATTAAAAAATCAAACTCGCGCAGTAGGCTGAAGGAAGCGCCCAAGAATAGAAAATAACACCACTGGGCTATCTAAGTGCCTTGTTTCACATGGTTCAACATTAATATGCATACATAAATATAGATTTTATACCTTATATATATAACGTAACTTTTTTACCGAGGGGGTTCGGGTGAACCCCATGGCAACCACGTAGGTCCGCCCCTGCATTAATTTAATAATGTTTTAATAACGTTAATTTAATAACATTGTAATAACGTTAAATTAATATACTACTACTACTATCCTTAATAACGTTAATTTAATAACGTTTTATTAAAACTATAATTTTTTTATTAGTAGTATCGTTTCATCTTTAATTTAATATTTAAATAAATTATATTTCGATATCTTATATAATTTAAATTCGCCCTCTTCTTTATAATATATACATACCCGTGCGATTTTTTCGTATGAGGCTGACCCATCTAATTAATAAATCTTCAATATTGCTCTTTTTCTGCAATGACAAAAGAAATTAGATGTCATTTCATCTTTGAGCCAAAAATAATAAAAAAATAATAGTGAAAAGTTATTTAAAGGTCATTTTTGTGCAGTTTTGAATAGTTAAAGGTCATATTTGTGCACTGTCAAAGTTTAAGATCATATTTATGTATTATGCCCTCAGTTTTTAAGTTGGACACGCCCAATTTTGCGTGTTGAACACGCATTTTGCCGCGTAGGATCGAAGGTTTTATTTGTACCGTGTTGAATAGTTAAAGGTCATATTTGTGCACTGTCAAAGTTTAAGGTCAAAGTTATAATTTGGTGTTAAGTTTAGGATCATATTTATGTATTATCTCTACTATAAAAGTGTATCAATTTGGTATAAATGTGTATCAATTGAGTAGAGAAACTGCATGTGACCAATTGGGCCAAATGACTAAAAAAGGAATTAGTTTAGCCGACTGGACAACCCATGTTCACCTTTTCAAATGTGGTTCATTTTTTTAAAAAATGGATAGCTCATGTCCTTTTCCCTATATATAATCTATAATAATAATAATATATTAAAAGTGTGAAGGGCCTTAGAAATGTTGTTTGAACTTTTTGTCCTTCATTAAAAGTTTTTGCTTTAGACACAATCTTCTTTTCACTATTTTTTCCTAATATTTAAGAGTTGAAAATTAATTAAATATATTTATGGTAAAACCTTTCCTTATTAGAAGTTGTCAGAACTAGTGGTTTTTCCTAATATTTGGCAAAACCTTTCCTTATTAGAAGTCATAAAAAATAATAACAACTAATACTTTTTCCGTAAGTTTAAGAATTTTAAGTCAACTAAATTTGATTCTAAGAAGATTTGAAAAATCTAGAAATAAATATAAAGAGGTTAGAATAAGAAAAAATTAAGTAGTACCAAATTTTGAAAGTTTTAAGTACGTAATAAGAATATAATCAGTGATTGTGTAATATTTGATTTTAAAAACAAGGAAAGATTTTAAATATAGAAAAATATAATCGTACCACAAATATGATTCAAATTGATGTGTCTCTCTTAGCCTCTAGCAACAAAGGAAAGCGACACTGCATGACAAACGCAAAAAGTGATGATCGATCAACCACTTAAAATTTCTGGTGGTAATATATATATGTGCTTAAACTAAAATATATGTTTATGTTTATATTATTACTAGTCAAATATGCGTGCTTTGCACGTGTGTCTCGTGTTGATAAATAAAATTATATATAAAAAAATAAAATTATTAAAAAATAGCAATTGAGTTGAAATAAATATTGTATCTATTTAAAAGATATAATTTGACACAATATTTCATCTTAATCAATAAAACTATATATAAAATAAAAAAATTTAATGAATTAAAAATTTTTGCTCGACAAAGAAAATGATGTAGAAGAAAATTAAGCCGCAAAGGAGCATTTATTGTACATATTCGTCATATTAAATTAAAATCTAAATATTATTTCTATGATCCAATTTAGGGTTGAAACTAATATTCATAATATAAAATATAACAGAAAGGGACAAAAATGACAGAAATTAAGAAAAGCACAAATAAAAAAACACTTTGTAAGAATATATTACTATCTTTCGATCTTGTCTAATATCACTCCTTTACCTTACTACAGTTAATGATCGTACATGGACAACCTTTTTATTTTCGTTAATTACTCAAATCAATATTGTATATATCTTTAATAAAAGAATGTACATAATTAGATGTAAATATTTAATGATACACTTACGATAATATCATGATGCATATTAAAATTTGTGACTAATCAATTGACCGACATATGATTGATAAAAAAAATATTACAAAAATAATTTCCTCCTAAATAATAAATATAGATGTTAACACCAATTTTGGCTCGCTCTTTCCCTTTAATTAATTTTATTGATGTTCTTGGCCCTAACTAATTTTCAAAGATTAAAAAAGAAATAAGATTCGTATTTTTATGTCTATTTCTATAAATTTTTAAATAAAAGAGAATTTATTTTTATCATAATATAAAATATTTTAATCAAATATAATTAAATATTTTAATATCAAAATCATAAAAAATATATTTTGGTAATCGCATTCGCATTCTTTCTAATGTTATTTCTAGGAGATATTATATATATTTTATATTTTTATTATATTCTTATTTTTACACACATATATTTTGGTTAATGAATGTTTATATATAATTAGACGTTTACATTAAATTATTTATATAATCTATATACGTCAGACCAATATAATTTTAGGATAACAGGGAGCATCGATAAAACTAATTCCAGTAGAAAAGAGTATTCGAGCCGACAATAATCCAATTTCATTTTTTATTTCACCCGAACTCAACTCTTATTTTATGAATTTCAGCCAGGAGCCCTAAAGTTAGTCCAAAATTCGGTATAATTCCTATGTCCTCTTCGCCATTCCACCTCAACAAATACAACGTAACCTGATCCGACAATTTATTTTAAATCATATTTTTTTATGTGTAGAGTATATATTTGATTTTCATTTATTAAATTATCTATTTATTTACATATTTTGCTCCCTTCCTTTTTTTTCTTTAAAAATAAATTCGAACCGTCTGATCAAATATCGAACGGATAAAAAAATAGGCGTTTTAAAATCGACTTTTCATATATTTATCCGCATATACATACATTTTTTAACTATCATTATTTTCTTAAGGGTAATAATTTATATATATATATATATATATATATATATATATCCGCATATGTATGTATGTATATGTATACATATTATAATTTGTTTTTTTTTTAAAAAATTGAATTCGGACTGTTCCGATCAACCGAATGGATAAAAAATGATCATTTTTAAATCAACTTTTCCTTAAATTTACCCATATATATAGGGTCAATTCCTTATATTGTCACTCAACTTAGCAAAATGTTCCACTAAAGTCACTTATCTTTTTTTTATTCCAATAATATTATTCAAGTTTGTCCATTTTCCTTACAAACTAATAATTACTAAAAGTGACTCAAAAAATTACCAAAATACTCCATCAAGTTTGAAATTTGAATTTAAATAATCCTTATTTTTTACATGAAATATTAATAGGCCTCCAATTATTTTTACTTTTGTACTTCTTAAATTAGTTTTTAATATATTTTATTAATAAGTGCATAGTATAATTTAAAAAGACACAAATCATAATACCAAAAACGAATTAAAAAGACAAAAGATGTTAAATTAGAGCTTAAAATAGGTAGTTATATTTTAAATGAAATAAATATGAAGTACATTTATTGTCCAAATTGGTAAATGTATTCAGTTTTTTCAGTCAAGTTGACGAGACGATATAATTTTCTCTGAAATAATATCACAAGATTGATAAAAATAATATTGAAACCTTAAAACATTTTTAAGTTGCGAAATGGTTATATAAAATCACCTAATTTTATTTGATAATGAATGATTGATGTTATTATCATGGTATCCGTTAATATGCAATCTTTTTTAAAATAAAATCCCTTAAAATATTTATATATGGTTCTTCTACTAGCTAGAGACCCTAGTTTTTTTTTTTGCTTTTCAGGAATTCATCGTCTTCTTTATGAATTAGAATTTTTTCAACAATAATTTGGAGTAGAAGAAACTACAACTAACTTGAACTGTTTTATCAAAATAAAGATTAATCCTAAAATGAATAAATATAGAATATTATTTTATTATTGAACTCCTAAGTTTTCAAATAAATACAGTACATATAAGTTTATTTCTAACAATTTTAATTACAATTTTTTGTGGACGTTGTAAGATTTAATATCGCAGTTAAAATTTGAAAGAAAATTGTATCACTAAGTTTTATAGTTGAAAGGTTATTGATATTTCGTATTTTTAACTAATAAGGATCATTTAAATTCAAATATCAAACTTAAGGGATTTTTTTGATCATTTGTCTCTCATCTTTTGAGCCACTTTTAGCAATTATTGATTTTTAAGAAAAATACATAAAATTCGATGATATTATTAGAATAAAAAAAATATAAATGACTTTATTGAGATTTTTCCCTAAGTTTAGTGACAATACGAGGAATTTACTCATATTACTATATATAATAAGTGGCAACAAGCAGGCACGTCTTCGACACGCCTGCTTGCTTCGGCTGCTTCAATCGTAATTTTACTATATTACCCCTAATTAATTACTAGAAGTTATTTAAGTATTAAAAAATTTGTATTACTTATATATAATAAGTGGCGAAAGTCGACGAAACATTAACGCTCTCTCTCTCCTCCACTAACGTTCTCTCTCTCCTCCACTAAAGTTAACGTTCACCTAACGATCGTCTTTTCCGACCGAGTAGCCAGTGCGCCGGCAAAGGTAATTTACCCTCTTTGCCTTTCTCCCTCGAGCTCTCTCTCTCTCTCTCTCTTCCTCTCTCACTCCATAGCTCTTCTGAGCTACCCCTCTCTCTTCTTCCCCCTTCTTTACTTTTTAGTGGCAGATATCACCAGCGGGACTAGGATTGACTCCGGCGGCGGTCACCGAAACACAGATCCGGCAAAGCACAGTAGACGCTTCAGCGACAACAACATCCGACGACAACTTTTTGGCAGTGCTATTTTCACCAACCAACTCCGATAACAAAAATGACGGTACCATAAGCATGCATGATTACCCCGGTGAAATCTAAACTTTGATATTTAGATATTTGCACTAGTTAATATTTTTACTGTTTCATTTGTACTATTTTGTTTCCTGTGAGTATACTTGTGACTGCCTACTATTTCTCTATTGCTTTCATACTGCTTTTCTGTTTTCATGCTTTCCTATTGTTTCCGTATTTTGTTGTCTTTCAGTCTATTGGTTTGAGGCTCTATTTAGACTTGGTTTCAGTTCTTAAGTGGTGGATGTAGGGGTTGATGGTGGAAAAGGGTCATGTCTGAAGGGTAAAGAGGGGAAGACAGGGGTAGATATGTGGTCTAGGTCGAGTGTTAGGGCTGGTGCGGTGAGGGGTAGTAGAGGAAGGCAATAGTAGATAGGTTGAGAGTAGGGTCTTGGAATATAGGGACCCTTCAGGGTAAGTCAATATAATTGGTGAAGATTCTTAATAGGAAAAAGATTAATATTGCGTGTGTCCAGGAGACCAAGTAGGTAGGGTCTAAGGCTAGGGATGTGGATGGTTACAAGCTTTGGTACTCTGAAAGCGAGGGGCGTAGGAATGGAGTCGGCATCTTGGTAGATGAAAAGCTTAAAGGGCAGGTAGTGGAGGTTAAGAGAATTGGTGATAGGCTGACGACTATTAAGTTGGTCTGGGGGGGGTTTACCCTGAACGTATGTAGTGTGTATGCACCGCAGGTAGGCTTGGAGGGGAGGAGAAAATGCGATTTTGGGAGGTTTTGGATGAGGCGGTGAGAGGCGTGCCTAGCTCGGAGAAGATTGTTGTACCAGGGGATTTCAATGGGCACATTGAGGCATTACCGGGAGACTTTGGTGATATGCATGGTGGTTTTGGTTTTAGGGTGAGAAATGAATAGGGAGTTGCTCTATTGGATTTTGTGAGGTCCTTTGGGCTGGTGGTGGTAAATTCAATTTTTTCGAAGAAGGACGATCACCTGATCACCTTTCGAAATGTGATAGTCAAGACCCAAATTAACTTTTTGCTGCTTAGGAAAGAATATAGGGTGTTGTGTAAGGACTGTAAGGTCTTTCTGAGTGAGAATCTTTCGACCCAGTATAGGCTCTTGGTGATGGACTTAGATATTAGGAAGGATAAGAAGAATAGGGGTGCAGACGGTAGACCGAGAATTAAGTGAGGCAGCTTGATGTCGGTAAATGCACAGGAGATAGGAGAGAAGTTGGCGGCATAGGGGTGTGGGAGGGTAGGGGAGACGTAGATGGTATGTGGGATATGGCGTCTAGGTGCATCAAGAAGACTACTACTGAGGTGTTGGGTGTATCTAGGGGCAGGGCCGGTCATCATTAGGGAGATTGGTGGTAGAATAAAGAAGTTAAGAAGAAAATGAAAACTAATAAGGAGGCGTATGCTAAGTTGGTTGAGAGTAAGGACGAAGAAGAGAAGCGGGTAAATAGGGAGGAGTACAAGTTAGCGAGGAGGGGGGCTAAGCTAGCAATTACGGTTGCTAAGACGACGGCGGTTGAGAGCTTGTATGTGGGGTTAAAGGAGAAAAAAGGGGAAAAGAGGTTGATTCGGCTAGCTAAGGCTAGGGAGAGGAAGAGTCGTGACCTCGATCAGGTCAAGTGCATTAAGTGGGAGGATGGTAGAGTGTTGGTGGAGGATGTTCACATTAAGAAAAGATGGCAGTCGTATTTTCATAGGCTCTTGAATGATGAAGAGGTTAGAGTTATGGTGTTAGGGGAGCTGGAGAAATCAGAGGAGCATCTTAATTTCAGTTATTGTAGACATTTTAAGGTGGAGGAGGTCAGAGAGGCTGTTCGCAGGATGCGAAAGGGTAGGGCAAAGGGGCCCGATGAAATGCCTGTGAAATTTTGGAAGTTTGTTGGAGAGAATGGTTTAAGGTGGTTGACTGATTTGTTTAATAGCATTTTCAAGTCGGCGAAAATGCCCGACGCATGGAGGTGGAGCACTATAATCCCTCGGTATAAGAATAAGGGTGACATTCGGTGTTGCAATAATTATCGAGGTATTAAGTTATTGAGTCACACTATGAAAATTTGGGAGAGAGTGGTCGAGTGGAGGTTGAGGAGGATAGTCTCTATTTTGGAGAACCAGTTTGGATTTATGCCCGGGCGCTCGACGACAGAGGCAATTTACCTAGTTCGGAGACTGGTGGAATAGTACAGGGAAAGAAAGAAGGATCTGCATATGGTGTTTATCAACTTGGAGATGACATACGACAAAGTCCCTAGGGAAGTTCTTTGGAGATCCCTGGAGGTGAGTGGGGTCCCGGTGGCATATATCAGAGCAATCAAGGACATGTATGATAAAGCTAAGACCCAGGTGAGGACGGCGGGTGGTGATTCTGAATATTTCCCTGTCCTGACAGGGTTACATCAGGGATTTACTCTTAGACCATTTTTTTTTGCTTTGGTGATGGATGTGCTGACGAGGCATATTCAAGGCGAGGTGCCCTGGTGTATGTTTTTTACAGATGATGTGGTTTTGATTGATGAGACTCGGGGGTGTGTGAATGATAAATTAGAACTATGGAGAGAAACCCTTGAGTCTAAAGGGTTCAGGTTAAGTAGAAGCAAGACCGAGTATTTGGAATGTAAGTTTGATGGCTCGAGAGAGGGGGATGGCGTGGTAGTAAGATTGGAGTCTCAGGCGGTATGTAGGAGGGATAGTTTTAAGTATCTTGGGTCCATGATTCAGGGGAACAGTGAGATTGACGAGGATGTCTCTCACCGTATCGGGGTGGGATGGATGAAGTGGAAGCTCGCCTCGGGGGTGTTGTCTGATAAGAAGGTGCCTCCTAAGCTTAAAGACAAATTTTACAGGGTGGCAGTCCTCCCGACCATGTTGTATGGAGCAGAGTATTGGCCAGTCAAGAACTCTCACATTCAGAAATTGAAGGTGGCAGAAATACGGATGTTGCGTTGGATATGTGGGCTTACTAGGGGTGATAGAGTTTGGAATTAGACTATCCGAGAAAAGGTTGGAGTGGCTTCGGTGGAGGACAAAGTGCGGGAGGTTCGTTTGAGATGGTTCGTGCACGTGATGAGGAGGGGCACGGAGGCACCAGTTCGTAGGTGTGAGAGGCTTACTTTGGATGGTTTCAGACGGGGCAAGGGTAGGCCAAAAAAGTACTGGAGAGAGGTGATTAGGCGGGACATGGAACAGTTACGGCTTACTGAGGACATAACCCTAGATAGGAAGATCTGGAGGATGCGTATTAGGATGGAAGGCTAGTGCCATTTTAGGTAGGTCGGGTAGGGCATTACTTGGTGGGTGTAATATTCTTATTATGATTTCTTGTTGCTTGTAGTATTACGATTGTTTACTAGTCTTTGTTTACTCTTTCCCTGTATGTGGTGTCTCTATGTTTTGTCTTGTTCCAGGTTTTTTGGCATGACTTTGATTACTATTCGTTGTCTTGAGCCGGTGGTCTATCGAAAACAGTCTTGCAACTTCCCCGGGAGTAATGGTATGGACTGTGTACATCTTACCCTCCCCTGCTTGTGATGCTTGCTTCAGCTGCTTCAATCGTAGTTTTACTATATTACCCCTAATTAATTACTAGAAGTTATTTAAGTATTTAAAAAATTACAATATTAAATAAAAATATAAAATAGTCGACATGCCTACTTGTGCTGCCTGCTTCAGCTGCTTCAATAGTAATTTTACTATATTACCCCAAATTAATTACCATAAGTTATTTAAGTATAAAAACAAATTATAATATTTAATAAAAATATAAGTTTGGCAAAAAATAATAAATTAACTTTTAATTTTTAAAATTAACTTGATGTGTTATATGATGCCTATTATGTTTTTTTTTTCACAAGTATTTTTATAGTAATTTTATTATATCACTTCTAGTTAGTTATTATAAGTCATTTGAGACATAAGTTCTTCGCTGCTTCAATCGTGATTTTATTATATCACCCCTAATGAATTATTATAATCGCATTAGAAAATTAATAATATTTCATAAAATAGACACAAAACGATATATCAACTTAAAACATTTAATTGACTAGCGAAATTATATTACTGCCACATAAGTTAACTTTTGAAATTATATCAGTGTCACTTAAATTGAAATAGAAGAAATAGTTTTATAAATAATAATAATTAAAAATTAAAATTATTTTAATAAATAATTATTTAAATTATATTTGTGTCACATAAATTAAGATTAAAAAATAACATATGTTGCACGGGCCCTTCAATATCTAGTATATATATACATACTAGAGGAGCATGACCCATGTCAGCACGGGCCCAACATTAAGATATTAATTTGTCTTTTCAATCTTGATATATTTAAATAAATTTTTTTAATCAAAGGATTGCATATGTTTTCTAGGATTCATTCGGAATCTAGCATAAGTTCAACATATGTTATTTTAATACATATTTAGATAATTTAAGTTGTTAACTATTTTAATTTATAATATTATTTATGTAATTTTAAAATTAATATACGTTACTTTTATTGTCCAAATTATTGTGGCATTGATAGTTAATTATATTTTAAAAATAATTTAAGTTTTTAATTATTGTGATTTATAATACTTTTCTTCTATTCCAATTTCAGTGACACTAATATAATTTCAAGAGTAAACCAAATATTTTATATCTTTAAATTTTTTAAGTTGTTAATTATTGTGATTTCTAGTATTTTTTCATGTAATTTTTTTTAAAATATATAACATATTAAATTATTTTTTAGATATTTTAAGTTGTTAACAATTGTAATTTATAATACTTTTTATGTAATTTTTGAATAATATATGCTACTCTCTTTGTCCAGAATTTTGTATCGACGACAGCCAATTATATTTTTTAAATAATTTAAATTTTTGATCATTGTGATTTATAATATTTTTTCTATCTCAACTTATATGGCACAATGCTTAAATGACCATAATAATTAATTAGGGGTGATATAGTAAAATCATGACTGAAGCAGCTGAAGTAGAAATTAGTCAATTTTTTTTTGTTAATTATTGTTATTTACAGTACTTTTTATTTCATTTTCAAATAATATATGTTGTTTTATATTTTCTTCTGCCCCATCTCAATTGATGTGACACTAATATAATTTTGATAGTCAATCAAATATTTTATGTTGACATATCATTTTATTATTCTTATTTATCTAATACATAAATGACTTATAATAAGAAGTGATATAGTAAAATCATCTTTTGAAAGACGAAAATTTAATTTAAAACATTAAGAGTTAATTTCGTATTTTATGTCTATTTTATTTTCATTAAGTATTATTTATTGTCTTAATACCTAGATAACTCATAATAATTAATTAAGAGCGATTAATTATGTTATTACTATAAAAATTAATATAATTTTATCATATCTCAAAGTAATCATCGATAATTCACCAGAATAGTATATTAATTAAATACGGGATGCTATATTTGCATATGCAAAATATGATATTATTAAACATTATTGGATAGTGCATTATATTTATCTTTTACAATAATAAACTTTTATTATATATTTTTATTTATTCCTTTTTAACTTGATACATATTGACCCAACACAAATTTTAAGAAAATATTCATTAGAAATTTATTTTATTAAATTAAATTTATTAATTTTGTAATTTAAAAATTTAAAGTTAAGTTTAAATATTAGTATTTCTATTTAAATGTAATAAAATAAATAAATAAATAAATAAAAAGACTATTTTATATATAAAAGTCAATTAAAATAATAAAATTGATTTACTTTAAATATTTAGTTGTAATTAATTAAATAATTTTTAATTTTATCATAATTTATGCTGCACCGATAAAATTTTGAAAGTTGAATAGAACTTTTATCTATTTTTAAAAAGTATTTTAACTTGTTAATTATTGTGATTTATACTATTTTTTACGTAATTATTAAAAAATATATTTACTCCTTGTGTCCCAATTTATGTGGCTTCGATACAATTTTGAGAGTCAACTAAAATTTTTATATATCTTTTAAATATTTTAAGTTGTTAATTATTATGATTTGCAGTACTTTTTTTTATCTCAATTTATGTGGCAGTGTTAAAATAATGAGAGTCAATAAAGTTTTTAAATGTCTTTTAAATATTTTAAGTTATTAATTATTGTGATTTGTGGTAACCAATTAGTTTTGAACAAGATAATCAATTAAATAAATAAAAAAAATTTACTTCCAATATGTAGTTATAGTTAATTAATATAAATTAATAGAATAAATTAAATATTTAAATCACTATGGTGAAACAATGAAATTATTATATATTGGGGCATGACATGTAATTAAGTAGAAGTAGAGGAATATTTTGGTAAGAGTCAATAAAATTTCTATATGTCTTTTAAATATTTTAAATTATTAATTATTGTGATTTGTGGCAACAAATTAATTTTGAACATGATAGACAATTAAATAAATAAAAAAAAATTACTTTCAATATGTAGTTATAGTTAATTAATATAAATTAATAAAATATATTAAATATTTAAATCATTATGATAAAATAATAAAATTATTATATATTGGGGCATGGTATGTAATTATGTGGAAGTAATTGGGTTTTTGATAATTGGAAGAGGTGGTCGAAACCACCTCTTCTATATAATACTAGAGGAGCATGACACGTGTCAGCACGAGCCCAACATTAAGATATTTATTTATCTTTTCAATCTTGATATATTTAAATAAATAATTTTAATAAAAAGATTGCATATGTTTTCTAGGATTCATCCGGAATTTAGCATGAGTTCAATATATGTTATTTTAATATGTATTTAGATAATTTAAGTTGTTAACTATTATAATTTATAATATCTTTTATGTAATTTTCAAATTAATATACGTTACTTTTCTTGTCCAAATTTTTGTAGCATTGATAGTCAATTATATTTTAAAAATAATTTAAGTTTTTAATTATTGTGATTTATAATACTTTTCTTCTATTCCGATTTCAGTAACACTAATATAATTTCAAGAGTCGACCAAATATTTTATATCTTTTAAATCTTTTAAGTTGTTAATTATTGTGATTTCTAGTAATTTTCATGTAATTTTTTTTGAAATATATAACAGATTAAATTATTTTTAAATATTTTAAGTTGTTAACTATTGTAATTTATAATACTTTTTATGTAATTTTTAAATAATATATGCTACTCTCCTTGTCCAGAATTTTGTATCGATGATAGCCAATTAAATTTTTTAAAATAATTTAAATTTTTGATATTGTGATTTATAATATTTTTTCTATTTTAAGTTATGTGACACAATGCTTAAATGACCATAATAATTAATTAGGGGTGATATACTAGAATCACGATTGAAATAACAAAACATAGATGTCTTAAATGACTTACAACAACTAATTAGAAGTGACATAGCAAAATTACTATAAAAATTACTTGTGAAAAATTTAAGTGGACCTCATATAAGACTTCGAGTTAACTTAAAACATCAAAAGTTTAATTTATCATTTTTATATCTATTTTATTTTTATTAAATATTATTAATTTTTTAATACTTAAATGACTTATAATAATTAATTATGGGTGATATTTAGTAAAACTATGGTTGAAGCAGCTGAAGCAGACATGTCATAAATATTTATTTTACTTTTTTTATTTAATATTATTAATTTTTAATAAACAAATGAATTATAATAATTAATTAGGAGTGATATAATAAAATTATGATTGAAACAACTTAATCAGACATATCATAAATGTTTATTTTATATTTTTAATTAAATATTATTTATTTTTTAATACATAAAATAACTTATAATAATTAATCATAGGTGATATATTAAAATCATGGATTATATTATTAATTTTTCAATGCATAAGTGACTTATAATAATTAATTACGGATGATACATTAAAATTATAATTGAAGCAGCTAAAGCAGAAATCAGTCAACTTTATAAATTTTTTGTTAATTGATGTACAGTACTTTTTATTTCATTTTCAAATAATATATGTTGCTTTATATCTTCTTCTGTCCCGTCTCAATTTATGTGGCACCAATATAATTTTGATAGTCAATCAAATATTTTATGTTGACATATCATTTTATTATTCTTAATTTTTTAATACATAAACGACTTATAATAAGGGGTGGTATAGTAAGAAAGACGACAATTTAATTTAAAACATCAAGAGTTAATTTCGCATTTTATGTATATTTTATTTTTTATTAAATATTATTTATTTTCTTAATACCCAGATGACTCATAATAATTAATTAAGAGCGATTGGTTATGTTATCACTATAAAAATTAATATAATTTTATCATATCCAATAGAAATCATCGATAACTCACCGGAGTGGTATATTAATTAAATACGGGATGCTATATTTTGCATATGAAAAATATGATGTTATTAAACATTATTGGATAGTGCATTATATTTATCTTTCACAATAATAAAATTTTACCATATATTTTTTTTTATTTCTTTTTAACTTGATACATATTGACCCAACACAAATTTTAAGGAAATATTCATTAGAAATTTATTTTATTAAATTAAATTTATTAATTTTGTACTTTAAAAATTTAAAGTTAAGTTTAAATATTAATTTTTTATATAATAAAAATATAATTTTAAAATTTAAATTAACTAAAATAAATAAATAAAAAGATTAATTTTCTATATAAAAGTCAATTAAAATAATAAAATTGATTTACTTTAAATATTTAGTTGCAAATAATTAAGATAATTTTTATTGTGTCATGATTTATGTTAAACTGATAAAATTTGGAGAGTTGAATAAAACTTTTATCTATTTTTAAAAAAGTATTTTAGCTTGTTAATTATTTTGATTTATAATAATTTTTAAGTAATTATCGAATAATATATTTACTCTTTGTGTCCCAATTTATGTGGCTTCGATACAAGTTTATGAGTCAATTAAAATTTTTATATATCCTTTAAATATTTTAAGTTGCTTTTTCTTTTGTCTCAATTTATGTGGCATTGCTAAAATAATGAAAGTTAATAAAATTTGTATATGTCTTTTAGATATTTTAAGTTATTAATTATTGTGATTTGTGGTAACAAATTAGTTTTGAACATGATAGATACTTAAATAAATAAAAAATTACTTTCAATATGTAGTTATAGTTAATCAATATAAATTAATAGAATATATTAAATATTTAAACCATTATGATGAAACAATAGAATTATTATATATTAGGACATGATATGTAACTAAGTGGAAGTAATTGGACATGATATGGCTGTCGGTTCAACCATGCAGTCGTTAGTTCTCTAGGCCAGTAATTCATCATGTTCAAATTTAAGTTTACTTGGTCGTAGATCTCACTACCTTAACTACTTATTTCGTTCAAGATTGATTTTCTAATCCTTATCTCTCTTTACTTTTTACATGTGACTCATGAGTTGAAATTCTGCATCTGAACTCGTCTTGATCCAATTATTGGGTTGACGGCTATAGGATCACAAAGCTCGAGGTCTAAATTGCTAGAAGTCGGTTCTTTCAATAGAAGAGCTATAGTATCGAGTTTTCTACTTTCCTCGTTACTTTATTATTCGCATTTGTTTCACTAACTTTTGTTATTTGAGTATGTATTTTTATGTGGCTTTGATTGAAATCGATGATTAACAACCTTTTTGATCTTATTCGGTTAAGTTCTTATTCATTCGACATCCATAGACATAATGACGGGACATGGTGTAACCACTTATTTTATATTTTTATACCTACGAATCACCCCTTTTAGAATAAATATCAAACTTTATTTTCTAAGTGCAATCTCAAATAAAAACACATTCTTTTGGAATTGAATAAATTGGTTAGTTATGGTCTCCGTTTGCAAAATATTAAGTAACAAAGTTTATCACTTTTAATGTTACTTTCAAATAAATCACTGTATTAAGTTTCGATTAGTTAATTCGTTTATGTTTGCAAACAATTCATTTATCAAATTTGATTTTTCAATTAACTCAACATAATTTAACTACTTGTTATATTTCAAATTTTTTCCTAACTTTGTTGCAAGTTTGTAAAAATTTTAAAAAGGTCTCGAGAAGCACAAGGTATACATGTGTCTTTACACTATCATATACAAGGTATATTTTTACTATTACTATTTCTATTTTTATTATTGTACTATTATTATGTTATCTTTTACATTTTATATCGACTTTGTTATCCCTATGCGTTTCACTATTACATTTTTTATTTCTTTTAATAATAATTTTTCACATCTTTTTCATATACTTTCAAAAATACATGTATTTATATTTATTTTCTTACAAATAAGTTCTCACATACTTTTAAATTACCTTTCCCTTACTTTATGTAATTTCAACTTCATATATATTTTCTTACAAACTCACGAGATCTTGTACTTTCTAACAAATATTTTATTGCAACACTTTTTTTCTTTATATTTTAAAATACACATTTTACAATAACCACATTGCTTCCTTATATATGGTGGTGTCACGTCTTATATATCTTGAGTTTCTTTTTTCAAAATAATAAAGGTCTTCTTATCACTTATTAGCAAATAACGAAAAAAATGTTTCCCAAATATTTTTCTAAAACTAAGTTTAAGGACTATATTCGGATAGGCTCTGAGGGATGCCTAATACCTTTCTCTCGAGTAACCAAAACTCTTACTTAAAATCTCACTGTTTTTCGCGGACTAAAATCAAGTTTTCTATCACAAAATGATTTTTAAATTTTTTTCAAAGTTAGGTGGCGACTTATAAACTAAAAACAAATGATTTTTAAAAAAATCAAAAAGAGTCACTATGCCCGCCGATACGTTGCGAACTGTTTCGGCCAGTTCGAAATGGGGTGCAACAATAGATAGATCATTAAACTTTCAAATATAATAAATCGTATGTTAATTAAATTTGTAGAAATTATACCTCAATTATTCGTATTCTTTGAAGATTAGAATTTGAATTGAAATTTTCATTCTTACTACATTCTTTCGGATGAGGTCACAACTTATCAAATATAAATTATGATAGAATCTTAAAAATTGAGGATAGAATCTCAAAATATCACAAAGCATACGTAAAAACTCACATAATTAGGCAGTTAAACCAACATTTAAAAGTAAGGAACAACCAATAGCTGATAAAAAAGAATTTCAAAGTGTAAAGAAAATACAAATATAAGTTAAATAGAAGAGTAAAGAGACAAAGATTCATACAGTTAATTGGATGATGACATTAAAAAAAGAAAGTTTACTTAATTTAGTTTATATTTTTAGTAAAATTCTTGCCAAAATAATCTACCTATTTTTGTTAAATTATTGTTAAAAAGGAACTCAAAAATTCGATCAATAAATAACTACTAAAGTAGTATTTTATTAGTATTAAAGTTCATATTTGGTTAGTATTTGGTTAAGTATAAAGACAAACGTAAAGATTAATTTATTAGTTCCTCAAATATGATATGAATTAATAATTGAAAATGATGGTACTTTTTATTATGTTTAAATAAAGAAAAATTAATGACCAAATTTTAATAGGACACTTAAAATTTTATAAAATAATTAAATAATAATATAATAAAATGGTAAATGACAGTTTTGTCTATTGTGGAGCTTTTTAATGAAGGACAAAAAGTTCAAATAACTTTTTTAAGTGTATTCACACTTTTAATATATTATAAATATAAATATAGGTATAGATATAGATATAGATATAGATATAGATATAGATTATAGATTATAGATTATAGACTATAGATGTACATATAGATTATAAATTATAGATATAGATTATAGATATTAAAGTGTGAAGGTTCACTAAAAATCTTCTCAATAAATAAAATCGTTTAATTTTAAATAATCAAACGCTATTCATGCGAGACACGTGTAAAACACGTGCGATTAAACTAGTATATATAAATAATAGAAGGGTTACTATAACAAGTTAATTTACTATATATAGTTCTTAAAACTAGTCCAGTAAAAATAAACATATCCTTATTTATTATATCTAGTTCTTAAAACTAGTTTAGTAGAAAAAAAAATATTTTGATCTGCGTCCAGTAGAAGTTAATCCAAGCTATGATCCTTAATTTAATTGTACCATTTTAATAATAAACTCTTAAAATAAACTACATTCATGTCATGATTCTACCACGTTACCTTGTTTGAATACTAATCATTATTGTTATCTTTTTCAAATACCATAATCTAATTAAGGATCATAGTACCTTTTCCAGCGTATTTTCCATTATCATCCTTTTATAATCTTTTTTATACTTTTACAAATTGGCCCACCAACCACCCAAGAAGAAATAAGAAAGGATATAGGACCCACTAACTAAAAAGATTAGCAATTGCCATCCATGATAAGGAAATAAAATTTTTTATTAATTCAATTATCTGATTTTTATTTTTTTAAATATTTTTTATATAATTTATTAATTCTTAAAATTAAATTTGTTAAATTAACCATGTTTAACTTTGATACTATAAATCATCTCTTTTTAACTTTTGTTTAAATATTCTTTCCCATCACTAACTAACAATATAATTTATAAGTTAAATTAACATTTTATATTCGTCTCAAATCAAACCTTCACATTAAATAAAACCAGAGAAGTATTTTTGGTCACACAACTAATCATACAAAATAACTTTATTTAATGTGACGTTGCACATAAAATTCAAATGTTAAGTTAATTTACATATTATATTAGAGATAAGTGAAGAAAATATCAAGGTGCCAATAGCTGAAAGATAGATAGATAAAAGTATCTTATTAAAATTAAATCTAAACAAATTTGAGAGTCGTAACAATTGTATAGAAGCAGAATAATGATAACAATTTTACAATATCTCATAAAAGAAATAAATATTACATAAATTAAAACGGGAGGAATTCATGAATGAATACATACACACATATATATATATATATATATATATATATATATATATATATATATATATATATATATACATACATATATATGTATATATATATTATTTTGATACTAAAGTTAATTAAAACAGCAAGAATAGTTTGGGAGTAATTGAATTTTAAATAAAGATAAATTCATGAATATAGTATAAATATGTAAAAATAGGAAAAAGACATCGTTTTCATCCCGAACTGTACAAGAAAAGTCGAAGTCACACCTAAACTATACTAGTGACCTATTACACACCTACACTATAAAAAAGAGATATTTTTTACTCCCTAGATCTAACATGGAAAGTACATAATTATTTAATTAAAAAATGACGCGTCAAAATTTAAAAATAACGCAAAAAAAAAAAAATAATGCTCCAAACCCCGCCCCCAGCATCTATCTCCCCTCCCCCACCCCCAAATCAACTTCTTCTTCACCACCCCCATCTTAACCAACATATCTTCTTCATCACCCCCACCCTCAAGCTCCAACCCCGCCCCTAAATCATGCAATTTCTTTACACCCCATCCTCCATCCCCATCAAATCGAAACTAATTTCACCTTCCAATTCATTCATCTTTCAATTCAAATATGATTTCTTTATATAGTGTCAACTCAACTCATTACTTTGCTGCAATTCTTTTTTCAATTCTTCCCATAGCCTGAGTTCTGGCCTGCACTAGTGCCAAAACTAACCATTTTATAATACAAATCAACAGATATTAATTTCACTTAACATTGGCTTTAAACATGGAAAGATAAGGATGTTTACCAATCTCAAAAGGACCACTCAGGGAAAACAATGTTGAAACTCGAACGGTCTCCACAGTAATGAAACAATGGTGGTGAATATGGTGTAATGGAGGTTTTGGATATTGACAACAATGGAGGTTTTAGTTTTTTTCTTTTTTTAAGAAAAGACATGGGTTACGGACGAAGAACATTGTTAGAAGAAATTAATTGTCATGGTAATTTTGTTGGTGGGATAAAGTTTATGGTGGTGAATATGGTGTAATGGAGGTTTTGGACATTGACAACAATGGAGGTTTTAAACATTGAAGAAGAAGGAAAAAAATTAAATTAAAAAGAAAAAAGAAAAATTTATGAAAATAATAAATTTATTATTTTTTCGGATTATGCTGACGTGTCACTGACATGGCAGCGCGTGTGAAACACCATGCCACATTCAAGTGGTATAATGCTTGACAGGGGGTAAAAAGTATCACTTTTTTATAGTTTAGGTGTGACTTCGACTTTTCTTACATCCTAAGTGGCCTCCAATATGACTTATACAATGTCTATAACATAATGAAGACATCTAAAGAATTGTGGAATGCGGTGGAAAAGAAATATAAGACTGAGGATGCGGGAATCAAGAAGTTTTATGTTGCACGATTCCTTGAGTACAAAATCATCGATAGTAAGACTATTATTTCTCAAGTACAAGAGTTGCAAGTCATCATCCACGATCTCCTTGCAGAAGGTATAAAGTTAATGAATACCTTATTTGAACATGTTTAAAATATTCTTAATGTTCACATAAAATTTGTTGTAGGTTTGGTTGTGAACGAGGAATTAAGTTGTCACCTTTGTGGAAGGACTTCAAGAATTACTTGAAACACAAATGAAAAGAGATCACAGTTAAAGACCTCATTGTGAGGTTGCGCATTGAAGAAGATAATAAATCCGTAGAGAGAAGGTCTAAAGAAAATTCTGCAATGAATGGAGCTAACATTGTAAAAGACGACCCCAATAACTCAAAAAAGCAAAAAAAAGTTGGACAACAAAGCAATCAGCTTAAGAAGAAATTCAAAGAGAAATGCTTTAATTGTTGCAAGATTGGCCACAAGTCTATAGATTGTCGTGCCCCAAAGAAAGGCAAAAAGAAGGATCAAGCAAATATGGCTGAATCCAAGAACGAAATGGACGATCTATGTGTCATGCTTTCGGAATGTAACTTGGTGGGAAATCCTTGAGAATGGTGGATGAATTCTAGTTCCACCCGCCACGTTTGTGCAAATAAAGAGCTATTTGTTGCGTTTGATCCAACTCAAGGCGAAGAGAAGATTTACATGGCAAACTCCGCAACTGCAAAAGTTGAAGGGACAGGAAAAGTATGCTTGAAAATGACTTCAGGAAAAGTATTGACTCTTAACAATGTTCTGTATGTACCAGAGTTAAGAAAGAACTTGATTTCTGTATTACTTTTTGACAAAAATGGATTCAAATATGTATTTATTTTTGAAAAAATTGTAATTAGCAAAGGGGAAGTATACGTAGGAAAAGGCTATCTCACTAGGGGCCTATTTAAGATGAATGTAATGAATGTTGAAGTCAATAAAAGTTCTGTTTCTTCTTACTTGCTTGAGTCTAATGATTTGTGACATGAATGATTAGGACATGTCAATTATAAAACTTTGCAAAAACTGATTAAATTAGAAGTTTTGCCAAACTTTGAGTGCAATAAATCAAAATGTCAAACGAGTGTGGAATAAAAGTATGCTAGCCATTCGTATAAGTCTGTTGAAAGGATTTCCAATCCCTTAGACTTAATCACGCTGACATTTGTGATACGAAGTCAACACCATATCGTGGTGGAAAAGAGTATTTTATAACTTTTATTGACGATTATACTAGATATTGTTATGTCTATTTGCTAAACAGTAAGGATGAAGCAATAGATGCATTTAGGCAATATAAAATAGAAGTTGAAAATCAGTTAGAGAAAAGGATTAAAATGATAAGAAGTGATAGGGGTGGAGAATATGAGTCTCCCTTTGTGGAAATATATGTAGAGAATAAAATTTTCTATCAAACTACGATTCCGTATTCACCTCAGTCTAATGGAATTGCGGAAAGAAAAAAACCAAACATTAAAGAAAATGATGAATGCCTTACTTATAAGTTCAGGTTTACTGCAAAACTTGTAGGAAGAGGCTATCCTTACAGCCAAGCGAATACTCAATAGAGTTTTCCATAGTAAGACACAATTAATTTTATATGAAAAATGAAAAGGAAGGAAACTGAACTTGAAATATTTCTAAGTGTGGGGGTGTCTAGTGAAATTTCAAGTTCCTATGCCTAAAAGGATAAAGATAGGACCTAAAACAGTGGACTACGTATTTATAGGATATGCTAAAAGTAGTAAAGCATGTCGATTTTTGGTTCATAAATTCGTGCATCCGGATATCAATGAGAATACGGTAATTGAATCATATAATGCTGATTTCTTTAAACACATATATCCGTATAAAACTAGACATAAATAATCTAGTAGAGGATCTAAACGACCTCGAGATGAACCAAGTAAGGATGTAAATAATGATGAGAATCCAAGATGTAGTACACTTCAAAGAACGTCAACTTTGTTTGGATCGAATTTTGTAAAATTTCTCTTAGAAAATGAGCCTCAAACATTTAAAGAAGTGATATCGTCGTCAAACTTATCCTTTTGGAAAGAGGCAGTCAATAGTGAGATTGATTTAATCTTAAGCAACTATACGTGGGAGTTGGTTGATCTTCCTTTAAAAAATAAACCTTTAGGTTCTAAATGGATCTTCAAAAGGAAATGAAAATGAATGATACTATTGACAAATACAAGGCAAGACTTGTAGTAAAAGACTTCAAATAGAAAAAAGACCTTGATTACTTTGATACATACTCGCCAGTAACAAGGATAACGTCAATTTAGATGTTAATTGCCTCGGCGACAGTAAATGGTCTTGAAATCTATCAAATGGATGTGAAAACAACATTCCTAAATGGAGAATTGGAGGAAGAAATTTACATGGAATAATTCAAGAGTTTTGTGGTTCCTGGTAAAGAAAAAAAGGTGTGTAAACTAGTTAAGTCACTCTATGGACTAAAACAAGCAACTAAACAATGGCATGCCAAGTTTGACCAAACCATGTTTGCAAACGGGTTCAGGATAAATGAATGTGATAAATGTATTTACATTAAAGACACTCCAAATCACTAGGTCATTGTTTGTTTGTATGTGGATGATATGTTAATCATCATTAGACACATTTCTGACATAAATGCTACAAAACGAATGCTTGAGAGCAAGTTTGATACGAAAGAACTTGGAATTGCAGACGTGATCATAGGAATAAGAATCCATAGAAATCCACAAGGGTTGGCATTGTCACAGTTTTATTACATCGAAACAGTACTTGACAAATTCAAGTATTTGGAATTTGGTATTGCCAAGACTCTATTGGACGTGAGCTTCGCACTTTAAAAGAATGAAGGTGAAAGTGACTTACATTTGGAATACGCAAGAGTGTTGAGATGTTTAATGTATATCATGAATTGTACATGACCAGACATAGCATGTGATATTAGTAAGTTGAGTCAGTACATGAGTAATCCAATAAAACTCATTGGATGGCAATGAAAAAAGTTTTGGGGTATCTTAAATACACTCAAGACTATGTTTTACATTATAATAAATATCCCGCGGTACTTGAAGGATATAGTGATGGAAATTGGATCACAGGATCGAATGAAGTAAAATTTATGAGTGGATATGCATTTACTATAGGCGGAGGAGCAGTCTCTTGAAAATCATCCAAACAGATATGTATTGCTCGCTCCACAATGAAATTAGAATTTATCACATTAGATAAAACCAGTTAAGAAGTAGAATAGCTCCAGAATTTCTTAGAAGATATTCCTTATTGGCCTAAACCATTGGCACCAATATGTATACACTATGATAGTCAAGCGGCAATAGGTAGGGCAGAGAGCATGATGTGTAACGATAAATCTTGTCATATAAGACGGAGACATAACATCGTTAGAGAATTTATCTCTAGTGGTATTATCACTGTTAACTATGTGAATTCAAAGAATAATGTATCAGATCCACTTACAAAAGGCCTATCTAGAGAAGGAGTTGAGAGAACATCCAAGGGAATAGGTTTACAGCCTAGTACAAGTCAGCATGGTGGTAACTCTACCTAGCAGATTGGAGAACCTAAGATCTAGGTTCAACGAGATCAAACAAAGTTGTGTCTGAAAGGTTCAACATTGTCAATATACCTAACTCATTCTCATTATATAGACAATGTTTAGTAAACAAGGATAAGACTTATGGATTAACGATTATCTAAATTTGGCAGATTTGACCAAATAGTTTAAACTATAGGATTGAACGTTTGTAAATCACCTATGTGAGGGCGAAGTGAAAACCGCTTCAAGGAGAATGTTAGGAAAGGCCTATTCTCAAAACTCTCATAAAACCAGGATGTGTTCATGGCTGAAACGAACAAAACCGTGAGAACCATAAATGATAAAAAGTTGGTTGTGTGACATGTATTGTCTAGGTGTACATTAAAGCTCAACGGTTCAAAGATATCAAATCTACCGATTGACCGAGTGCATCCGATGCATGTTCACTACGAAAAGTTCAAAGGGAAACCTACTTATCCTAATGCAATCAGTCTTTTCTTGATAATCATATACTTGTTCGTACAGTTTTACAAAGAATAGTCATTCCTCCTTCATATGGGGGATTGTTGGGTTCAAGTTAAAAGTGTGAATGGAAAATGGAGGGAACTAAGTGAAGGAAAAATGAGATAACACTTAAAAAGGAAAGTGTACTAAAAATAAGGAAAGTCTACTAATTCTCCCACATTGGTGGGAGAATGAAAATTTCATGTGTTTATAATAAGAAACACAAAATCTACATGGTAAGTGAGGCAAGAACCAAGAGGTGCCTTACGCCGTCGTCGCTCGCTCGGCTTTGGCTTCGGATTTAGATTTTGATCGATGAGATTAATTTTTTAGACAAAAAATTATTTGAAACATAGTCTAAAAATCCAAGGAGAAAAACACAACAGTTTTTGTTCCTCCATTAACGTGCATGCATGCACTGCAGAAATACAAAATGCTTCCTCGAAGGGATGCAACCCTTCGAGGAAATGACACACTATTTTGGGAAAAGAGATGACTGTTCAGATAATTGTGAATGTTCAGAAAAAGACACAATGATTTGAATCAACAAAGATGACTGTTCCAAAGAATACACCTTTTCGAATGAACCATTATCTCCTTTTTGAAGGGGTATTTCATGGCTATATAAACCTGCATTTTTTCACAGATTTAGAATGAAATTTACTGCACCTGAAAATATTATCTTGCTTCTAAAAAACTCTCTGTGATCATCTTCCGTTGAGTGAGTTCAAAGAAAACCAGAACGTTTGAGGTACCACTATTTTCTGATTGTGAAGCTATTTTATCCTGGGAGAAAAATTACAACCTTGGGTACTTGAGGAAATTATTTCCTTAAGGACACTTCAATTTGGAGGACTTGACTTATTCTGCTTTATCTCTTTTTTAAAAAATATAATAACACACTTCTTTGATAGTTCATATTGAATTTGTATTGAAGGTGTTGAAAAACTTCATAAGTGTTCTTGATTTAATCTTGGAACTTGTGTTGAAGTTGTTTTGACAAAATACAGATTGTGTATCCGAAATACCAAAATGTTAAGAAATGAATGTGTTTCAGGATCTCTCAATTGGAAGGGTTATGAGGATTGATAAATGGATCAACGACTTTATATTTTGAAAGATGGAGGAAGCAATATCTAAGAATAATATAAATATATCTAGACATAGTGTTTAACCACACTGGAACTAGTGATCCTAACAATATTGAGTCTAGCACTATGTTTTCAAGTGTTTCTTATAGTTTAACTTCTACTGGTATGTTTGCTCTATGGTAAATGAAATTAGGTCATGCTTCTTTGAGAATCTTGAAAATAATAAATATACTCAACATTATGCAATTACATGAACATAATTACTTAGTTTGTCCTATTGCTAAGCAGAATATAGACTTTTTTTTTCATTGAGTTTTTCTTTCTCTGTTGCCATGTTTGATCTTGTGTATACTGATATGTGGGGATCATAACGTTCTCACACATAATGGGAGACAATACTTTTTGTCCTTGGTAGATTATTTCTCAAAATATATTTGAATTTTTTTTTACAGCCAAGATTGATTAGAAGTGGTTCTAGAAATTTTCTACTTTTTATTTTAAAAAATAATTTCCTTATGCACTAAAGTTGCTCAACTCAGATAATAGAACTGAGTTATTCAATGAACATGTGTGTAGATTATTATTACACTTGGATATTATTTATCAAAAAATTTATGTTTACACACCCCAGCAGAATGGGTGGTAGAGAGGAGACAGATATATTCTTGATATGGCCAACGTTATAAGATTTTATGCATCTATTGCACTTAGGTTTTGCGGAGAATGTGTGATTGCAGTTGTCTATTGTCACGACCTAAATCATCATGAGTGACACCCACACTAATCTTTCGATGGAAGAACAATTTAATTTCAACCTTAAAACACTTAAGTCATTTTCAATAAAGAACAGTCAACTTCTATTAAATTTACATAATAATCTCTAACAACTAATAAATGAGGAAAGAAAATCATAATATCTAAAAAAACTGTTCAAAATTGAGTGCTAAGACTCTAACTAAAACATGTCTATGGGTACTAATAAAATAGAAAATGTAACATAATTAGTTGGTTAGTTAGAGAACTAGCATGATTGTTAGAGTTAGTTATAACTAACTAGATATTTTGTTAAGTCGGTTAAATTGTTAAGATAATAGCTATACCTGAGAGTTAGTGGAGCTTATGCATATAAGAGAGAAGGTTAGAGAACTTCCTCAGTTAGTTATCATTTTTCCTTCAATCAGTTCCATTGTAATTTTCACTCAACGAAAGAAATTCTTCTTTGAATACTCATCTTCAGTTTCACAAGAGCTTGATTCTTATTTCACAACATGGTATCAGAGACATCAACCATTTCTATGGCTTAATCACAGTTCAGAAACAAGAATTCGAAGAAGACGAGAAACAACAATGGCGGTTGAGCTTGATAATACTTTGACAAAAAAAATCAGCCATAATCATCCCCTATTTCTAGGTGCAGCTGATACTTCTGGATCTGTTCTAATTTCTATTCAGCTAACTGGATCCGAGAACTATTCTATATGGAGTCGATCAATGCACATCGCCTTACTTGGAAGAAAAAAGTTGGGGTTAATCGATGGAAAATGGAAAAAGGAAGGTTTTGGTTCAAATTTAGCTGATTTATGGGAACAATGTAATACAATACTTCTATCATGGATTATGAACTGCGTTTTGAAGAAATTATTGGGTGGAATTGTCTATTCCTCCAATGTATGTGCCATTTGGAGAGATCTTAAGGAGAGATTTGATAAAGCTGATGGTTTGCATATATTTTAGCTGCATAGGGAAATCGCGACCATGAAACAAGGGAAAAGCAGTATAGCTGAGTACTTCACTAAGATTTGGTTACTTTGGGTGGAGTTTGATTGCTTAGTCCCTTTCCCGGGTTGTGATTGTGAAAAGTCTAGGGATTTTGGTGAATTCATGACTAGGTAAAAGCTCTTCCAGTTCCTAATGGGGCTTAATGAATCGTATAAATAAGCACAAGAACAAATCCTTATGATAATTCCTCTTCCTTCAGTCAACCAGGCATATTCTATGATGATTGAAAGAGAAAGTCAAAAAATCTTAGCCAGTTCTGCAAACACAGTTTTGACTTTTGAGATTGTTGCTGAGAAGCATCCCAACAATAAGTTTAAAAAAACTGGAATGTTAGATGTGAATATTGCAAATTGATGGGACATGTTGCAGATGATTGTTATCGGTTGGTTAGCTATCCCGCAGATTTCAAATTTAATAAAAAATTTAGAAATAATAATGGTTCTTACACAAGAAGGTGAGAGAATAGAGGAAACATATATAATGTGAGATTTGACCATACCAGAGGCCCACCTAAAGCTGCAGCATGTGTTGATCCTCACAAGAATTTTGGGTATGATCATTCCGAGAGTACAAACTATTAGGAAACTGGTATAAATGCCCCTTACCTTGGTGGAGAGTCCAGTAGAAGCTCTGGAAACCACAAATATTCACAAAAACTATATGGTGATTTGATACATCATATGGATAGTCCATAACACCTTACTTAGTTTAAGAGGATCATTAAAAAAGAGAACATAGGTGAAAATTCAGCACACTTGAGCAAGCACTCAGATTCAGCAAACATGGGAGGTACTATTTTTGCTTCATCTGTGTTTGATGCCTCAACTATAGGTACTATTTCAACCCCTTGTGTGAATGATAGAAAACAGGAATGGATAATGGACACAGGTGCAACAAATCATATGGTTTCTAATAAGGAGATATTAACTGATGAAAAGGACCTTAGTATTGACAACTGTAGAAAGGTTCATTTATCAAATGAAAGAACAATTAATGTATCATATGTTGATAATTGTCATATTGTAGATAGAAGGTCTGTAAAAAATATTTTGTATCTATCAGAATTTAGATATAACCTCATGTCAGTGTCTAGAATAACTAAGGAGTTGAATTGTTCAGTAAAGTTCTTTCTTGATTTTGCATATTCCAGGACCTCTCAAATGGAAATGTGTTGGATATTTGTGAAAAATTTGAGGGTCTGTCCTTATTGCAGCATAAAAATTTAGCAGGAATGAATAAACCAGTCACTAGAGGGTTTATTGTAACCAGAAATAAACTGGACATCATGTTATGGCATAGGAGGATTGGTCATGCGTCCATTGGAGCTATGGAACTATTGATCAATCTTAACCATACTGAATGTAAACAAGTACTAGATAGATATGAGATATGTCTACTTTCTAGACATACTAGATTGCCCTTTACTGTTAGCCAGACTAAAATAACTTCTGTATTTGGTTTACTGTAATTAGATGTATGGGGACCATTTCATGTGCCTACTTTTGATGGTAATAAACTGTTCTTAACAATTGTGGATGATTATTCTCATATAACTTGGGTTTATTTGTTGAAACTAAAAGGTGATGTGATAGTAGTGTTAAAATTTTTTATCCAATTAGTTCATACACAATTTGGAAAAAAGATCAAGATAGTGAGGTCAGACAATGGGACAAAATTTGTCAACTCTGCTTGTGCTGATCAAGTCATTTCTCATGGGATTATCCATCAAAAGTCTTGTGTTTACACATCCCAATAAAATGGGGTAGTAGAGAGGAAACATCGACATATTTTGGAGCTAGCTAGAACTATCAGATTTCAAGGTTCTATTCCTTTGAAATTCTGGGGACATTGCATCCTTGGAGCTTTTTACATGCTTAATCGGTTACCTTCTTCAACTCTGTAAGGAAGGACTCCTTTTGAAGTTTTTCATGGTTGTAAAGGCAGTATTGATCACCTGAGGACAATGGGATGTTTGTGTTATGCAAAATGCTTGCCTGTTGGTGATAAATTTAAGGCAAGAGCAGTCCCCTCTGTTCATATGGGGTATTCTGAAGTAACTAAGGGTTATGTTCTTTTCAAGTTGAAAACACATGCATTCTTCATTTCTAGGGACGTGTCGTTCAGAGAAGATGTCTTTTTATTTCATTCTTTCACTACTGCTACTCTACCTTCTTTTTTAGACATTTTCACCGATTTCAGTTAAGATGTTATTCATGTTCCTAGTCATACATCTATTGATACTGCACTTCTAACTTTACCTGAGGAGCATGTTGTTGCTCCTGATGTTGATGTTCCACATATAACTCCTACTATACAACCTATTTCTTTTAGGCAATCACATAGATCCAAGAAGAAACCAACTTGGATGACTGACTTTATCACTAACCAGGCTACAAAGTTCACTTCTTATCCTCTTTCCCACAGAATAAGTCATACAGGGCTTTCTTCTCACTATCAATCATATTTGGTTGTATTCTCTTGTGTTGCTGAACCTCAGTCCTATTAGAAAGCATGTTTAAATCCTAAATGGATCACAGCTATGCAGGAGGAGATTTAAGCTCTTGAAGCCAATAAGACTTGGATCCTCCAAACTTTTACACCTGGTAAATCCTCTATTGGTTACAAATGGGTCATTGTAAGAAGTGTTTTATTCATTGCTGCAGCCTCTGATTGGCATATCCACCAACTGGACGTCTATAATGTTTTTATTCAAGGTGATTTGAATGAAGAAGTATACATATCTTTGCCTGAGGGTTTTACTAGCCAGGGGGCAGCAAGGCATGGTGTGCAGGCTAGTAAAATATTTATATGGGCTTAAACAAGCTAGTAGACAATGGAATATCAAACTTACTGATGCGCTAATAGAATATGGTTTTGTGCAGAGTGGTTTGGATCATTCTTTGTTCATCAAAAGACACCATGAATATGTGGTGGTGATATTAGTATAGGTAGATGATATGTTAGTAGCTGGTTATGACCTAAATCTGATTGAACATACCAAACAAGAATTGCATGCTAAGTTTAGAATCAAAGATCTGGGAATACTGAGATGCTTCTTGGGGATAGAATTCAGTAGATCCTCTACAGGAATACTGATGAACCAAAGGAAATATAGTTTGGAATTGATAGAAGAGACGGGATTAACGGGAGCAAAACCATCTTGGATACCATTAGACGGCAACCTAAAATTAACAACCACAAAATTTGATAAAGCTATGGGAATTGAAGATGATGTTGAATTATTAGACAAGGGTCCTTATCAAAGATTGATTGGAAGACTGTTGTACCTATCATTGACTAGGCCAGACATTGGATTTGCAGTCCAGACATTGATTAAATTCCTATAATGCCCCAAGAAATCACATATGGATACAACACTAAAGGTTGTAAGATATATAAAGAGAGAACCAACTATGGGAATCCTAATGAGCAGTAAAAAAGAGAACAAATTAGTGCCTTTTTGTGATGCAGATTGGGCAACATGTCCCAACATTAGAAGGTTAGTGATAAGTTCTTGATCAAACATAGAGACTCCTTGATATCATGGAGATCAAAGAAGTAGACAACCATTTCTAGAAGCTCGGTAGAATCAGAATATTGGAGCATGGCTTTCACTATTTCAGAATTGGTTTGGATTACTGCATTGTACAAAGACCTGGGAGAAGAATTAGAGTTACCTGTCACACTCTTTTCTGATAGTAAGGCTGTATTACAGATGGCAGCAAACTCAGTGTACCATGAAAGGATAAAACATATAAAAATAAATCGTCATTTTATCAGAGGGAAGATTCAAAAGGGGTTGATCAAGACACAACACATAAAGACACAAGAACAATAGACAAACATCATGACAAAAGGACTATACAGACCACAAAATGAGCATCTGGTTTCTAAGCTTGGCATGCTTAATGTTTTTAAGCCTGCCAGCTTGAGGGGGAGTAATGAAATAGGAAATGTAACATAATTAGTTGGTTAGTTGGAGAATTAGCATGATTGTTAGAGTTAGTTGTAACTAACTAGATATTTTGTTAAGTCGGTTAAATTGTAAAGATGACAGTTGTACCTGAGAGTTAGTGGAGCTTATGCATATAAGAGAGAAGGTTAGAGAACTTCCTCAGTTATTTATCATTTTTCCTTCAATTAGTTCCATTGTAATTTTCTCTCAATAAAAGAGATTCTTCGTTGAATACTCATCTTTAGTTTCACAAGAGCTTGATTCCTATTCACAACACCCCATAAAAATACCAACAATAAGTAAAAATTATCTATGTCCAAAATAACGAGGACAAGATCAAGATAAGATAGATCCATGGTTATCCCCAAAAAAATATCACCCTTGGGTCTAATGTCACTCTATCGTCTACAAGTGAAGTCTAGTAGAAGCCACTAGAATATGCTCTATACTCAACAACAAGAAGAGAACAAAATAATATCGTATAAAATTATTATATACTGATAGATATCATAAGCCAACTCAACTTAATTAATATAAGCACTTAACCAAAAATTTGTAAACAAGTGGTTGGCATATCACTTTAACATTATGTACTCAAGTTAGTTTTTGACCAAAATTTCTTTTAAATATCAACCAAGTCAGGAAAAAAATGGTAACACATTACACATATTAATATTCAATTTAATGTCAATCCACAATTAGAACTCAAAAATCACGTCTTTACCATTTACTTTACAAATAATCTTATTATCTTTTCACCTCAAGTAACAGATCACATCAAAGGCAATATATAACATTAAGATAATATCATCGGTTCACTCAAGGAACCCAAAAAAATATCAATAACCAATGGTTCATACAAGAAACCTAATATACATAATAAAATATAACTCGAGTCACTCAAGAAATCGTCAAATTGTTCAAAATCATGATGTACACACATGTGTGTAATGTTTGTCCACTATCCATGACCTGCAAGGGACAAGCTCAGTCCATTTACCAAACATACTAAATAACTAGTGTCTTGCCACTCTTATCCTAAAATTAGCTTTATGCCATCCTTACCTCAACATCTCCACTCTTATACCACCTCAAATCCACCAATTCAACTATAACCAACATTAACCAACCATCTCACCACAATAACCAAGTGATATTTACAAGTACAATTATATAGAAAGTTCAAATTAACAACACTTGCATATCAACAAGATCTTTTGATCAATCACATTACAAATTATCAATTCAAACACTTATACTCAATAATCAACAAGTTCATCATTTATTAGCATGTGTTGCAACTAACTAACTAAATAATCAATTAAATATGCACACATCCAAGTAAATTGAGTCTTAACTCCAATTCAATCATAACGCACCTCAATCTAAGCCTTGTGATGCTCTAAATGACTTGAGCCTTATTTTTTTTGTATCATCGGCTTGATCTTGATCTAAAATTTTCAAATAAAGAACAATTCAACTAATGTTCTATCAATTCTATGTATTATAACCTAAGATTCATAGATTTAAGGTTATTTTAGGGTTTTCTACCCTTCAACCCACTGAAATTCGCCATAAAGTAAAATTAAGGAAATAATGTCTAATCTAAGAATCATAATTCAACCATTGTAGACTATTAACAAGTGACTCTAACCCCTCCATAACCATATTAGATCATTTTTTTCAATTTAGGGTTAATCCATCATTCCCACCATGATCAATTTCTATGAATTCTAAGAATTTGAGAATTTAATTACGTTAAAGAAAGTAAATTTGCTTACTTTAAGAGTGGGAGTTGATGAAAATCACCAAAAATCACCGTTTTTCTTCCTAAATCAAACCTTGAAACTTTTGAAATGAAAATTATGTTGTAATTTTAAAAATTGTATTTTACTGCACCGAGCCCGCTATAGCAACCTGATTTTCACTATAACTATACCACTATAGCAGGATCCTCCCACTATTGTGGTGCTGACCAATGCTGAATTTCACTAGAACTACATAATTTTTGGTATAGCGACCCTACTACCTGCTACAGTGCGAGTGCGGCAGAAACTTAAAATTTGTTTCTAGTTTTGATATTTTTGTATTTTCTTTACGTCAAATTCTATAATAAAAAAACTACTAACCCGATTTTCATTTAAAAAGCTACTAAACCTCTTAGCTAACACCTTATGATCTTAAATACATGAAATACTATACCATCAATCACTAGATTCAGATAGACCACACAACATGTGAAATTTCTCTAATACTAGCCTAGCCTATAATTTTAAAATTTTTACCTGAAAAAAACTTAATCCAAACTTTTACATGCCAGGTAAATCATAACAACAAAAATACATCTATATATTAAACATCTTACCTACTTCTTTACTCTAGGATTAATCTCCATTTAAAAAATTATTTTATTAAATTTCATCTTTCAGAATTTTTTGATGTCCTTGATATGCTATATAAGTCACGAAAGTTGATAAGTTTAGACCAAAGTTGTACCTGCAACACACACTGGGCTATTCTTCTCCTTGGTAAGGCTACATCTCATTTTGTTTGCTTTATCAATCTTTTTTGTAAGCAAAGACAATGTTTTTGTAGAGGATATTTTTCCATTCAAGTGCCTGACAATCGATCTTACTCCCTTGTTTCCTGTTTTAGATATTAATTCCTATGACTACTTCCATACTTCATCTACTCCATTCTCTCCCTACGTATCTATTGATGTGGTAGATCCTGTGGTCTCTTTTACTACTTCACTTGATTCAGAAGCTCCTCGTGTGATTGTTAATTCTAAGTCACTTCTTGTTATTAGAAAATCATTTAGGCCCACAAAATCACCCAATTGGATGGACACTTATGTTGTTCCATAGGCCAAGAAGATTAGTTGTTAGCACTCCATGGTAGATTATGTGAGATATGATGGCTTGAATGTTGGTTATAGAGCTTATTTGGCTACTTACTCTATTATATATGAGCCTACATCTTATGCAAAATCCAACAAAGATTCTCTGTATGTCAATGTAATAAAGGCTGAGATTTTTGCACTTGAAAATAACTGTACTTTGTCTATTGCTGATCTCCACAGTGCAGGGTTTTCATTGGTTGCAAATGAAAGGTCAAGTATTCTTCCTCTGGGGCAGTAGAGAGGTTTTACTCCAGAATTATTGCCAAGAACTATAATTAGCTTGAATGTTTGGACTATAAAGAGACTTTCTTACTTGTTGTCAACAGGGTAACTATGAGATACATAGTTGCTTTTGCTATAGCATCTGATTGGTACATTCTTCAAATAGATGTTCATAATATTTCCTTTTGTAAGGAGACCCCTTAGAAAAGGTCGACTGGACTATTCCTAATGACTTTGAAAGACAGGGGAAGAATGGGAAATTATGTAGACTTCATAAGTCACTGTGTAGGCTTAAACAAGTCCCAAGGCGATGAAACTTGAAGATAATTAATGCTCTTAATAGTATGGGATATGTTCAGTCTCATTATCATTACTCGTTATTCACTCTAAAGATTGCATAAGAACTTATAGTAGTGCTGGTGTATGCATATGATTAGCTAGTCATACCAAAATAATGAGAAAGAATTTTCAAAAGAGATTGAAAATCAAAGATCTAGGAGAGTTAAGAAACTTTTCAGGTATTGAATTCTCTAGATTTAAGGATGATATTGTGATGAATTAAAGGAAATATATATTAGATCTTGTGTTTGAGATGAGATTTGCTGGAAGCAAGCCAATGGCCACACTATTAGAGTTCAATCGAAAGCATACATCTTTACAATATGATTAGTTTGTGAAGAATGAAGGTAGTCTCATTGATACACTACTTTGAAGAAAAAAATAACTATTAGAGTAGTGTTGGTACATTGTTAGATTTGATTAAAATCAACTATCAGAGGAGTGTTAGTACATTGCTAGATTTGACTATAACAAGGATAAATATTGCTTATGTAGTTCAAGCACTGAGTCAACACAAGCATGCATCAACATAGCCTCATATATATGCAACTGTAAAGGTGTTCAAATACACCAAAGAGACTGAATTTCTTGGGTTATTTATGCCAGTTGAACAAAAAAACAAACTAATAATGTACTGTGATTCTGATTGGAAAGCTTGTTTTGAGACAAAAAAGCCTGTCACTAGCTACATAGTCAAGTTTGAAAATGTATTAATATTCTATAAGTTAAATAAGTAGGGAGTCATTTCTAGAAATTGTGTTGAGTTTGAATTCAGCAATATGACTGCAAATGTGACCGAGTTATTTGGTATATAGGCTTATTTAAAAAAGCTTGGTACTGGAGTGTCATTACCCACTCAACTCTTTTGTGATAATAAGACTGTAATTCA